>JBBBDQ010001116.1:600000-937500 GCA_037127315.1 Ascarosepion bandense
CACCTATATACGTCTTAGGTTGTACGTCGTTTTCATTTTTTTTTTTTTTTTTTTTACGAGTGCTTGACTTTTTGTTCATGTACTTCGTTTGTTTGTTTTTTTTGTTTCCCCTTCTTTTCCCTCCAAGTTCGTTCTCGGTGGGTTGTACAAGACGATTTAAATTATAGCTTGATTAATACTAGTTTTACTATTGGTATAGTTGTTGCTATAGTTATTATTATTATTATTATTATTATTATTATTATTATATATAAGAGAGAGAGAGAGAGAGAGAGAGAGAGAGAGAGAGAGAGAGAGAGAGAGAGAGAGAAGAAAACTCAACACATTATTAAACGCTTATAAATTCAGAATTTTTTCGCCAGTTGTAAAACTTTGATGAAGAATTTGATTTTTCGGGTTTGATAAAGCTGTTTGTAATCTTTATAACTTCCGAAATAAATTCTGGATTTATAATCATTTAATAATGCGTTGAGTTTTCTTCTCAATATTTCCTATTGCTCTGCATAACATCCATTGAGCTTTTTTCATTATGGAATTAAATCTTTATATTCAGAAAGCTAAAAAGGATGGTATTTTTAGTGACGTTAATTCTACGTATAGTACAATCGTTAGGTGTTTTTCTATTTCCAAAAATGTAGTTTCTCAGTATTTACAGGGCTCGTTTTCTGTTATACCTTGTGTTTCTTATTATTAACTGGATTAAAAGTCACACACTGCGCAAATTTTTAAGCTAGATCCTGCAAATTGCTAATTAGTTCTTTGTTCCAAAGCTAAAGAGACCTCTGATCCAGCTTAGAAAATAGCAATGATAACTGTGAAGAATAACTTTGAATTCCTCAATTCATTCCACGGAATTCCAAAACCTCACTTTAACTCTAATTTGAGCTATAAGACCAATTTTGGTCGAAAGACCGATTTACGCAGAAAATCCGATTTTGGCTGAAATTCCAATTCAGGTTGAAAATTGAGTTCTTAGAATCACAAACTCTGCAGAACTTAATCCTTGATTTCTTCAATTCAAAAAGGAAAAATAGAGAAGTATAGGCAGTCAATTGCTAATATCCCCTGACTAGTGGACGGACGCTGAAGATAACATCAATCAACTAGTTGACAAACGCGCGCGCGCGCGTGTGTGTGTGTGTGTGTGTGTGTGTGTGTGTGTGTGTGTGTGTGTGTGTGTGTGTGTGTGATTAAACAAACTTGGATAAGAATCTTTCGGAATGGTAATTATGTAAAACAATTTAATTTTTGAACTTTTTTATATTAACATGTTTTTCCGATGGATTATTGTAATCAGGGAATAAGAATGCTATACCCCAGTGATCGTAATAAAGGGCTCGGTTTGAAATTCCTAGCACCTGAAAAAGACCGGAGCGTAAAACGGCCGAAACGTCGTACAAATCGCAACCAAGATGAGGACAGTAGTCCGAATAATGTAAATAGTGAAAAGTCATTTTTCAATTCATCACAGAACCTCTGTAATTGTACTGTTATCTGCCATTATTTACCAGGAAAAGCCTCACATCTCTATCTTCTACCTCGTCTTTTCTGGTTTTATTTGCTCTCAAATGTGCATCAATCATTCAGTCTTTTGTTTCATCTACTATCCTTTCTTCCCGTTATATTTATTCCCAACTTCTAGTTTAAATTTCAATAAAAACGAATATATTAAGATCAAACAAAATAGATAAAAATAGCATAAAAAAATATAATTATGGTAAAACATAAATAAAAGAGAGAAAAGGACAGCAAAACCTTAGCCGGTTTTAATTCCTCTTTACAGTTTTCTCGAGTTCCGAAACAATGTAAACAGCAAATCAAATAAAAAAAGTCTAAAGACAGGATTTATATATTAAATATATAATTATCAAAGACCGATAACATTCGGGCCTAAAAGCCATTCGTTTTGCTTACAGAGGGAAGGCTGGAAGAACTTAATATATATGGATTTTAGGATATTTATGTGAAGATCCAAATGTGCTTTCTTTAGTACTGAAGACCTACTATGGATATAGAACAGGAGACACTGATGGTTAATTATTTCTCTATCCCCGATAGAACTCTGACAAAAGAGGAATAGGAACTGATTAAGTTACTTTTTATCATCTTTTTTGTAGTTTCACATTATACTTCTTTTTGCTTTTCTTTCCTGCTTATTCTTATTATGATTATTTGATGTGATATTCTCTCCGATCGAACCGGTTGATGATCATCATGTCTCAGCTCCTACTGTCACCTTAGGAACAACATTTCCCACAGCACATGTACTGTTCCAAACAATGCTGCCACCTGCGCATATCCAATGATTCCAGGGTATTCCCAAAGCGTCCTGCGTAGCAGAATGATTCCTGATAATAGTCCCGACCGCGTCAACCACAAAAAGAACAACTAATCTGCTTGGTATATTTCTCCGATTTACGCTGCTGAGACTTCAAATAGTGTTGTGGGGTTCTCGTCCAGAGTATAATTATACTACTGCTATAGAAGCGAGACTGGAGAATACCCCGTTTCACAGAGAGTTAACCGAAGAATACGAGAATCCAGAGAGAGATTAGCAGTCAGTACACAATAGTTCATAGTAGCTCTGTGCTTCCCTCATCGAGAAGATTATTATACAGTACCCGTCAGCTTCCGACGCGGACTAACTCAATATACTACGGCTTCACCTCCAGAGACTTGTACATATACATTTTAAAACCCGCATTCCTGGACTACTAATCTTCATTCAAGTCTGTATCCTTACGTTAATACACTTATCTTCTATTTCAATTACTGATCGTTGTTCATTTATTTGCGCGAGTCCCATTCCCGAGATCCGCAACAAACGGTTACTTGCTCCGCCATCACGATGTTCTGCCGCAATGTCTATGAGGATCCACTCATTACTGCACTCATGCACTAATTAGACATCAGGATGATTTCTCTCCAAGTGCTTGTCAGTTAAGATATGTCGTGTCCCACATGAGCTTCACTTGCTCATTCTCGACTAGTGTTGGCAATGAATACTTGTACTACATCTTTGCACAGTCGAGGCCATACTTCCTACAACATTTCCAATGTATTTTAAGGGCTACTTTTTCATGGCGTCGTCTGTACCCTTTTTTCGTCAGTTGAGTGCAATCAGTGACAGATTGTTGTATACTTTCAGTCGCTTTCCTAAACAGCCTGAACAAAAGTAAACCCGCTGTTCTATCAATAGCGTACATGACAGAATTTATTTTTAAAGCCTGTACTGTACTTACGAGCAAGGTCTTCATATGTTAGAGAAAATTTTCTCTTGATATTTTCTCTAACATATGAAGACCTTTTACTTTATCTCTAGTATTGCTTATGTTACTGATTTCTTTGTGTTTCTAAGTTTCTTTTTCAACATTTTTCATGCGATTTCGACGTTTTCAAACCGTACCCCATAGTTCGCATTCATTATACACTTTACGTTTTAAGCATATTGGTAAGGTGCATTTCATTTTATCTTTATACTAGCAGTATAGCCGGCGTTTATCGGGTGTAATGAAAGCTTTAAAACTAATCCATGGACCTGGAGTTCAGACTCTTTGGACGTTGGCACGAAACACTAAAAAGCAATAGTTGTTTCTAGTTAAAGCGAAACCGTAGACTGAAAGAAAATGAATGGATGTAAGTCAAATTTTGATTTCCTGCTATCGACATCAAATAAGTTTTTTCGTCGTAAACTGAATTTTCAAGGCTAAACAAGCCCTCTGAGTAAATGGTATCATGGCTGAGACTAAGAACTACAATTATACCTACATAGAGCCAAACTCGAAGCAAAAACTAAAATAAAAAGGCTGAAAAAATAAAAACATACAGGCAGATAAACAGACACACACACACACACGCTTATAGTACAACTGTGTAAATTTTCAAGAAAATCGGTTCAGCCGTTTCGGAGTCTGTAGGTAACGGGGACACACACACACAAACACACACACAGACAAAGTTCTATTTATAAATAAGTTTAGATTATCTGCTTTTCTAACCAATCGATAAACGATGATGTCTATTAAATGAGCCAGACATGGAAGAATGACCTTTAATTGGCCATGACATCTCAAAGCACTTACGATCGACATTCTTATCTCCGATCAATCCCGACCAAAATATTTTGGTCTGGGGTAAGTGTGGTATGGGAGGTGTGATGTAATACTTATTCTCTATTCAAACTTGTTAGAGTGAGTTCAAGTGTCATAAAAGAGGGTCCATTTGTTTGACATTCTTCTCTATATTTATTTCCAAAATCTAGCAGCACATGTTCCCTTTCATTGTTGAAGCACAAACATTCACCAAAAATGATTCCTTCAAGTGTTTTTGTGTGATTTTTCAATATTTTTTCGACACAAGACTTTTTTACATCAGGCCACAGCGATAACCCCAGGAACAGCACGCGCACACACACACACACACACACACACACACACACACACACACACACACACACACAAAGAGAAAAAAATCGATATAACACTAATAACTAGATAAATTAATTATATCAAACTTAGTATAAACATAACGAAAAATGTGAAAAACAATAGTCAATTACTGAAATCTCCTGACGAGTGGACTGAACGATTACAAAACGGTTCGTCGACGAAACTATGGAATCGAAGTACTGAATATAAAATCAAATCAGCTACATGACAAGTTTCACTCTCTCTATCTCTATCTCTCTCTATCTCTATCTCTGTCTCTCTCTCTCTCTCTCTCTATATATATATATATATTTATAGGATGCGATGGAAAATTGTCGTTTAAATTTCGAAAAATAAAAATAACACTGATATATCATTTTAACAGATATATTTATCAAAATTACTCAAAAATATCTTGAAATACTAAAGAGACAATTTGTTCAATAAAATTGGCCTCCAGAAGACTTCGGAATCGAGTAGCCTGCGATAATATATGTGTGCATATATATATATATATATAGAGAGAGAGAGAGAGAGCGAGAGAGAGAGCGAGAGAGAGAGAGTGAGTGAGAGAGAAAGAGAGTGAGATAAGAAAACTCAAACCATAATCAATTAATTATTAATTATTTAAATTTCTTCATCCAAGCAGTGGTTACATCTATTCCTAAAGCTAATAAAGTCTATGATTTTCCTATAACTTTCCATTCAATCAGTGAAATGAGACCTCGTTGTACGAGCCAGATTTATTCATGTGATATTCGAAAACATCTCTGGTGTGCGCACTGCGCACCGACGTAGAAAGGAATAAAATAAAAATGACGGCTTTTGCATTGGAGTTGCGTTTCTCCTCTCTGAACGACAGGGCAACAACAAACTGTGTGAATATGTAAGTCACGATATTTGCCTGTGGTGGGCAGAAGAAATGGAACAGATTTTTAATGACTTTATTAAGCGACCCAGGAATATGAAGGTTATAGGTTAGCCCATTTCAGAAAAAAAAAGTGAAGAATGTCGACACAAACGTCATCGAACCAACCTTCAGAAACGCTAACATTCTGATTAATATTCTGGGTTTCAAAAACATATCACTCGAAGAAGCTCGGAGTGTACAACGGCCAAAATGTCGTGAATGTGACAATAAAAGATGAGGACAACAGTCCAGACAATGTAAATAGTGTAAATAGTCACAATACCTCATCACAAATATAGATCTTCTTCTATGTGCCCTGTCTCTTCAGGACGTAGGCGATCATGGCTTTCCACGTCTCCCTATCCCTGGTGGCTCTTAGCACGCCTTCTCCTGTTACACCATGCAACCCTAGTTCCATCATCTACCTGATTAGGCCCTTCAAATATGTTATCCACTGCTATCCCCTGTCTCTTTTTCCCTCTATCTGGCCTGTTAGTATCATACTCTCCAAGCCCTCTTTCCTCATTGCATGTCCCAGGAACTTCAGCTGTCTCTTCCTGATGCTCAGTATTAATTTCCTTTTCGTTTCCATCATTTCACAAACCTCATCATTGCTCACATGCTCGATCCATGATATTCACAGCATCCTTCTGTAGAACCACATTTCAGTTGCTTCAAGCTTTTCCTTCATCTTCGATGATATTGTCCAGCATTCACTGTCGTATTGAAGAACTGACATCATATAGCAATCCAGTACTCTCTTCTTTGTTTCTAGCGAAATTGTCCTGTTTCTTAATACTTTACTCAACTTCTAGAATGCTTCCTTCGTAATGCCAATTCGCCTTCGGATCTCTGTGTCACACTTTCCGTCTTCTGTTACAACACTTCCCAGAGAAGAAGTAAAAAATATTGTTAGGTTTTAAAATGTTTAAATTTATGAACGCTCAAAAATATTATCAAATCTAATTGTGAAAGTAAAAACCACGACGGAGGATTCTAAGTGCTGTAATTATGGGTAAAGTATGGATGATGCTAAGTGCTATAATGCGATGCCAAATAAATAAAAGCTAATAAATGCTGTTGTTGTTGAATTTTTGTTTTCTTATTAGTTTTTATACATATTTATTTACTTTTTTTATTATATTAATGTAATTACTAACTGTACCCGTAGAAATTCCACGGTGATTTTGTAACACCGAGTTTTAGATTAAATTATTAACGCAAATACCGTTTACTCGCTGCCAAGATTGACACCAGAAATGAATTACTTATGCAGCCTTCTTTGCAATTTCAATTACTTAGTGAAAATACTTTTCGACATAGAGTTCTTAAACGCCAGGTGAAGAAGAGGAGGGGCATTAATTATGGATTTACTTACCCAAAAATATTTAAAATGACAGTTTACACTTCTAAATATCCATTTTCGATGTATGTTCAATATAAATACACTCACTGTACATACTATGTAGGTAAATGTTCTAATAAAGTCTGTGGGAATTTCTAATAAAATTTAAATTAGTCGTGAATGCATGTACATATTTTTTCAATCTTATACTTTAGTTAAATTCAGGGAAAATATTCGAAACTAAAATAATGCATCTTCATGTGTGTCCTCTGATGCAAAGAGAAATATTGTACCTGGTAGATCTGTCTGTCTTAACTTATTTATAAATGGAACTTTGTCTGTGCGTGTGTCTGTGTGTGTGTGTCCGTTACCTATAAACTCCGAAACGGCTTAACCGATTTTCTTGAAAATTTACACAGTTGTACCATAAGCGTCTGCGAGTGTTTTTAGCTAGGTTTTGTGTCGAGGTACCCCCGATAAATATTGAAAATCGATAATCGAAAAAATCGGGTTATAGAAGAAGTGGTCTGATTTTAATCAAATTTGATACACTCATAGACAAAAACGTAAGAAACGATATTCAGAAGTTTCTGCTTCGGGTTTGGCTCTAAGTAGATATAATTGTAGTTCTTAGTCTCAGTCATGATACCATTTACTCTAGGTACCTCGACTTTTCAGTATAAATTTTTGATACCTGATTTTAAAATGAAATTTTTAAAATAAATAAGTTATATTTTAGCTTTAAAATTAGTTTTAATTGAAAGTCAAGAGATTAAATTTAGTAGTTCCAGTAAACAAAATACACTGGCGTATTTTAAAGCGAAATTATATTGATTGGAATCTAAAATTTTTCAGATTATAAAAAAAGTTAAAAGTACCGCCATTTTTTTGATTGATCGACACATTTTTAAACAGTACTCACATTCCTGTTTTAAAAATCTGGCAAAAATAAACTATATGTCGCTGACACGTTATTGAAGTAATTTTTTTAAGTTAAAACTTACCTTTATCTGTTTTCATACAATGAACTTACTCTCTGAAATATTCGCTATAAGTTTTTTTCAGTTAAGGTAATCCGAGCTACACTGCTTATCTCAAGTGTTGATTGACATAATGGCAACCGGAAGTTGTTAACAAAGCTAAAGTAGGGAGGCCGAAGGCGACAAAAATATACGAATGTAATTTTTATGTAAGAGAAGACAACCCTTGAATCTCGTAACCTTTTAATGATACGGCCACCCGTACAAATAAAAATACGGGCAATCAAAATACACAATTAAAATGTTTTAATTATTTTAAAGATCCATTGGCTCAATCATTTGTATTAAGCTTTTAAATTTTCGATTAGTAATTGTAGTCTTCATGCATTAATTACATACCCTAGCCGACCCCATTGAGGAAGAAATTTAACAATAATTTTGAATCTTTTTATATAGAATTTTTATATAGAATTAAAAAATGAAAAAAGAATGAAAATAATTCTTGTAAAAATTAATTATTCACTGAATTTTTTTTCTTTTCAGACTATGATACGCTTAAATTGTATTGTTCATAAAAGCAATCAGAAGTTTATCCACATAAAAATAGCATAGTTATTGCATTCCTCGCAATTCGGACCTATTTTTTAGAAAAGGGGCTCTATTGGAGAAAAGAACTGTTGATTAGCATTCCCCAATGACTCCTGAAATTAATTATATTAGGCTGATTGTTGCCCAAAGTCGAATTTTTAAGCATTTTTGGAAATTAATTGGTGGGGTTTAACATATGCAAAAAAATATTTTTACCAATATTTTAAACACAATTATTTCATAATTGATTTCGGTCAATTAGGAATAGGTCCTGAAATTTTTATCAACATCCGACCATTATTTGATTTTTGCAAGAATTTCCAAATTAATGTGTCTTTCACGGTCAAAAAAGTGCATTGTGCAATATTACGTTGTTGTTGTTGTTTGTATTTTTACTTAATAAACGTTGCAGCAATTTAGGTCTCGCACTGACCTAAGAAAAAAATAGACTTTCTACAAAAATTTCGAACGTGTTAGAAATAATTAATAAATTTAAAAAATAATTAAAAAATTATTTGATCTTTCCTCTTAATGATAATATAAACATTTTGCCGACAAAACTTTGTTTTTATTTAGTTTGGGGCCTTTTTCCTTCATACTATGCTGTTTTTTCAGCGATTCTGCAGAGGTACCTAATTTACTCAGAGGACTTATTTAACCTTCAAAATTCAGTTTACGACGAAAGAACTTATTTGATATCGATACCGGGAAATCAAAATTTGATTTACATCCATTCATTTTTCTTTCAGTCTATGGTTTCGCTTTAACTGGAAACAACTATTGCTTTTTTTTTTTAGTCTTTCGTGCCAACGTCCAAAGAGTCTGAGCTCCAGGATCATAGATTAGTTTTAAAGCTTTCATTACACCCGAGCAACGCCGGGCTATACTGCTAGTGAATATATAGTTTCAGAATGCAAGGGCAAACTTATCATTATTCTGCCAATGTTCATCCTGAAAGGCAATATAGCACTCACTAGTAAATTAAAGTCGAATAAATTTGAATATGAATCGACCAGATTTTTAAACGAATCAATTATAAATTAAATTAAATAGTAAATAAATTCAAGCATTTAAAAAATACAGAAAAACCAATTAGACGTAAATTCAACTATTAAATCAAGTGAAACCTTTAAAAAATAGTCATATACACTAGATATAAAAGAAATCGTGCGTAAGTTTCTATCGACATTTCTTTCTGTTTTTTGTGTGCAACATTGGAATTTTAATAAAACTCAGGATAAGAATAGTCCACTCTAGACTGCAGTGGCAGGGGTGGATGGACTATGCCCATTATTTACAACATTTCATTATTTTAGTGAAATATCATCACAAGAATGCTTTTTAAAAATAACTTAATTAAACATAAGGAAAAAATCATGGTTTTTGTGGTCACTTTCAAAAAAAGTAATTTGACAAAAAATTATACAAAATCTTGAAAATTATTGTTATTTTAGTGACTTGAATTTTCTAGAGTCTTTGCTTGTGTGTGTGTGTGTGTGTGTGTGTGTGTGTGTGTGTGTGTGTTTATTCTTTCATGACAGAACGCAGTTAAAGAAGAAAAGCAAAAATGAAGGTGGGATAATTTATGTGTTTTATTTTTTAGAAAAACGCAAAACACATCAATTTTGGATGAATTTGTTGTTAGCTGAGTCCAAGAAATACAAGACTTAGATCAACTTGACTGGAGAGAGAGAGAGAGAGAGAGAGAGAGAGAGAAAGAGAGAGAGAGAAAATGTGTCAAGATTAGTGAGAGGAGAGGCAGATGCGAAGTTGGTTAGGCAATGATATAAAGAAAGGGACGATTATAGAAAAGTGATGATAAAGTGAGAGAGTCTATGATAGAAGGAGAAAAAGCAATTATAGAAAGAAAGAGAAAAAGAGAGACAGTGATAGTCAATGATAAAGAGTTAGAAGCAGCTGAATACTAAAGAGAAAGAGATAGGAAGAGGGGCAATGACAGAAATGCAATGATAAAAAGAGGGCGTCAATGATATATATATATATATATAGATATAGATATATATATGATATACATATATATCATATATATATATATATATATCCTGATTAAGCACTCTGGAAGAATGGTAGACTTTGAAAAAACAGTAGCTATTCTAGCATCTACGCATCGCTCATTTAGTAATGAATTAGAGCACTCTGACCAATGGCGTATGATACATCATACGCTAAAAGTCTACCTCCTTCTACCGAACGCCGATAGCTCAGCCGTAGAATTGCAGACTGACGCCAATTAGATCGGGTTTTGATCCTGGGTTAAAAGCAATCGGATGTCTGCTGTGATACAGCAAAACATGTCTGTCTGCGGATGAATATATATATATATATATATATATATATATATATATATATATATATATATACTAGCAGAATAGCCCGGCGTTGCTCGGGTGTAATGAAAGCTTTAAAAAAATCTATGATCCTGGAGCTCAGACTCTTTGGACGTTGGCACGAAACACTAAAAAGCAATAGTTGTTTACAGTTAAAGCGAAATCGTAGACTGAAAGAAAAATGAATGGATGTAAGTCAAATTTTGATTTCCTGCTATCGATATCAAATAAGTTTTTTCGTCGTAAACTGAATGTTGAAGGCTAAATAAGTCCTCTGAATAAATGGTCTCATGGCTGAGACTAAGAACTACAATTATACCTACTTAGAGCCAAACCCGAAGCAAAAACTAAAATAAAAGGGCTGAAAAAAATACAGACATACAGGCAGATAAACAGACACACACACAAACATCTTGCGTTTTATATATATATATATATATATATATATATATATATATAATCGATTTTCTGCACTATTGTAAGAACTGCAACCTTGAAACTTCTGAATATCGTTTCTTATGTCTTTGTCTATGAGTGTATCAAATTTGATTAAAATCGGACCACTCCTTCTATAACCCAATTTTTTCGATTATCGATTTTCAGTATTTACCGGGGGTACCTCGACACAAAACCTAGCTAAGAACACTCGCAGAGGCTCATAGTATAACTATGTAAATTTTCAAAAAAATTGGTTCAGCAGTTTCGGAGTCTATAGGTAACGGACACACATACACACACATACACACACACAAATTTCCATTTATAAATAAGTTTATATATATATATATCCAAGTGAATATAGAACGAAGAAAGTATTAACAACGTTCAAATTAATTTAAAACTGTGCTTAGTGCTCAATATAGAAATAGAGCAATGAGTATTTATTATAAGTTTTAGTTTAGAACATGTACAAATTATAATTTTACTACAAAAGTGTACATTTTGTTTCGAGGTCGGGAAAACAACGTCTTATCAGGTAGTTCATAATGATGGTAATAAACGTTATTTTTTAAACAGAAGATTAAAAAAATTCACTTCCCCTTTTATTTTTGGAAAATTGTACGAGGTGAAGAGGATAGAAAAGAAGGGAAAACGAAAAAAGGAAATCAAAAAAAGGGGGTAAAACAAAAAGGAAAGAGAGAGACATTGGGAATAAAGAGAGTAGGAAGAGAGGAGAGAAAGAAAGAGCTTAGAGGAAAGAGCCGATGATAACGGCTCAGAGAGAAATAGAAAGAAAGAAAGAAAGAAAGAAAGAAAGAAAGAAAGAAAGAAAGAAAAGCTACTTAGCTACTTTGAAATTGCTTGGTTATTTTGATTGAGTTTTTGAGCTCATTTGAAAAAGCTTTTTTCTGTGGGATTCGGTTGATTTCCTTTCCACTTCTTGATGGAAACTAAAATACAAACTTTTCTAAAGTCACATATACTAGAAATAACGCCTTCGGAGAATAGTGTCTCTTTTTCAGCCTTTAACGCTTATTATGAATCCATATCATTTTTACAATGTCCCGTGATCCCAGCAGCACGATTCCTCTAAATACATCAAAACGAAATCGACTATGTTTGTCCTCTGGTAATCAGTGTTCAAACTCAAATATCGGCAGCGACATTTTATTCATATATGACTTCCTCTGGAGTCTATATTTCTTCATTGCTATTAAAACCATACTTTTTAATTCTCTCAAATGCATTCTTTGCATCTTCCGTAAATTGATTTCTGGTTTCACTTTTAATAAGTTAGCTAAGTGCCATACGTGATACACGCTTTGAGCGATCATGTCTCGAAAGAGACATGACTGACTGGACAGAAGATTATCCCGCAATATGTTGCCATTGATTTCTGCGGTAAATTGGTTGCCAGCCAAAGCTATAGAAACCAATCTGTCCTGTTATTTGAGTCATAGCTAGAGGCGAAAGAGATGTATTCTATTATTAAGTAGTATTTAGTGGGGGTCAGTTTATTACTTCATGACAATAGAAAACAGATCCCCCACTTTATGCCCAGTAGAAACCTTAATCATGTTTCCAACTATTATATTCAGTCAGTCAGTTAAGTGACATACGTGATACACGCTTTGAGCGATCATGTCTCGAAAGAAACATGACTTACTGGGGAGAAGATTATCCCGCAGTAGGTTGCCATCGCTTTCTGTGGTAGACTGGTTGCCAGACAATGCTATAGAACCCAATCTGTCCTATTATTTAACCCATAACTGGAGGGAAGAGACGGTTTAATACCTTTGTGCGTAAGTGAATGCCATGAATTCAACTAGAATTCGAACTCGGTTCCTCGAATTTGTCTATCCGAGTCGATATCCACTGCACCACAACGCACATCCTAGTAAGTACATCACCTAAATATGCTTGTGCAAAATCTAAACCGGTAAAATATTGTATCTATAACCTGTTGGAATATGTTTGGTGCTACCGTCATACCAAAATGAAACAAGTTGCATTTGTTTGGTCCTCTATGAGCGTTAACTGTTAATAGTTTTGAGCACCCTTCGTCTTCTAGTACTTGTAGGTAAATGTCTGGCAGGTCCCATTTAGAAAAGAAAAATTACCACCATTTAATTTTACAAAAATTTTCCTCTGGACTTGTTAACGGATAGTTATTTTGTTTCAAACTTTCATTTAACCCCGTTGAAAAATCAGCACATACCCGGATTTTGTTTTTTTGTTTGTTTGTTTTTTTGTTTGTTTGTTTTTTTGGTTTTTTTGTTTTGTTTTGTTTTAACGTAATGCCCATTCGGAATATTTTAACGTGATGCCCATTCGAAATAATTTTGATATCACACTTAATTTTTCTAGTCTCTCTAATTCCTTAAAAACTTGTTCTAAAGCAGAAAAAGTACACTCTATTCATCTATGACACAAACAAAAAATTGCTTTTATTTCGAGAATATTACGATGAGAAATTACACAAAATGAAACAAAACTTGTCTTTCTTGCAGCAGGTGATGATCAAAACTCAGTATTTTAGATTGAAAATAATCTTTCATTCCATTCCTAATTCACTTCGCTTTCAGCACTTAATTAGATTATCTCATCTCTTTATTTTCTTTTTATAAATTTCCAATTTAAAGTTTATTAAAAAAAACCTCCACTTCAGTGTTTTATTTTTATCTATTCATTAATAATTGACTTCAAAGTATTTGAAAACAAAAACCACTCACTGTTTACCATAAAACTACTAAGATCTAACTCCACCTTGTCATACACTATATATAAAAGCCATCGTGTGTAAGCTTCTGTATATTATGGGATACATATTTTTTTTTATTAAAATAAGCAACAGAAAAACAATAGAACATTCTAGAAAAATTGGATCAAAAACAGCAGTAGAATTTAGATTACATTTTTATATTTCTCAACCAATCAGCTAAAAACTTAGAATAAGAACATTCTAGAAAAATAGGCTTGGAAGTAAATTAACACAAAAATATTTAGGCCCCAAAACAAAAATAGTAAAATAATAAATCTGATTGGTCAGTAAATGTTTTCATACCCTAATGTTAGGAAGCTTAGTTGATCCCCTATTAATGTATATAATACACACAGTTAGAAAGAAAGTTCAGTTGCGTAGCAGACTTGCTTCTGCTGCTGTTGACACTGTCAGCACTCTGCCTTCGGTAGAGGGCGCGCTCTGCTTCCGAGCAGAGAGCACAAGCCCAGTCGTGGTTCCGCCGGAGGGCAGAACCACGACTCGGTAAAAATAGACAGACATATTTTTGGCCCGGCTATATGGCCGGGAACTCCCACTTTAAAATGACCATGTGTCACATCCGGCCTTTTGTGGGGAGGCTAGTGAATATAGTCACCAAGCAGTAACCAAGCAGGCCATTAAGTCCGCATGACACCGTATACTTTGCCGGCCATGTCCTTTCTTCCATGCCAAAAGTTCGTGACCTCGCTCCAAGGACCTTAAAAAGAAAAGCCGACGAAATCTTCTTTCGGCAACGCGACACGTTGTCGCCAACTGAAACACACCAAATGTAAGTAGGAAAGGCTTATTTACAGACTCTGCTAATGTACACTTGTACGCGTTTTTGGACAAAAATTAACTTCTTGCCAAGTTTATATTTCTCAAAAGGGAAATTTTCGAATCATGTATTTTGTTGGTTTCTACATACCATTTTATTTGTCACAGAATAAATTGTTTGTTGTTGAATGTCCGTTGTAATTTATTCCTTCACTTTGCGCGATTGCAAAATAGAGTGTTGTATTTGTGGGGGAAATAATCAACATACAACCCAGCAAATACTAAATCCCCCACAATATATTTCTCTGTTTTTGTGTCCAATATTCCAATTTTAATATGGAAAAAAATTAGCGACTTACTAGCAAATGTAGTAACTATGATACGGTCTAAAGTTATATTTTTCTACTTGAATGAACACACCGATTATATTTCTAAATTCTCAGGTTGCTGTTTTTTAAGAGTGTGTGCAGGCTTAGTTGAATGCATGTACAAATTGCATGGCAGACGTTGCTGTTCAGGTAACACTTAGACACGGGTGTGTTAATCCATGGTACACAGTGCGTCAATATGTAGTCAACGTGTTAACAGATTATTTCTTCTTTATAATTGATAATTGATAATATGATAAGGTGAGTAAAAGTATAAATACATCATGGCAAATAGGAATGTATATATACCGATAGACTGAAGTAATTTACTTTAATCTTTTTAAAATCACCCAAATAAATAAACCAACAATCCAATCAGAATAATTCTGGCTTTTATAATAACAGCGCGTGAATGGAACGAGCGCCATATTTCAGACAATACAGAGTTAGACAAAGCAAAGAGACTCCGCATTGGTAAAAGAAAGAAGACTTCATGAACAAGCAAACAATGGTTACATTCCTGAGGTAATGACTAATTTGGACCGTATACTTCAGACAATAATTGGAAATAACAAGCCATTTGGAGGCGAGCTTCAGCATTGAGGCGGGGATTTTCGCCAAACAGCATGCGTGGTCCCCCGAGGATCAAATGCAGCTATTGTCGAAAATTTTATTACGGAGATATGTAACAACTCTCGCTCTCATACATAATATGAGCTAATAGAAGAAAACATCGTTGGAACTACATATGGTGCTGCCTTGGATCCTATCAACTACGATGCTCATATTGATGACATTCGCAATGAAATTATCTTAACTCTAAAAAACAGTGATGTCCTTGAACTCAGGAATAAACTATTAGATACTAGCAGTATAGCCCGGTGTTGTGTAATGAAAAGCTTTAAAACTAATCCATAGTCCTGGAGCTCAGACTCAGCCTAAAGAATATTTGTGTGGAGTTTGGTGAGAATCGGATAAAAATTGTGGATTTGTATAAAGGACATACAGACAGATAAACAGACACACATACAAACATCTTGCCTTTTATATATATATGTATTATCGATTTTCTGCACTATTGTAAGAACTGCAACCTTGAAACTTCTGAATATCGTTTCTTATGTCTTTGTCTATGAGTGTATCGAATTTGATTGAAATCGGACCACTCCTTCTATAACCCGATTTTTTCGATTATCGATTTTCGATATTTATCGGGGGTACCTCGACACAAAACCTAGCTAAGAACACTCGCAGACGGTTATAGTACAACTGTGCAAATTTTCAAGTTCAGCCGTTTCGGAGTCTATAGGTAACAGACACATAGACACATATACACACACACACAGACACACACACACACACACACACACACACACACACACACACACACACACACACACAGAGACAAAGTTCCATTCATAAATAAGTTTAAATATTGTTTGGAAATATATATATTTTTAATCATTTCACCCCAAGCAAGGCATTCCACTGCCAGTATTGCGCATGGGGCTACATAGGGGAAGGTAAAGAGAAGGAGTGGTTAGACATACGAAATGTCAGGAGGAAGGTGACAGATGAGTAAGGATACCGAGGATGAGGGTTGGGCAGATGGGAAGAGTGTTTGATAGAATGGGAGCAGGTTAGTGTGTTAAGAGGTGTCTATTGACCTTACATTTAAACTCCTGGAGATTGTAGCCGTCGGGGAAGCAATCATGTGGAAGGGAATTCCACAGTTGGGAAGTGCGAGGAAAGAAACTATTGGAGTAGAAGTTGCGGTTGCATTTTATCGGTTTCACTGTAAAATGGTGGGACCTAGTTGCCAATCTAGTATCTCGTGCAAATTCGTATTTAGGAGGCACCAGTGATCTAATGAAACATAAAAGTGTTGATACACTTGATAATGAACTCGATGCAGCGGTAAATTACCCGACATAATATCCGAATCAACTAATGCTTTCTGAAATACTTCCTCGTGAATTAAAGT
Organism: Ascarosepion bandense; assembly: GCA_037127315.1. Taxonomy (NCBI): domain Eukaryota; kingdom Metazoa; phylum Mollusca; class Cephalopoda; order Sepiida; family Sepiidae; genus Ascarosepion; species Ascarosepion bandense. Next base: position 616,930 of record JBBBDQ010001116.1, read on the forward strand.
CAAATGTTGGCTCCATCGTTATGTAAATCTGAACATCGACCCATGAAAAGGATTATTAAACGGTACAAGACTGATCATCAGATCCATGGTAGTTTCTCACATCAGAACAGAAATAAACTGGCAATCGAATAGAAGATATTGTGATAATCCCTAAAATAGATTTAGCAGCGACTGAAACATTCATACCTTTTATTTTAAAAAGACGACAATTTCCAATGATTCCGACATTTGCCATATCATTAAATAAATCACAAGGACCATCATTTTCAAATGTAGGAATATATTTGCCAAAATCTGTATTTAGCCATGGACAATCATATGTAGTTCTTAGTAGAATAAGAAACCCTGGAAACCTCAAGATATTGATTAAATTAACTCTAACTTCAGAGAATGTTAGAGCTACCTTATGTACATACCAAAAATATTGTATCGAGAGAACTTCTAAATTAAAAGTCATTTTTATATATGCTTGCTAAAGCATATATTTATCTTTTTATTGAACAGAATACAATTATATTCTACACACTTGTGAAAATTAACTGAAACAAAATGAATAATGTCTTCCTAGGATCTTTCACACTTCCCATAATAACGTATACGTCGTCTCTTGACTTTTTTTTTCTTCAGACCACATTTTCCTTTACATTTTGGACTAATCGATCCAGTTTGTGTTTTCGCCTTGATGATACAACTGACTGGCAGTTGAAAGGCTGACACCAACAATATCAGCAGACTCTTTGTAAGGCTTGCCAGTGTGTTCATGCAGCGTTACAATGTTCGTATGCTTCTTTGAAGTAACGTCCATCGCAGGCGATGGCTGTAGGACAACTAATCATCAGTCAAGACAATCGTGTCTGGGCGTGATAAAAATCTGATGCAATCACGGATGAGGAAATATTTTTAAAGGGCAAACAAATTTCATCATACAACCCGAAAACAGATTTATATTACTGCACACCACTACAAATGACCTAATATGAGTTAAAAATAGACATTGGTTACACTCTGTCAATCGAGTGGGTCTAAAACTGACCCTATGGTGAAAGAAAGGAAAATAAAGAAGTTGTTTCAATTAATTCATAGAAAGATATATATATATATATATATATATAAACTTATTTATAAATGGAACTTTGTCTGTGTGTGTGTGTGTGTGTATCCGTTACCTATAGACTCCGAAATGGCTGAACCGATTTTCTCTCTCTCTCTCTCTCTCTCTCTCTCTCTCTCTCTCTCTCTCTCTCTCTCTCTCTCTCTTGAGAAAATCCATCTGAGATTTCTTCCCCCACCCCAGGGGAATCGTTGATCTATACCATGATAGACGCTTTCTGCGATTATCGTCAGTACATCTGCAGTTAACCTGGAGAAACGAAAAGAAGAGAAGACCCTGTGATGATAGACGATGAACCAATCCAATCCAGTATTAATTAGGGCCTGTAAGTGGAAGTCTAATAGCCCAATAGTTGGAAGGGTCAGACGGCTCACCAGGGTTCTTAAAAACGGCAACAACAGATGCTAATTTCCATCAGCCTTGATAGCAGAAGGCAACCAGGCGTTTCTTTTCCGGTTTTATTATTCTGACAAGCATGAAAACATGCTAATACTTTTACACAAAATCGAACAGTTCGTTGCGAGAATAAGATGTAAGCAGCAAGGACGAGATTGAAAATATCAATTTAAAACAAAAAATGTCCCACACACCGTGATAGATGAGTTGGAAAATGGTTTTGAAAAAGATATTATTGGTATAATGGATAAGATCAAGTTCAGTAGAGTAAATAGCGTCATTCATAAACGTCTGGCAAAGGAGGTTACAAAAAAATAAAGAAAGACCTTGAAAATTTTAATTAAAAGTGATAAAAATTGAAATATCTACATGACGAGGCCGATGGTGTGTGGGAAAAAATGAATAAAGAGGTCACTAAATTTTATAAGAAAGCACCGAATCAATATATTGAAAAGATAAACGAAGACCAAAAAACATCCCAGCTCAAATGAAAACAAGCGGCAGTGTCTTGCAATTATGTAGAAAGCAAGTCTTTCTAACAGTAAAGAATCACAAAGAAAATTTTCCAAATATTCAATCATTTTGCCTGATTTAGTCAGTGAGTTAAGTACCACACATGATACACACTTGGACGATCATGTCTCTTTCGGCACATGACTGACAGGGCAGAAGATATTTCAGCAGTAGGTTACAATAACTTTTTGCGGTAGACTGGTTGCCGACCAAGGCTGTAGAACCCAATGTGTTATGTTATTTAATCCATAACTTGAGGAAAGAGACGGAATTCTTTTTTCATAGTTATTTGTGAGTAAGTGAATGCAATGAATTCAAACTCGGATATCTAATTTCTCGTTTCGAGCCGATATGCACTGCACTACAATGCACATTTTTTGCCTGATTAACCCAACAAAAGACTAATTAGAAAAAAATAAGCCAGAGAATACTACAAGAGATGTACGATTTACTATGGATATCAACGCAGGATAACCAGTGAAAAGGCACAGAAAAATGGATAGCTTGATTCTGTGAAATAAAAATAAAATAAACAAATGTACATTCAGTCAATAGTATATATATAGTTGTACTATAGACCTAGGATAATGTGTATATTTATTAATATGTTTATATATCTATATATATATATATATATATATATATATATACACAAAAGTTTTAGTAAGTTTGTTATCTGTAATATATATATCAGTCAGTTAAGTGCCATACGTAATACACGCTTTGAGCGATCATATCTCGAAAGAGACATGACTGACTGGGCAGAAGATTGTCCCGCAGTAGGTTGCCATTGCTTTCTGCGGTAAACTGGTTGCCAGCCAATGCCATAGAACCCAATCTGCCCTGCTATTTAACCCATAACTGGAGAGAAGAGACGGATTAATACCTTTCCCAAGGGAATTTGTGCGTAAATGAATGCAAGGAATTCAACTGGAATTCGAACTCAGCTCCCCGAATTCTCGTTCCGAGTCGATATCCACTGCACCACAATGCACATTTTTTTCCTGATTAACCCGACAAAAGCCCAATTGGAAAAATAATCAAGAAAATACTACTAGAGATATACGATTAACTACGGATATCAACGAAGGATAACCAGTGAAAAGGCACAGAAGAGTGAATAACTTGGTTCTGTGAAATAATAAATAAAATAAGCAAATGTACATTAAATACGATATAAAGGGTATTTATCCCTCTATATCTGAATAGGGGCTGCTTGAAGCACTAAACTTCGCTAAGGATTTCATTAATGTATCACATGAGCAAGTAGAAATTATTCTACACTGTAAAAAATCAATTATTTTCTACAACAATGAAACATGGCTGAAAAGGACAAAGGTTCATTTGACGTTCCCCCAAAGTTCATTTAATGGTGCTAAAGTTATCCGAACTGATGGGCCATTGCCTCTGTTAGGCTTTCACGTATTCACTCCTAACCCTTACCGTACTAAAAGAATATACTGTCAATAAACTTTCACTCTTTCTTTTTCTCTCTAACTGGGACATTTATCTTCTCTCTCTGGCGACCTTACGAAATCAGCAACATAAGCCAGACAGTGACCTTTAGAAACAGGATCAGCTGATATCTAAAAATAGCACATTACACACGTGCAGAGTCACGTGACCTTGTGTGAAATACTTCACGGGAAAAATACTTGAAAAGCTGTTGGAGAGCGGACTTCGAGGAATGAAAACTCGTTTCTATAATATCAGCATATGATGAGATTGCTTAATGAAGAAATTGAACATTACATCCAACTCACGAACATTAATGCCATGTCACATACGGACATTTACTTGATTGATTAAATAATCACATAGTCACAAGCCAAAAACCAACGGTGAATCACACTGAGAGGCTTTAAGCCACCTTTTAAAGTTTGTCGCCGAGCAGTCATGAAAGTTCCGTACCCAGCACTATTCAACAATCTAACATCCGACTGTAAATCGGTAGATACTAAATCTAGGCAACAGACAGAGGAGGATAATTTTTTTCAAACTGAATTTACTAGTGTGTTGAAGAAAGGAATAATCGAACCACGTTATTCACCGAAGAGAGCTCAATCCTTCGTGGTCTCTTTTGAGAGCAGGAAAAAGCGAATTGTAATCAACTATTCCCAAACGATAAACCTGTTTACTTTGCTAGATACCTACCCTCTGCAAAGAATAGACGGGATGAGAAGAAAATAGCTGAAAACAGTCTATTTACTACTCTGAACTTCAAAAGTGCCTATCATTAGAGAGCTATAAGACCCAGCGATAAGCCATATACAGCCTGTGAGGCTAGCAGAAAACTCTATCAATTTTGCAAAATACCGTTTGGCGAAACTAACAGGTGATAAGCCAGATAATGTCGAAAAGAAACCCTGCAAGGCACCTATGTTTACATCGATAATGTAACCATTTGTAGGAAAAATCGAGCGGAACATGACAAAAACCTCAAATTATTTATGACAGCCGTTAAAAGTTACAATCTGACGCTTAACCATGACAAATGTTATTTTAGGCGTACAAATATAAAACTACTTAGATACATAGTCACTAAAAATAAAATAAAACCCGATCCAAAATCCATTACTACCGGTTCCAAAAGATTTACTCACTCTACGCTGTGCATTAGAAATTTTCGCACGCTATGCTCATTGGATACCATCGTTTTCAGAAAAAAATCCACCCTCTAACAACTGTATCAAAATTTCCGTTATCTCCCATAGCAAAGAAAGCATTTAACTTATTAAAGAAAGGTATAGCGAAAGCAGCCATTACTACACCCGACCATACACTGCCTCTAGTAGTAGAGACATACGCCTCAGAATGCGTCATAGCCGCTTCTTTAAGACAGCCGAGGAGACCCATTGCCCTTTTTCCCAAAGCCCTTTTTAAATCAGAACATAGGCATTCTGCAATAGAAAAAGAAACTTATGCTACTGTCGAGTCACTGAGAAAAAAAGGCATTATTTTATCAGGTGACACCTTAAACTAGTTAGTTAATTAGCTAGTTAGTTAATTAGTTAATTAGTTAGTTAGTTAGTTAGTTAGTTAGTTAGTTAGTGTCGTGGACCCGGTTAAGTGTTCAGCGAGAAATAATACAAACACAAAAATAGGAAATAACGATAAATATATTAAACACAGCAAAATACAAATACTTGGAACTCTATTAGTAGAACGAATAAATACGTGTTAGGAAGTAATACAATAATTCAGGACTCGCAAGGGTAATACTGTAGCAGTCTTGGCTATCTCTGCCTGTCGCTATCTGCTGATCTCTCACTCTCTGCTTATCTGCTCTCCTCTTGTGAGGGGAAGTATATGTAGTTGTAGGAAGAGTTCAATCCGTTGTAATGGGTGATGCCACCATGACAGTTAGTTAAGTGCTGTACGTGATATATGCTTGGGCGAAGAATTTTCCCGCACTCGGTTGCCATAAGTTTCTGCGGTAGACTGGTTGCCAACCAAGGTTATAGAACCCAATCTGTCCTGCTATTTAATCCATAGCTGGAGGTAGAAGAGATGGATTAGTACTTTTTTTCAAAATCAGAAACCTTCCCTACTCAACAGAGGATGCGAAAGAGATTACCAACTCATGTAAGAATTGCGCTGAAAATAAAACCACGTTCTACCATCCTAACACCAGCAAGGATATAAAAGCCACAAAAGAATCGCATTGAATTTTAAAGATCCGCTTTCGTCAAAAACTAGCAAAAAAATATTGACAATAATTGATGAATTCGCAGTTTCCTTTCGAGATACCCTGCCCAGATATATCCTCTACAACGGTTTTGGGCTACACCTGTCTGACATAATGTCACCTTGTACACATGCCAAAAAATATATTCTAGAACTGCATGAATCCGGATGAGAGTAGCGAATCTATTTCTTCTCTTCCCGTCCCCCTCCCTCAAAATTTCTCTGCTCGTGCTTTACTCCTTCCCTTTCCATAAAACTTTCCATTGATAGCATATATAAATAAAGCATTTGGAAAATACAATTGGCCTTTTGTTCACTAGCTAAGTGCTAGTTAAGATAGTGTTTCGTTTTAGAAGAGTTCGTGACCAGAATAAACCCTGAATAACCAAGGAACGAGCGAAAATCAACCTAGAGCCAGATAGCAGATAGGACACTTTTTGGTTTCTCCTTGAAATTGGAGCAGATAGACTCAAATATGCCACCACCAAAATAACGTCCCTAATATTTAGGCGTCTTTAAGCTTAATCAACTTTTACAATATCTACATTCCCAAAATGTATGATTTTAGAGCTCCACTGAATGACTTATTGAAAAAGGATGCAAAATACATGCTATTTTACATGCTTATTTTACATGCTATTTTACATGCAAAAGGATGCAAAATAGATTTGATCTAAAGAATGTGAAGATGATTTCCAGAAAATAAAAAGCTGTCTGGTATCAGCTTTATCGTTAGAGCATTTTGACTCTAAAAAAAGAAATAATTGTAGCATCAGATGCTAGAAACTATAGGATCGGAGCGGTAGTTCTACATAAATTTAAAGCAGGATTGCTTATTATCACTTGACGAAGCTGGTCCAGACATGCGCGGGATTGGCATATAATGAAAACCAGATTTAAGACCAGATTTAAGATATATTTAAATCTACAACACGGTGTAGATTTAAATATATTTATATATATCGAATAAATACAAGATTACAAGCAAGTTAAAGTAAGTGACGAAAAAGAAATATCAGTTGGCTGGTATTTCATTTGCACGATAATTCGCGTTATATTATTTCCACGAGATGATGGCTTATTCTGATTCTCTCTCTCTCTCTCTCTCTCTCTCTCTCTCTCTCTCTCTGCAAGCCTTGTTTCAGCCTGACCGTATTATTCAAACTACCGTGCACATGCCCCAACTAATGGCGACTATCGTCTCGTCCAAATCATCGGTCCCAACTAATTTCGTTTTGCGCCCTGGTTTTGTTAAACATGCACAAGGACAGGGGTGGGAAAATTATGTATAGAACTTCTGTATTACTCTTACCAGTTTGAAATGAAAACAATTATATTTAACCTTTCAACTTTCAGGGGAATTGGAAGGAAAACTCCCTCCCTGTTACTATCCCCACTGTTCGTACCAGCTGTCCTGGTAATCAGTGCACAGGAAATTCTAAAGGCCGTATTTTGACCTACGGTCACATATCGTCAAAACCCATTGACAAATATGTTGACTAGAATAGCTATGATAAATTCGCTTAAAAATAATTTTGCACTCATTGTACTCTACACCTGCATTTTCTACTTGTTAATATTTTGGCTACTTTACCCGACAAAATTAATTGTATTCTCTAATTTTTAGATAAATCTCTTCTCATCTTGCAAATCACTTAAAATTAATGCCAGCTATCTGAAAATATAGTTACACATTTACACAGTTAATGATTTCACTTCCTACAAATTAATGTTATTCTGTTCTGTTAATAAAATTCCACTGTTTTTTGTTTTTGTTTTTTTTTACAAACCGAACACTTATATTCTTTCAACCTTCTGATGATGATAATCCTAACTTGTGAGGAGTTCGGTTATGTTTGCCACAAGGCCAATTTAATAAGCATGACTGATCCCGATAATACTAAGTAAGGCAATATTCCTAAAATACAACCAATAAACAACAACCGCCAACCTCATCACCACGCAGATGAAGCAAAATCTGGTTCGAGGGTAAATGTAAAGAAGTAATTAGACTACGTAAAGCACCACTTCCAAAATCCAACAAATAAACAACAACCGCCAGCCTCATTCTTCTTCTTCTATGTGCCTTGTCCCTTCAGGACGTAGGCGATCATGGCCTTCCACGTTTCCCTATCCCTGGTGGCTCTGAGCACGCCTTCTCCTGTTACACCATGCAATCCTCGTTCTGTCATCCACCTGATTAGGTCCTTCAAATATGTTATCTTTGCTTTCCACTGTCACTATCCTCATCAAAAAACAAAAGAAACAAATCCTGATTTGAGATTAAATGTAAACAAGTAATTAGAATACGTAAAACAACACTTCTAAACATCAAATAAAGAACAATCATTAACCTCGTCACTACGCAGTAAAAACAAATCCTGATTTAAAGTTAAATATGAAAATTGTAATTAAACTACGTGAATCAGCCACTGTCAAAATCCACGAAATAACAACCGCCAACCTCAACATCAAGCCAAAGAAACAAATCCTGGTCCGGGGTTAAATGTAAAAAAGTAATTTGTCTCCTTAAATCAGAACTGAAATTCAACCAAAAATCAACAACTGCACACCTCATCACAAAGCAGAAGAAACAGATTCTGGTTCGAGGTTAAATGTGAAGAAGTAATTAAAATTTGCAAAGCAGCACTTCTAAAATTCGATAATAATAATGGCTGGAACGCTCCTATTCGAGAATAGCCGTCTACCGGAGTGTCTAGCTAATCCCCATTGTAGACGCCTGCTCTAAAATTCGATAAATAACCAACAACCGCAATAAGTGTAAAGTAATAATTAGACATAGTAAAGCCGTGTGGTGGGATAAGAAATTAAGAATTAAAATCAATCTTCTTCTTCACTTTTACAAAACTCACAATGACGTGTGAATTCATGGTTTTTTTCCAAACAGAAAAAGAATTAACCATGTGCTTAAAGAAAAAGTCGAAACCAGATTTCGCAAGTAGGTGTTAACTTGATTTTTGACCAATGGGAGCAATTTGCAAGACCAAGTGCGAAAAATCTAGATTACAATAAAAGGACTTCATCAGCGTCAGTTAGTCAGAGAGACTCAGATGGGGGCAGCGAGAGATACTGCTAAAATGTAACGGGAGAACTCCAAACGACCCGGACATAGGTCGCGTTGCACGTGGTCTTCCTTCTCCTTTCTCATGTGCTGATTTCTTTTACTTCTTCTTCTCCATCAAAAGACATTCCTACCAAACCAACACATACATACGTACGTACGTACGCATATACTCTTTCAACAAATTACTACTATGAACAATTTCTTCAACTTTTGATACCTTTAACTTTCTCATTGAACACGAACTCTACCCTTAACTTCTTAATGTTTCTAATTGCACATTAACTCCTACAACTTATGTTAGTCTTTCCTTTTAATAAATTTCTATTTTAACACGAAAAGTGTATATTTTATTCTTACACTATTCAACACTAATCCACACTTTCCAATATGCCAACAGCCAACCTTCTAATGAAAACCTTCTGATAATTCTGATGATAATAATTCTGCATAAAACTTGTAAGCTGTAGGGAGTTCGGTTAAGTATGACACAAGGCCGAATCAGAGAAGCGTTAGCCGACCCCCTAAAGCTACAGCAGCACTTCTTGTGGTGTCAGGTGTATTTTACTAAGTTAACATTTTATCAGAAGGATTTCTTTTAAAGACTGCGTAAAAAATTCCAACATTTGAAGATGTATGTATGGCGCAAGGATACAAACAACAAGTACAAATGTTAAACTAGTTTATAATTTTTTATCTAAGAGTTACAAATTTGTAGTGAGATTGTCAATTTTTTGTACACGTTGGAAATAATTGTCAATTTTTTGTACACGTTGGAAATAACTATATTGACTGTTAAAAAGTAAGTGTGTAATCATGAGAACTTTGAAACGGTATGTGATTGTTCGTAAGGAAATTTAGCAAAAAAGTTCGTTGGACTTGCAGTTTCTTGATTGTTTCAAAACGGAAAATTCTTCTGGTACAGATCTTTGCCGTGTATTATTCATTTGCTGAGATAGAAGTTTGATAATGTGTTAATTGTTGATTAACCTTTAAACTTTCTCGGCGAAGTTCGTAGAGATATTGGAGTGAGAGATAGATCTGGTACGATGAGTAGTACTTTTTTGTTTCGAATTAATAAGAGTAAAAGTTCGAAGTGCCTGCTTCTTCCAGGTTCGATATTCTCACTGAGGCTTCTGTCTTAAGCTTATCTATGCTTCCAACCGGCTTAACTGAAGACTCGCTTCACGTTACATAATGAATTGTGTGGACGTTTCCGCTTCCTCGTCGCTAAGTGGTTCTGATCGCACTTAGCAGCCAAAATTAATCACTGGAAATTTGGCGCAATTTTCAACTTAAACATATTGTGCAGGCGTTTTGAAATACACTAACCAATTAGCACTAGTTATTCTTAAAATAGAGGCTTTGATCCTGTTGCGTTGCTTCGTTTTGGTATAATGAGAAGATAACACAAATTTGAATTAATGATGTTTATTTTTGGTATAAAACTTTAGGTTTTTACATTAAGTTACAACCTTTAAATTTTGTGTGGATACAGGAGCAGACTATCTAATTTTTCTTCACTGCGGGATGCTAGTAGTAAACGAGCCTATCCCTTCTGGACTCTAGTCGTCAACTGACTAGCGTCCTCTTCTTTTCAAATTTCCTACACAAAACTACTGTCCTTAACTCCTACTTCTTACTCCTACTCTTACTCCTACTCCTACCAAAAGAAACGGTTCCTTATTTTGCCGCCCAATTTTGAATTCTTGGCGTCAGTGTGTCTATCTTTTTCTATTTTTAGAAAACTCGCCATTTTATAAACCATAACAATCCTTTTGGTGTTTACTTTTGCGCAAATCTTTTACCATCAATATATGCGATTAAAAAATTGTCGACAATAGTGCGATGTAAAAATTGACGTGCAGCAGCGTCCGACACACTTTAAAAATTCACCAAGCAGAAGAAAAGGATCCTGATTGGAGGTTAAATGTAAAGAAATAATTTGACTACGTAAGGCAGCACTTCTAAAATCAAACAAATAAACAACAACCTCTAATCACATTTGCAAGCAGAAGAAACAGACCCTGGTTTGAGGTTAAATGTAAAGAAGTAAATTGACTTCGTAAAACAGTACTTCGGGAATTTAACTATGAACCAACAACTGCCAACCTGATTAATTTTAAACTAAATAGCACAAAGTCCCGTAAATTAATACTAAAGTAAAGTAAAATTGAAAATATTCGATGAATGGAGATGAGACTCCGAAAAGATTTTAAAAATATAACAAATATTTTTTAATCTGATAGATAAACACTTTCCAAAAAGCTTAGAACTATACAAAATTTTCCATAGGAATACAATCAAGCTAAGGTATAGCTGTACTAGTAATTTAGAAAGTTTCATAAACAAACAGAACGCCAGAAATTTAAATAGCATTGTACAAAACAAGATCACAAATAAAGAATACAACTGCAGGGACAAAAATAAATGCCCACTGCAAGGACTTTGAAATACAAAAGAAGTAATTTAAAAAGCAAAAGTACATCAGTTAAATGTTCAAAATAAAATATATTTGGGATCAGCCAAAGATACCTTTAAGACCAGGTGGTTCAATCACAAGTCTACATTTAAAACAGAAAACTTAAAACATTGTAAAAACTGGCTAGCCACGTGTGGAAATTGAAATTAAAATATGGAAAAAACCCAGACATAATGTGGAGTATAGTGAAAACAGCCAAGCCTTACAACGGTTCAAAATATGTAGACTGTGCCAAAAAGAAAAGTTAGCGATTATGTTATTCCTAAACAAAAATGAATTATTTAATGAAAGAACAGAAATTATGACTAAGTGTAACCATACCAAAAATGTTTATTAGGTTAATACAACCATGGATGAAAACGTTATAATTTCTTGTAATTTTAAAAACTGCGCGTTCAAAACTTCCCCGTTAAGTAAACGTTCAAAAAACTCACCGTTACGTGAGCGTTCTTAAAGAAAAACAAAAGAAACGGTAAAATCAGTTATCGCAAATCGCCTGAAAACACCATATGGTAGAAACCTAGGTCACGTAATAACTCGTTTACAAATGAAAGATATATATATATATATATATATATATATATATATATATATATATATATATACGATTACGAAATTTCGTGAAAGCATTATTATGATGTCTTCACTCTTCAGGGGTACTGCTTATTTTGTCACTAAGCACCATTATAATTTAATACAATATATATTATACATAATTACCATATATATATATATATAAAGGAAAAATTCAACGCATCATTTAGGGTGCTTCTAAAGTATAATTGATTTCGACGGGTAAGTTTTTGGTACCCATCTGATCAAACCTCAAGTTACAAAATAATCTATCATTTGAAATTTGTAGTTTAATGAGATGGGCACCAAAAACTTACCCATCGAAATAAATTATAGTTTATAACCGACTTCAATTATATTTTAGGTTTTTCCTTTATGTACATCATAATGCTCCGAATAGTACTTATTGGGCTCCTTTTAATGATCCATATCTTTAATAATTTTTATTTGTTTAGAATATATATATATATATATATATATATATATATATATATATATATATATATATTAATGCAGGTTTCATTGAATAATATAGACAAGTTTTGTCTATTAATTTTGTGTAGGATCCGTTCATACCGTCTGATATACTTGATGGTGATGTCGTTGAAAGACAACAAAAAATCACAGTATTTGTTGAATTTTTTATCGGGTCTAAGCTTTCGGCTCACATAAGCCATTATCAAAGACTAAATATTAACACACAGTAAACATAGAACATTTAAGTTATTAACAATAAAGAGAATTGAATAGAAAATATAAGTCCATCCCTACCGTGGCGGTAGGGATGGACTTATATTTTGAACGGATCCTACACATGTATGAACGGATCCTACACAAAATTAATAGACAAAACTTGTCTATATTATTCAATGAAACCTGCATTAATATATATATATATATATATATATATATATATATATATATATATATATATATTCTAAACATATACTATTAAATATAAGAGACAATGAATGTCTATTATGTTTAATTATGAGCCGTTCTAAACGTCGTATTTTGGCTTTAATTTCAGTTGAAAATAAAGACAAAAAACCCTCCAACATTTGGAGAATTTTATATTAATTTGTTTCTAAGCTTTCGGCTCACATGAGCCATCTTCAGAGAGGTTATTTAGACGGTAATACAATTTTCTCTATTATTTGCTATATTGATACAATATATATATATATATAGCAAATAATTTTCTAAACATATTAGTTTACTGCAACACAAGAGCCATTGTGTTTCTGTGCTTGCTTATTAGCACCTCATCAGGCAATGAAATGTTTTTTCTGTTAGAAATCTTTATATATAGAAACTGAAAGCAATACAATTGTTACCATATCCAGGCAATTTAGGGGGTGGAATTTCGGAGGGTTTGTCTCAATTAACCAATCTGAAGACAGGTCATGATAAGAGAATTGAAATGACATAAAAAAACCCGGTGTCAGTAACGAAACATTTTGATGTGTACATATGTATCTTAGCATGTCTTCAAAGGTATCGTGTGTATTCGTGGAACAAATTGTACAAAGTTATTTACCATTTATAGTTGTGAAAATTCAATAAAGACGAGAAAGTGTGAAAAATACAATGTACGTCAAACTTATGTAGTCGACTTAATCTATCCGTTAACCGAAACATATTAATTTTCAGATGATGGAAGAATCAATAAATCTATGCTAGGGGATAGATTATAAATTAAGATATCTAGTGATATTATATTAGAAAATAAATTAACTATACTTTAGGGTATATACTAGAAGATGATAACAAAAAAAAAGTTACCTCACTACATTTGTTTAGCAGTTTTAATATTGGGAATTTGTTAATTTGCAATTTTTCATGTAAACATAAAAAACATAGTTCATGTAAAGATTTACAAGTTCTGTTTTTTTATATTTTCAATTTTACAGTAGAGGTTTTACTGACTTCTTTTATTTGCTAATAGTATGTAGAAATTGATGCGCTATTACGATAAGTCTTGTTACTAAAAGATAAAATGTGCTGATAATAGTGGGTTCAAAATGCGTTCATGGTACAACCGATATAAAAAAAATACTGCAGGATTTTACAAGATGATAGAAATAGAACGTAGGTAGATTATAGTATCAGTTATACATTTCTTTTGTAATGGACACTCAATCGGTTTTCGACAATTGCAAGTATTGTTATTGTAATCATCCATTTTTTAGGATAATGTTGATTGCTTAATTTGTTATATTTGTCTAAAATTCTATTATGTTTTCTGATTATCTTCTCAAGGTTATTCATATATATATATATATATATATATATATATATATATATATATATATATATAATAAAACAGCATAATAATAACAGACTCTTCATTCTTCGATATCTTTACTGTCTTTTTTATACTGAGGCATTTTTGGCAATCCTCTGACAGTTTTTGTAGTGTTAATCCTGGTTCATTTTGAAGTTTGGTCAGCATTCGTTTCCTCATTTCGCTGTCTTTAGCAGTGACTAGTCCTTGGATAAATATGAAACATTTCAAGTTTTCTGGAGTTAGCACCGCCAATTTAAAGTCGTCACAATGTTTGCTGACGATGGCTGCGAATGTTGAATAGTCCTCGTCTTCGTTTTTCACGAGATTAAGGCATTTTCACCTTTTATGGAACAAAAAGATTTTGGGGCTAAATAGCTCAGTGAGGCCTGTCACTGCCTCGTCGAACGTTAAATCGTTCGTCTTTTTTGGAAGAATATAATCTATAAACTTAGGATGTTCGTCCGTACCTAATTTTCTGAGCAAAAGCCTTAATTTTTTCTTTTCACTCCAGTGCTGGCAGTCGATATTAAAAATATCTTCATATCGCTTGTAATATTCTCCAAAATTTTTGTCTTCTTCAATCGAATATTTAAAAGTTTCTATCGCGTTCCACACAGCATCTTGCGAAAATGTCTCCTCTTTTTCCGTGTTACTTTCTAATGCTGTACTTGTTAATTTTAGTAAGTTCCTGTAGTTATAATTGTCTTTCTTCATTTGACTTTTGCATTTCAATTTGTCTTTCTTCAATTGTCTTTTGCATTTCTATTTGTTTTAATTCTAACTTATATTCTTTCTGCGTTTGCCTTTTGTATTTCAATTTGTCTTTCTTCATTTCCTTTTTGCATTTCCATTTGTCTCGTTTGCATTTCCATCTATCTTTCTTCATTTCATTTCATGATTTTTAGCATCTCTTTCTGAAAGTCATCTATGGTTTGCTGTTTTTTAACTATTGCTTTCTGGCAATTACTCTTGTAGAAAAAATTTGTGAAAATTTTCTTTAAATTCCCTTTATAGTTTTTTCCTTCTATCTCTCTGTGATAGTGTCTCCAAGTTGTTTGTGGTCGACTTGTGTTCGAAATACACGTAGTGGGATATACGTGAACGTGAGTTCGTCGCAAATTTGTCGTGCGACTTGTGTACGTGAGTTCGAGATCCTCGCCGCTAATTTGTTGTGCGACTTGGGGAATACGTGAGTTCGTGTTCGAAATCCTTGTCTCCAATTTGTTGTTGGCGACTCCGTGTATGTGAGTTTCGAGATCCTCGTCGTCAATTTGTTCTTGGCGACTTGACGTGAAAAACGTATTTTTCTCTCCGCATGAACTTGTTCGAAATCCTCTTCGTCAATATGTTCTTGGCGACTTGACGTGAAAAACGTATTTTTCTCTCCGCGTGAACTTGTTCGAAATCCTCGTCGCCAGTTTGTTGTTGGCGACTGACGTGAAAAACGTATTTTTCTCTCCGCGTGAACTTGTTCAAGATCCTCGTCGCCAGTTTGTTGTGGATTCCGGGTGAGAAACCACACAAAATAATAAATAACAAAAACAGATATGAAGATAGAAAATGTAAGTTATATTGAGCAAAATATGCAAACTGGAACACGGATTAGTCAATTCAGGAATACTATTAGTAGAAATCAATATATACAGTCTTGCAGTGAAATAGTATGCCCGGGTAATGAGTCTATATCCAAACAACTCCAACTAACTCTGCACCAACTTACGGATCAACTAAGCGACTGCTTTACAATTGCTCTTTACAACTCAACAAAAATCTCTGGCATTACAACTGCCGTTCCCTCTAGGCAAGATTAAATGAACACGTCAAGCAAGTCCATTGTTCTATACAAAAGATGCGATCCCACAACATAAATGTACCTCCGTATATATATATATATATATATATATATATATATATATATATATATATATATAAAGAACGAAGAAAATATTTACAATGTTCAAAACATTAATTTAATGTAAACAGTGCTCAATATAGAAATAGAGCAATAAATATTTATTAATTTATTATAAATAAAGTATAATTCATAATATGTGTGTGTGTGTGTGTGTGTGTGTGTGTGTGTGTGTGTGTGTGTGTGTGTGTGTCCTCACTAAATCTCTGAAAAAAACAGCATAATATGAAGAAAAAAGGTCCCAAACATAATAAAAACGAACTTTTTCTATCAAAAGGTATATGCTATTATTAAGAGGAAAGATCAAAGTATTTTTTAACTATTTTTTTAAATTCTTTAATCCTTTCTACAAATACTTTATTCCTTTCGAAATTTTGGTAAAAAATCTTGTTTTGATTTTAGTTAGCGGGTAACCAAATTGTTACGAGAGTTTACAATGGAAAACGTAATATTACATAATTCGTTTTTGTTTTTTGTTTTTTGTTTTTTGTTTTTGTTTTTTTTGCAAATGACAAACACAATAATTCGGAAATTCTTGCAAAAATCAAATAATGGTTGGATTTTGATTAAATTTTCAGGACTTCTTCACAAATGAATGAAATTATTTTTAAAATTATTATATTTTAAAAATCTTGGTAAAAATATTTTTTTTACATCTGTTACGCCTAGTCCACGTAAATTCATGAAATTTTAAGAACTTAAATTTTGTTGGAAAAATTGGTTTTATTAGCAAGACTCGTTGTGACTGTAAATTATTTGGCTTTATTTCTGAAAATCTGTACCCAACCATAAAATAAAAAATGCAATAAAACTATAACATTATTTAATCTGATAAGCTTTCAATTACTTTCTTAAATAATATATATTAACGCCATTATAGCCTAAAAATGCTTTTTCGATTATTAATGAAATTTTAAAGTAGTTTTTATTTTTTAATTATAATAATTTATAAAGTTTCAAAAATATTTATAAAATACTTCAGATGTTTGTTGGCGTTAGATTAAGTTATTAAGTGAAGACTATATTTACTAATCAAAAAATTTAAAGATTTAATACAAATCGTTGAGCCTTCGTATTTTTAAATTAATTTTAATGTTTTTGTGTATTTGAAATTTCGTTTTGTTTGTTTTTTGTTTTTATTTTTGTTGTTTTGTATGGTAATTTCTGTATGACATTAAAAAGTCATGTGTTTCACAGTTTCTTCCCCATACAGAAAAAAAATTGAACAATTTTGTCAATTCTAGTCACCATAAACTTCGCTTATCTCGCTTCTTTTCAAATCATACAGGGAAAGGTCAGAAAGATCAGTGATTAAAAAATAGTTTTATTTTATTTTTTATTATGCTATAAATAAGTAATACTTGTGCAAATGAAATTAATTTAACTTTGAATTTGCTAATTTTCTAAAAATAACATGTAAACAAATGTATATTTTATTTTATTTTTGCAAGATTTTTAAAACTTGAATTAACTTTTGTTTACAAATGTGTCGATTGCACAAAAATGGCCATAAAAAATTAAATTCTTTTTTTTTAATCTCAAAGTTTTAGATTCCAATCAATATAATTTCTGTTTGAAATACATCAGAGCATTTTGCTTACTTGAAATAGTAAATTTAATCATTTAGCTTTCAATTAAAACTAAAATAAAAGTTTCAAGAAAACTTTTTTAGCTTTAAAAATTTAATTTAAAAGTTAGATATCGAAAATGAGTGATGTTATCTAGAGCACATTAGAGAGGGGTAGATTTCATGTAAAACAGTGACTACTTATGGTTTACGCTACGTTCTTTGGTTACTGAATTGAACGCAGTTTGGTTCAGCTATCAAATTGAACGCACTCCGTCACCGGTTTATATCCTACGAATAACCCGTTGTGAAAGCTGCCTGTCTCTGTCATTATGCAGATAGCTCAGTGGTAAGTTGTTCGTCTAATGACAAATTAGTCGTATTTCTATCCCAGCTTGAAGCTAAACAAATAATCTACCTGCACTGACTAACCATGATACAGAGAAACTGGCTTATATATATATATATAATCATGTGTGTGTGTGTGTAAACATGTTACGGAAATTAACGAAGCTTGGTTATAAGCAACCGACAAATTTGAAATGATTTGTTTGAACATTATTTTTGATCGATACTCATATTTAAGTAGATATTCTGCTTTTTAATTAAACAGTATTATATATTTATATCTACTGGCCTGATTATTTACGATAAATTTTTATTAAGAAAATGTGTCATTCGGCAGAATTCGAACCTGCGACCCCTATCCACATAGAGGAAGGTACCATTTGATCTGGCAAAGTCTCAGACCTCTCGAACACGAATGACCTCCAGTCTAAACGAGGTTTTAATGAAGCCTATATAACACAATTTTCGGTTCATCGCAACAACCATATCTGCTCTGAAATGTATCGTAATATCAACAAATGTAAACATGTTACGGAAATTAACGAAGATTAACGAAACTAGATTATAAACAACCGACAATTTTAAATGATTTGCTTGAATTAAAGTAGGTGAAGTCTAACTGTTTCATCGGAAACGGTGAACTGTCTTGCAAGTTCACCACACGTTAGACTACTGTCCTCTTCAATGGCCGCCTTCAGGACTCCGTCATTCAAGACCTGCAGTCATCCACTGCGAGGCTCATCTTGGAGAGACAAATCTCCCGACTTGAATTTTCGAAACCAACGCCTTACAGTACGTTTATCCACAGCACTATCCCCAAACGCTTGACATATGCGGCGACTTGATGCAGCTGCTGATAAGCCCACTTTGAAGTCGTAAAGCAAACAGCCCCGAACGAGATCTCTAGACACTTTCATCCTTCTCACAGATGTCCGGGCACGGTGGGCGTGTTTTTTATAACGTCTGATGTTCCTACTTCCGGCTGTCCGAATTTGAAAACAATTGCTACACGCATTTCGTGGAGTAGTTATCGCACTGAAGGTTATAATCGTGCTATGTCGGTTGCTAATCGACTTAACGCACCCAAAATGTTAGGAACTTGGCAATCTTCCACTGAAAGCTGACTCCTTAGTATTCGGCTAACTGCCGACTAATATCAACTGCCTAGTAGTTCTACTGAACTCCAATAGAACTCTAAAGAACTCCTATGAACTTCCCAAGAACTTCTCAAGAACTTCTCCCGTTAACTTCCTGTTAACTTTTATTAATATAGGTGTGACACGATAACTAGGCATATATGTATTTTATTATAATAGATTAAAATAGAAAATAGATTAGAATAGAAAATTGTTTAAAAACATATTTAACAAAAGTGAAAAAGAAGAGGAAAAAATAAATAAATAAACGCTTTTTCTTTTATGAGGAAAATTGTGGAAGAGACAACGGTATCCGATTACTGTTTTAAATCCTACCACTCTTCCGGTAAATATTTGACTCAGTGATTTAATGTGATAAAGAGATAAAGTTCAGCAGGTAGGTTTTCGAATGACCCGGTCAAAGGCTGTCCTTTACTGTATCTTGACCACACATTAAGAATTTTCCGGCGGAAGCTTTATTAAGATAAAAAAAAAGATAGCTGAAATTTCAGACTTACAGTCGCCAATGTTTATCACCGGTGGTCTAAAGCATTTCCGGATTTCCGGGTCAATTTTAAATAAATTCAGGTAATTTTTCCGAGTCAGTCAGTTAAGTTAAGGGGAGTTCTGCCGGGCGATTTGTTGATCTCCATTAGAGTTAGAGCTGTGTGTCACATTCGCCTGCCCCAACTGAAAAGGCTAACTCTAAACGAATAAAGCATCCTTTTCAACTCATCCAAGTTGTGGAAGTTCGTTCCTTATAGTTCAATCTTGTACCCCTAGCTGTTCGGCCGACATTTTCAACAAACTCCCGGCAAACACCACAGCGTGGAGAACGGCCGCCGGAGGAAAGTGTTCGGACGGACCGTTGGGGTGTTACATAGGAGGGAAAGTCCATTATCTGAGGAATAGGTTTGTTTCCCCATAACAAAATGTAACTGTGACAATTTTGATGTCCCTATGAGTCTTGAGTCTGGAGGGGATTGACGATTTTACAGATCGAAACCCATGCGTACTACAAAACGCAAACTCCAACTAAACCTGAATAGAAAAGTCAAATGAATTGAAGAGAACAGTTTCATTATCTATGAAACTAAAACAAATTGCGTGTATTTTGCAACATCCGCAAAATGCAAAATGACCTGCAGCAAAATATTTAGAGAGGGTGCCACCCAGAGCAGCCCTTTAGTTTGCCGCCACCCCCCCTCTAGCTCCTCAAAAATACGTATTGCACAGTGAGTTACTCTTACAGAGTAGATAGACTAAACTATCGCCCGGTTCACACTCCACCCACGTCTATTGAACAGGTGTAGAAGCTCATCCCTTGTTCCCTGTTTAGGTTGTGGTTTCCAGCTTTCTCTTTTCCAATCTATTCAATCTTACGTGGTAAAAAAAAACTTACTTTTTATACCATTATAATATTACTTTCAAATACACGAACATAGTCAGTCAGTTAAGTGCTATTCGTAATACACGCTTGGGTGATCATGTCTCGAAAGAGACATGACTGACTGGGCAGAAGATTATACCCGCCGTAGATTGCCATTGCTTTCTGCAGTAGACTGTTTGCCGACCAAGTCTATAGAACCCAATCTGTTCTGTTATTTAACCCATAATTGGAAGAAATAGACGGATTAATACATTTCCCAAGGGTATTTGCGCATTAGTGAATGCAATGAATTCAGCTGGAATTCGAACTCGGCTCCTCGATTTCTCGTTCGGAACCGCTATCCAATGCACCACAACGCACATCCTACTCAAATGTAAGTATGCTTTAAATAAACACCAAACATACTTAATCATTAACAGTTACAAAGTAAAAATGATATACAGTGGAACCTTGAGATACGAATTTAATTTGTTCCATGACCGCCGTCGTATCTCAAAAGATTCGTATCTCAAAGCAATTATTACCACTTAAATTAAAAGAAACCGAATTAATCCGTTCCAAAGGTAAGAAATGTACCCAAAATATCCTAAAATTATACTTAAAATTATCTTATATATAACTAAAACCATATACCGTATAGTAATTATAAAGTAAAAACACCAATATGTATATATCATAATAATAAATGTTAATAAAAATAAGGAAAAGTTGAGTTGTACTCACCAGTTGAGTGAGCGCTAATAGCGAACGGGATGCATGCCGGGAGGGGGAGAAGCTAGGCTACCACAAGCAACGTGGTCACTTTGGGCAAGATAAACATGGTGGGAGGAGAGAAGCTAGGCTTACCACCCACACACGAGACTAGAAAGGCCAAGATAAACGCAAATTAGTTTTTAAGCTTTCGTTTTAAATTTTTAGGGTTTTTTTTCATTTAGCCCTAACAATGAAAAAAAAAATTAGATTTGTTACTAGCAGCGAATGGGATGCATGGGGGAGTGGGTGAGAAGCAAGGCTACCACAAGCAACGTGGTTAATATGGGCAAGATAAACATGGGGGAGGAGAGAAGCTAAGCTACACGCACACACACACGATAGAGAGGCAATGAAATTGACAGTATGTACAGTACAAAATGGTTATTTCTTTCCTTTTTTACATTACGTAATAAAAAAAATCTAAAGAATAAAATTGTAACTAACTTACCATGGAGACAGGGATGAGTAGCTAACGAAGGTGAGCTGAGTAGGAGGAAGGAGGCAAGGAGAGAGGGTTATGAGAGAGCCTAGCCTAACCTACGACACACACACTTTTTTTTTAACTTTTCGTTTTGTAGGGGGGGGGGGGGGGCTCCCCCCCCTACTTAAGCTAATCACTCCCACTATCAGTTTTAGCCATTTTGGCCTTTTCACCATCAACACTCTGACTTTGTGGTCGTTTTATAAGATATCGATCAAGAGAGGTCTGCTTTTGCCTCTTTCTTAAGAGGTTTCTGAAGTGTGTTAGGCATGTACCATTGTAATAAGCACCCGCTCTCCCTATAAGAAATTTCTCAGGGTGTCTTTTTTCAACGAAATCATTCACTTTCTGCCACATGCTGAGGATATCACGAATTTCTCTTGATGTAAGCACCGCCTCTCCTCAACCTCCTCCTCACTGTTAAGTTCCTGCATCACCTCCGAGTGGGCAATCTCCTCTTCAACAGGTGTCTGTGGCGTTGGTTCGAACCCCTCGAAGTCGTAAGCGGCAATAACACTTGGCCATAGCTTTTTTCCGGGCTGAATTCAAGGTTCTCCTGGTAACACCTTGCCAGGAAAGATCTATCAATTTCAGACAGATTACGATGTAATGATCATTCCAAAATTCCCTTAAAGTGAGGTTGATGTTTTCAGTGACATCGGAACACAGTTTGGAAAGATGCTTTGTATACAGCTTCTTGAAATTAGATATCACTCGCTGGTCCATAGGCTAGAGGATAGATGTGGTGTTGGCTGACAGATACAACACTTTAATGAAGTTAAATTCATCCAAGATGCTATCCTCAAGACCTGGAGGATGACCAGGAGCATTATCCAACAGGAGGAGGCATTTAAGTGGGAAACCATTGTCTGTAAGATATTTCTTAACAGCAGGACCAAAGGCTAGGTTTATCCACTCGATGAAGAACTGCTGTGCTACCCAGGCCTTACTGTTTGCACGCCACATGACCTGTAGCTTTTCTTTCAACACCTTATGGGCTTTAAAGGCCCTGGGATTCTCGAAGTGGTATACCAACAATGGCTTCACTTTACAATCGCCCGTAGCGTTAGCACAAAGACCAAGCGTTAGCCTATACTTCATCGGCTTATGTCCGGGAAGCTTTGATTCTTCAGCAGTGATATAGGTCCTCCTTGGCATTTTTTCCAAGAAAGCCCTGTTTTGTCGCAATTAAATACCTGTTGAGGTATGTAGCCTTCCTGGGAAATAATAGAATTGAATTTCAGGATAAAATTTTCAACAACCTTTACATCTGCGCTTGCAGCTTCGCCATGCCTAACGACTGAGTGAATGCCAGAACGCCTCTTAAAATTATCCAACCAGCCACGACTGGCTTTAAACTCATCTCCACTGCCTTGCGATGACTCTCCTCCCTCCTCAGCTGCATCCCGTTTAAGGTTATTAAAGATGGCGACAGCCTTTTCACAAATTATAGTTTCTGTAACGGAGTCACCAGCCAGTTCCTTTTCCCTTATCCAGACCAAAAGTAAGCGTTCCATCTCGTTGTGCAACTCTGAATGCAATTTCGAAATAATAGCTGCGCCTTTAGAAGGCTGCAACTTCCTTTTGTTTGAGAATGGTTGATATGGTCGAAGCATTTCGACCATATTCAGTGGCCAAGTCAACGATTCTCGCACCTCGTTCATGCTTCGATATTATGATAATATCTCAATGGAAATTAAACATGAGATAATATTATTATCTCATATTTAATTTCCATTGAGATCATTTTCTTTGGCTTTTTCTTATCCCCATCCTTATCCTTAGATTTAGGACCCATGATTCACACAATAAAAGTTAATAAATGTTCGCAAAGTGAAGAAAAAACCCGAGATTCGCACACTCACAGCATCAATTCAATATGTTCACTGTACGACACGCCGACAAAAAGAACTGGCTGGAGGAAATTGTATAAGAGAAATGTAGCATTTCATAAAAATAACAAGTTATAAAATGAAACCAAAGAAACAGATTGTTAAATGTATCTCTCTGATATTGCTCTTTTATCTTCTTTCATTCTTTTTAAATTAAAACTATTGTCTATAAATCCCACTTCGCTTAATCAGTGAAACAGAGACAGTGTGTTGTGGGGAAGGGTTTTGATCTGCTTTGCTACAGTTTCTTAACGTTTTTTTGTTTTATAATCTAGGATTTTTTGGTATGAGTGCAGAAACTGAACTTTAAAATTCTTCTTTTAGGTCTTAAAAGGAAAAATAATTAGAAATATTTATAAAGAATAAAATTAAAAGAAATAACAAGGTCATGTTTTATTTATTTATAAGAATATTTGCAAAAACACAAAAGACAGTTTTTAAGTATTTATATTACAAAAAAAGGAAATGGTTAATTTAAATGGAAAATGATTACATAAAAAAACGGGATTCCGTCTCAAATCAACAATTCCACGATTCATCGCAGAAAATTGGGGTCCCTAGATAAGACAGCGAGGAGGATTGATGCCAGTGTGAACAGCTTCAGCATCATAAATGTAGGCAAAATAAAAATACTGCGAGCGATTACAAAAACAAACAAAAGTAAAGGTGATCTTTTTTATGAATACTTTTATAATTGAAAATTCGTTTGATCGTCGTATCTCAAATTATTCGTCGTATCTCAAGGCGTTTAGCGAAATTTTTCGTCGTAACTCAAAAATATCGTATGCTGGGGCATTCGTATCTCAAGGTTCCACTGTATAGGAAAAAAAATTAAAATTAAGACCATCTTTATTTTCTGAAAAGAAAATTCCAACTTTTTGGTAGCAAATTCTTCAATGACAACGTCAAAGACTATTTCATCTGTCACTCTCTAGACGGTAGATAGGCCGGTATATATGCCATTATTTAAGCTACTCGAAATCGAAAAGATCCTTCAAAATTAGAATCTGATTTACACAAGTATTATATGAAATTTAGAATAAAACTATTTCTTAAACATCGAGTTCAACTTTCTGACTTTTTCACTGTATGCGTTGACAGTTTGACAGATGTGAGATAAGTGTGTGGCAATCACAAGTGACATAATTGTAAAATTTTCTCTCTGTAAGAGGAAGAAACCCTGAAACCCATGACCTTTTAATTTACACAAAGAAATTACCATACAAAAAAAAATTCAAATACACAAAAAATTACAAATTATTCTGAAAATAAAAAGACACGACGATTTGTATTAAACTTTTTAATTTTCGATTAGTAAATATAATCTTTGCTTAATAAGTTTTTAAACTAATCCCAGTAAATCTTTGGAGTATGATTTTAACATTTTTGAAAGTTTATAAATTATTATAATGCAAAAAACAAATTCTTTTAAAATTTCATTATTAATCGAATTTTTTTAATGTCCTTAATAGATATTATTTAAGCAATTAAAAGCTTATCCAATTAAATAATGCCATAGTTATATTGCATTTTTATTTTATTATTGGGGGTAGTTTTCGGACATTAAGGCAAAAATATTTCAAAACATAATAGATGATTTACATTCCCCAATGAGTCCTGCCTTTAACCAATAAAACCAGTTATCGCAGCAAAAATTTTACTAAGTTAACAAAACAGACTAATTTGACTGTCAGTAGTTTATTTGCAAATATTTATTTTGATACTTTTACATTACCTTGTAAAACTAATGTAAAAAATAATATGAAAAATATGAAAATATTTTAGAACAAATTTGTCAATTTCTTAAAGGAAAAACATTAAAAAAACATTTTATTTTAAAAACAAAAGATACATTAACAAAAAATAATAAGAACCTCCTAAAATTTATTGCAGAAATGCTTCTTTCTTTTCAATAACTCTTAGAAGCAAATTTGTCAACATCTGATGTTAGATTTGCAATTTTAGCGGCTGGTAAGTTGTTTGCAGCAACTTTAACTGCCTCCCAGATGTCACACTTGCTGTTGAATTGCCTTCCATTAGAATAAATATCTCTCTTGCGGATGTTCCACAGGTTCTCAATGGGATTCAAGTCACAGCTATTTGAAGGCCAGTCCATAAGGGAATCTTCAACAAATCCCTTTTCTTTCAACCAGGATTTAGTAAACTTTGATGCATGACTTGGTGCGTTGTCTTTCATAAAGATCATAGATCTACGCTTGGCTAAAGACTGGTCATCAAGCCATTCAAAGAAATATTGCTCTAGAAAATCACAGTAACTTTTGGAATTCATTTTAACTCCGTCTTTCAATGTAAATAGACCCACGAGCTCATTACCAATAATCTTAGTCAATATCATGATCCCACCGCCGCCTTGTTGGCCTTTAAAAAAATTTATTGAGTCATGTTGCTTGCAAATCCATCCTCGAGCTCATCCATCGGGCCCATCGAGAGTGATCCTTGATTTGTCTGTAAAAAGCACTTTAATGAAATCAGTTTTCATGTATTTTTTTTTTTTTTTTGCCCAGCAAACTTCCTTAATGCTTTACACCCTGTTTCTCTTGACACCATAGGAGCTCCGTCTTTTCCCCAATTTTAGAATGATCTGTATCTATGTATGAATGGTTTGGGTATGTATTTTAAATAACTCTTAGTTCTTTTTTTTAAAAGGATAACGAATACAAATCTTATATCATCCAACAATTAACTGAAACGTAAAAAGTAAAATTGCACAACCACAAAAATGGATCAAAATAACTTAAAACATTTGGAAAAACCCAGACCAAGGCAAATTTCACAAGTCGGTATGAAAATTAATATTCTGGATTCTGATTAGATAGGAAATAGCAAATTGATCTATGAACCCGGTCAATTTTTCTTAACACCTAAAAAAAATGGGTATGCTGTTCGATCCAGTCACGTGACTTAATTTCACTACCTAACCACATCCCTTGACCGGCAAAAGTCAGTCAAATGAGAGCGGCAGAAAGATGACACGCTAAAATGTAACAAAATAAATTTCAAGACGCCAACTCTGTCATGTCTCCTCGACATACATTCGTTCTTCCTCTCTTTCGAATTATCCTTTCTTCGTCTTCACTCACACGCCGTCAAAGAAACAACAACAACAAAATACTTCAACTGACTTCTAAAAACTCAAGTCCGATAAGTACAATTTTCCTTTATTGCTTCACTTTCTTTTTCACTTTCTCACCGGCCATAAAAAAGGAAAGGAACACAGACTTTATTAGTAACTTGTTAATCTTTCTACATGCACACATTTTGCTACTATCAACCACAAGCTGGATTCATTTAACTCCTTACAGCTATTTCTCTGGAACATTTAACTACTTACATTTTCTCTTTGAACATTTTCACTTCTTACAAATTTGTTATTATGTTTTGTTAATAAAAGTTTACTTTAACATACAAAACGAAATATAATTCTTCCATATTCCAACATCCAACCATCAACCTTCTGATATTTTAAATTGTGGGAACTTCGGTTGTGTTTGGCACAAGGCCAATTTGACAAACAGCGCCGAGGCCCCTACAGAAGTTTTAATAATTGAAATGTTTCATTCAATTTGGATGGAGAAAGAAACTCTTCAACAGAAAACGACATTTTTAAACAAACGCAAATACAAAGTCAGTTTTATAAAAAAATAATATCTGAAAAGAAATATTAATTACTTTCTTTGTCGTTGTTGTTGTGAAATGAACATCGATTGAGAAGAATAAGATTATTTTAATTAAGACAGTTGAATTGCTATTTTTGTTTTGAAATGAACGATCTCCCATTTTCACGGTTACGACAACAAAAAAGAAAGAGACAGAAGGTGAAAGAAAAGGAGAATTAAAAAAATACTTTTAACGCTAAAGTTTTATAACAATAAAAGAATTTATTTATAAAAGTAAAAGTATAAATATATTGAACATTCAAAACAATAGTGTTTCAGTCTAAGGAAATTTTAAGAATTAAATCAAGCCAGAGAAAAAAGAAAAAATAATATTGTCTCCAACAGAAAGGCAACAGTAGTCTTGGTTACAAATATTAAAAGATACAAATCAGTGTTGTATCTACAAGTCTATGTTACGATTGTGCAGAGACTGATCGTCGGGAGACAGGGTCAATTCTATTATCTTCTCCGTGATAGCGAAATTGTCTGCAAGTAAATTGAACTGGCAAAATTAACCGGCCTTTCTATTTATATAGGCGGACTCTTTGAAGAAAGTCGTTGTAGCGGATAAGAAATTAATTAAAATCAACCTTTTTCTTCACTTTTACAAAAATTCACAACGACGTGTGAAATTCTGGTTTTTCCCAAATAGAAAATGACCATCTGCTTAAAGAAAAAGTCGAAACCAGATTTCGCAAGTGGGTGTTAAAATGATTTTTGATGAATGAAAAGGACTTTCGCGTGTATGTGCAAAAATATCTAGATTACAATAAAAGGACTTCATCAACGTCAGTCAAGTTAGTCAGATGAAAGCAGCGAGAAAGACAACACTAAAATGTAACTTTCAACTTCAAGCGACTCAGACATTGTCCTCTTTCTTTTTCTCCTTATCTATTTCAACGATTACTACTACGAACATTTTGTACGAACTCTTGATACTTTAACTTTTTCAATGAACATTAATTTCTACGAATTCTTATTCCTCCTTTTAATAAAGTTCTATTTTAACATGAAAAATGTATATTTTATTCTTACATTATTCCACACAATTCCACACAATTCCACACAATTCCACACAATTCCACACAATTCCACACAATTCCAACCTGCCGACGATAATTCTGTTGATAATTCTGCATCTAAACTTGTAAGCTGTAGAGAGTTCGGTTAAGTCTGACACAAGGCCGAATCAAAGAAACATTAACCATTTCCAATGTCTTCTAAGTTTTCCACTTTCTTTCTTTTTTGGGGGGTGGGGAGAACCAAGTCAAATGAAATAAATCTTTCTATTATGCCATATATTTTCACCAATCGCAATATGCATGAATGTCGTAATTTCTATTTTTAGTATTTTTTTTAAAAAAAAGGGCTTCTGTAACACAAGTCACTTAACCTACATAGATTAGCATCGGGCTGCTACGCTCATGGGGCTCCCGGGCAAGTGTCTCTATCGGACCCATTCCGTTAAGACGGCTCTTCAATCCTGGCTCCTAAAACAAGTAAAAGTCATACTGGAACTTACAAAGCTCCACAAATTAAATATCAATTCATTATCCTTTAAAAAAAAAAAAAGAACTAAGTGTTATTTAAAATACATACCCTAACCATTCATACATAGATACAGATCGTTCTAAAAGTGGGGAAAAGACGGGATGTACAGTTATATTAAACAATATCAAATCTATGAAAAAATATTCTAAGTTTCATAAAGAAATAATTTTTATGAAACTTAGAATATTTTTTCATAGATTTGATATTGTTTAATATAACTATTGTTTAATATTTATTCTATTTATAGAATAAAAAATATAATCCTACCATATTGGTTATAGAAGATTAAATATCATTATTTTTAAACATAAACAAAATCAATTACTGCATTTTAGCAGTTTTTGTCCATTCATATTTAATTAACTTTGAAGCAGTTTTTTAAGTTGTTGTTGTGAGAGGTAACTGTTATTTTTTTTATCTTTTTGACAAGTGAAATATATCTCATTGTGCTCAAAGGTATTTTTCGCTACATCTTAATCTTAAAATAAGTAATATTTTTTCCAAATTTCTATTAATTAATCTTCAATCTGTGGTGTTCCAGATCACCCAGATTAAAAAAGCGGTTTTTAATGCGAGAATTCCGGTCCACAAAAATACAACACAAATTTCGAGAAAAGACAACGCAATAAGAAATGTTGTATAAAAATATGAAAATTTTGTATTTGACAATATATATACAATATAAACAATTTGTACAATTTGTGTATCTTTTGTTCGATAGAAAAGTGTCTTTTATATTTGCGTGAACGTTTGTTGAATATAAAGTGTCTGTTGTATTTGAACGAAAATTAGTTGAGTATGAAAATGTTGGTTTTGAGCTTGTAATTACAGAGAGTAGTAGTACAATGTTTCTTTCCTTTTTATGCATCAGCCGTTAATAGATGGAAAAGGAAAGTGTTTCAAATGTGTTGAAAAGGACTGCGAATGAGAATTCCCGAAGGGAGAGAGAGAGAGTTAAACGGAGATAGTAGTAATTGGTAGTGTAATGTGTAAAATGATTCATTAGTCTACTTAACTTAGTAAGTCTGTGTTACTTCTCCATTCGGGTTGCTGAAAACTGTGAAAAGCTTTATGGCCGTTGCAGGTGTTTTCTCTCTTCTTTTCGTTCGTAACGTTTGAATGGGCGAAGAATTAGTTTGTCGGCACTGATCTCCTTGATGTAGACGCCTATCGTACTGTGTGTATCTGACACTGCGCCTTTTGGGATTGACTGGCGTGGCTGACTGACTGACAGATCGACTGCTTGTTTGAGTGACGGATCGTCTGACTGCTGTCTCTTGACTTGACTGACTGACTACTGTGACCGGTCAGGAGACCGCCTTAAATATAGAATTCTGGTCACGTGGGAGGATCCCAGAACGATTTTTCTTTAACTTTGAAAAAGACCATTTCGCTGATGTATTTTGAATTTCTCGATTTGTCAACCAGTCAGGATCCAGTTTCCAGAGTATCGCTTTTCACACTGACTTATGAGAAAAAAAGCTTTTAGCCGTTTGGATCCACTTTTGCGGGTGTGCAATTTTACCTTGGGTTTTTCACAAATGTTGTAGTCGTTTGAATTTTATTTTGCGGGTGTGCAATTTATTTTGTGTTTTTTTTTTTGTTTTTTTTTTGGTTGATGTGTGATATAGGATTCGTATCCTATAAATTTTACCAATTTTCTCTCAAACTAATATATACGATAGATATTTGATATTAAGAAATTTTTCAAATGTTTGAAATTTTGTCATCATTTTTTAATTAAAATTTGTTATATAAGTCGACTGTAAGAACGTTTTCAAAATGTCTTAAAGCTTTCAATATCTGTCTATATTTCTGAAGACGTGGTATTCTAACTATTTACATTGTTTGGACTATTTTCCCCACGAAATAAATGTTTATAAATAA
The DNA here is from genome assembly GCA_037127315.1 of Ascarosepion bandense. NCBI lineage: Eukaryota > Metazoa > Mollusca > Cephalopoda > Sepiida > Sepiidae > Ascarosepion > Ascarosepion bandense. Next base: position 647,658 of record JBBBDQ010001116.1, read on the forward strand.
AGCATTTCAAAGAACCAACCCTGACTCTAAATGCCTATTTATATCACAACTAAACAGAAATAACAAATATTCTCTCCTCATTGAACTTATAAATAAGATAAAATCTCATTTTCACTATTTCCTCAAGTATATAGCAATCTGAGTAACCTACAGGGAATTCCGAACTGAACTTTTTATTTGATCTACGGGGATAGACTGTTTTCGTTCCACTGCTCATGTCTAGGGATTTAGTCTGGTTCTTTTATTGCACGTTCCTTTCCATTCAATACTAGTGCACACTGACCAACCCAGAGATCGAACTTACAAGCCCTATGCCTCCAAATTCACAACCCAACACTTTTACCCACTAGGCCACGTAGGACAATTTGATGGTGAAATGTTAGAGCTTTAAACCTAACCTTGGCAGCTGATTAAGCTGCAACTGCTGCTGCTGACTATCATGTTTTAACTGTTGCTGTTGTTCATGTTTTGATTGCCGCTGCTGCTTCAGCTGGCGCTGCTTCTGTTGATGATGATGCTGCCCATGTTTTGATTGCTGCTGCTGCTTCTGTTGGCGCTGCTTCTGTTGATGATGATGATGCCCATGTTTTGATTGCCGCTGCTGCTTCTGCTGGCGCTGTTTCTGCAGGCGCTGCTTCTGCTGGCGCTGCTTCTGTTGATGATGATGCTGCTCATGTTTTGATTGCCGCTGCTGCTTCTGCTGGCGCTGCTTCTGTTGATGATGATGATGCCCATGTTTTGATTGCTGCTGCTGCTTCTGTTGGCGCTGCTTCTGTTGATGATGATGATGCCCATGTTTTGATTGCCGCTGCTGCTTCTGCTGGCGCTGCTTCTGCTGGCGCTGCTTCTGTTGATGATGATGATGCCCATGTTTTGATTGCCGCTGCTGCTTCTGCTGGCGCTGTTTCTGCAGGCGCTGCTTCTGCTGGCGCTGCTTCTGTTGATGATGATGCTGCCCATGTTTTGATTGCCGCTGCTGCTTCTGCTGGCGCTGCTTCTGTTGATGATGATGATGCCCATGTTTTGATTGCTGCTGCTGCTTCTGTTGGCGCTGCTTCTGTTGATGATGATGATGCCCATGTTTTGATTGCCGCTGCTGCTTCTGCTGGCGCTGCTTCTGCTGGCGCTGCTTCTGTTGATGATGATGATGCCCATGTTTTGATTGCTGCTGCTGCTTCTGTTGGCGCTGCTTCTGTTGATGATGTTGATGCCCATGTTTTGATTGCCGCTGCTGCTTCTGCTGGCGCTGCTTCTGTTGATGATGATGCTTCCCATGTTTTGATTGCCGCTGCTGCTTCTGCTGGCTCTGCTTCTGCAGGCGCTGCTTCTGCTGGCGCTGCTTCTGTTGATGATGATGCTGCCCATGTTTTGATTGCTGCTGCTGCTGCTTCTGCTGTTGCTTCTGTTGATGCTGCTTCCCATGTTCTTTTGATTACTGCTGCTTCTGCTCGTGCTACTTCTCTTGAAGCTGATGCTGATGCTTATGTTTCGATTGCTGCTGCTATCCCGGTTGCAGACTTGCTGTCATTTGTCTTTATTTCTTTGTTTATTAGCAGTTTCCATATTTTAAATGTTCTTGCCAAAAATGAAGATGTTACCCTATATTGGATACGACCGATATTCAGAGAGATGAAAAACACGATAAATCCACAAAGAGTCACAAATATAAAAATTCCATCCACTGACTTGCATTCAACTATCGACAAGGTTATGAAAGACAGATAGCGACAGTTGTGTGACAGCTTTTCTGCAACAAATTGCATAGCAAGTTTTAGGGAATGGCACTCAAGCTGCAGAGAGGTGAGACAAGAGGAGGTCGTCCTAGACAGGTTTTGTATAAAACACACACGTCACGCACCAATATCAGTCAGTTAAGTGCCATACGTGATACACGCTTGAAAAGAGACCTGACTGACTGGGCAGATGGTTATTCCGCAGTAAATTGCCATTACTTTCTACGGTAGACTGGTTGCCAGCCAAGGCTATAGAACCCAATCTATCCTGTTATTTCACCCATAACTGGAAGGAAGGGGCGGATTTATACATTTCCCAAGAGAGTATTTGCGCATAAGTAAATTGCAAAGAATTCAACTGGAATTCGAACTCAGCTTCCCCGATTTCTCGTTCCGAACCGATGTCCACTGCACCACAACGCACATCCGCACCAGTATCACTCGAAAATAATAGACTACCGTTGTGCAAAACGCGTCAGAAATCGTACTCAATTATGTATGTATTGATAATCTATATTGAATTCCTATAAGCACAAACCAAGTACCACAAAGCAGATAACCTAAAGGAACTGTTCGATAATATTGAGTCAACTGAGATTTTGCAATTCGTAAAGAAGATTCACCTTTATTATAAAAGAAACGTTTACGATCTATTTCTGTTGGTTTTATTCATATATGAAACTAGCAGTCTATCCCGGCGTTGCTCGGGTGTAATGAAAGCTTTAAAACTAATCCATGGTCCTGGAGCTCAGACTCTTTGGACGTTGGCACGAAAGACTAAAAAGGAATAGTTGTTTCCAGTTACAGCGAAACCAGGGAGAAATTGGAGAAAAAATAAGTCGCCCATGACCTGACCAGTTGGTAAGAATCGGATAAAAATTGTGGATTTGTTTAAAGGAAATAACAGACAGATAAACAGACACACACACAAACATTTATATATTTTCTAAACATATACAGTTAAATATAAGAGACAATGAATGTCCATTATGTTTAATCATGAGCCGTTCTAAACTTCGTATTTTGGCTTTAATTTCAGTTGAAATATAAAGACAAAAATTCTCCAACATTTGGATATTTTTTTATTAATTTGGTTCTATGCTTTCGGCTCACATGAGCCATCTTCAGAGAGGCTATTAAGACGGTAATACAGTAACATCCACCATCACCGACGATTTTATTTTGTGTTGATATAAAACTCCGCTAGTCAACTGCAATAGTTACCAAAAATAACAAACGCAGTTCGCAAATTTGCAATGCGGGCGTTTCTATGACGTCACACCGCGTGATAGCGCGAAATGACAACAGAACCATGTATTCAAATGCAATGTAACGTGTTATGACCGGATTTAAAGGTGATTTTATTAAGTGTGGGTTGTTTGGATTTAATGTACATGGCCTCCAATATCTGAAGGTCCTTTTTACTGTGTGTATATATTTTTACCTTTTATATATATATATATATATATATATTATCGATTTTCTGCACTATCGTAAGAACTTCAACCTTGAAACTTCTGAATATCGTTTCTTATGTCTTTGTCTATGAGTGTATCAGATTTGATTAAAATCGGACAACTCCTTCTATAATCCGATTTTTTCGATTATCGATTTTTTATATTTATCGGGGGTACCTCGACACAAAACCTAGCTAAGAACACTCGCAGAGGCTTATAGTACAAATGTGTAAATTTTCAAGAAAATCGGTTTAGCCGTTTCAGAGTCTATAGGTAACGGACACACACACACACACACACACATACCCCCACACACACAGAGACAAAGTAACATTTATAAATAAGTTTAGATACTGTGACTGCGCGGATGGTCTTTCCTATCAGAGGTTTCATGGGGACTATTCTTTTGTGTGTGTGTGTGTGTGTGTGTGTGTGTGTGTGTGTGTGTGTGTGTGTGTGTTTATTTTATTTTGCGTTTATATTTTAATCGCCACAAATAATGGCTAGTTGTATGTTGCAGGCTCAAGAAGAGTAAGAAATCTTAAGAATTTATTCTTCGCTGTTGCAAAAGAAAAAAAAAATTTTCTTAAGAAATATTCTTTACCATGAAGTCCTATGAAAAATTAAATTAATTAAATCGCGAAATAGGACATTTATTAAAGTATTTTAAATTAACTTATAATTTAAACTTATTCAAATTTCATCGATTGGTTTGCGAAATTCGACGAAACGGAGTTTGTAAATCTTGAAAGAAAAATTAGCGACATCTTCAACAATATAAATACTGTAAGGATTTCAACACGCGACAGATTGTTGGAAAAAACATTCTAGTATTTGTAAAAGTCTCCCATCCTATTTTTATGGAACAATTTATTACAATCTATTTCATAGGAGTTATATTTCTAAAAATCGTTTTTAATGTATCCTAATATTGTTAATAAAATATTCATTAAAAAAGACTTATTCTTATATTTTTCTTAAATATTTTAAGCCTCTTCTGAGTTTTCATTTGTAATAGTAAATGACTATTCTTTCAATGATTATTAAATTTACATAAATTTTCTTATATAAAAAAAACTATTTAGTTTAATCTCATTGTGTATTAAAAAAATGTTGAAAAATTACAGAATAAATAATTGCAAAAATTATGTTAAGAAGGGGTTAATGTTCAGTTTCTGTCCTGAGAAAATAAAATATGGAATTTTTTACAATTTAGCAACTTAATATTTTCAAAAGCCTATATGAACATTGAATTTATTTCATGCAGTTTCATTTGTTTTCAGTGTATGTATCTTGAAGTAAATTTTGTCATTCCATAGAGAGAAAAAAAGGTCATTGTTGTTGTTGTTGTTGTTGTTTTAGTCCCAAATTTCGGTTCAAATGTCAAACTTTTACATGAAATTGAGAAAAATCCCCCAGATGATTTGTTATACTATTCAACATGAAATTATTAGTTACCAACCAGTTTGTTTGGACATAATTACTTAAAAAAAGATAATTCTCGTGTAGATTGTCATAATCTCGTTTTCGATCAAATAAAAAGCTAATTATCCTTGTTTAGGCCGATATTTTAAGATCCATAACGTGTTTTCTTTAGCTTCCTTTGATTTCATACTTTCTAGAGAACTTAGATTAGTTACATAAATCAACAGAAATGTTTGCTCTATAATGACCAGAAAGCAAATGACCAAAAGTTGTCTGTGCGCATCCGGGTTGGCGCAGATATTTCGATTGAAAAATAAAAATTAATCAAATATTAAATTTCCATTTCGCGAGCCTACGCAAATTTCATTTATCAGCCAATGGAAAACGCAGAATCAAAAACAAGTGTGAAACCCCAAATGACCACCTGCGATCCAAAAAGTCGAAATAAAAAGCCGAGACAGAAAGCACCCAGACAGACCGAGGCAGACCTTGACAAGAGTGTAATCAATATTCCCTTGACCTAAGTCAAGTGGATACTATGCTCGTCCCTTCACCTCTCCTTCCTTCTTCCCTGTTTCAAAACTACTTACTGACCTAAGGAGTGACTACATCAAAGATATTCCTCACTTACACGCTCCCCACATTCCTAAGCCTTAAATCTCTTTCAGCTTATTATTTGCCATAAATATTTCAACCTCCGTTGGACCTATATTCAAGAACTACTTTAATTGTAAAAACATTAATTGATATGTGTATATATAAAAATGTTATTTTCAACTCAATTTGCTTTTCTTGATTTTATAATCATTTTATGACTTATAGTGGGCTATCTACCACAAGGCCAGATTCCGTTAACCTGCAACAATATACAACTACGCTTCTCTAGAACGAACTCCCACTACAAACGGCAAATAATAGATAAACAACCCACTATAGGGTAATGTTCCTTGACCGGCAACTGATATGATTGTTAGTCTTTTTGTATGCATTCATATAATAGGTTTGAAAGATTTTAGAATGACATTAAAGAAAGTGTGGAATTCATATTATCCCTTAATGTATTTTTGGTACTTTCAACTATTTTGATTCAACGGGGGGGGGGGGATTTGGGAGTTTCTAGATATTTCTAGAACCAATTTTGTTGCTCTCAAGCATTTAGCAACTCACACACATAGATAATTTAATGGTATTCTACACTGTTAGCCAAATGTCCGCTTGACCCCACTTTCAGCCAACTGTATGCTGTTTCATATGTTTTCAGTTTCTGCTTATTTTTTGCAAATCATTCAAGTTTGTTAAGATTGCTATCACAAATGTTATTAAGAAATTTATTTAAAATTATAATAATTTTTTCCAATATATTCAATATGGTCTTGTATGTACTCATAGAATGTGATTTTATAGAAAGACCATGTCAGTTTTAGAAATATTTACTGTCTTGTCATAAAATTACTATAAAATACTTATTATTAAATGTAAAATGATTTTTTCAGACAAAATTTTCAGAGAAAAATATTATTTTTTTGAAACATTAATATTTTCAAAAGCCGATATGTTTTTTAACTTTTTATGCTCTTTCATTTGTTTTCAGTGTCTGATTAAGTTTTGTAAGCTATTCAATTTTGCTGAGATTTCTATCACAAATGTAAATAAGAAATGTGTATAAAATTATTATAATTTTTACAAGATTTTCAATGCGGTCTTGTATGTGCTTATAGAATATGATTTCATAGAAAAACTTTGTCAGTTTTAGAAATTTCCTAAGTTCCAAAAGGTAATATTATTTATAGAATAAAAAATGTATGTCTACCATATTTGTTATAGAAGATAATCCTGGTGGGCAGTTAATTTCGTAATCTGGTTAATGGTCTTTAATGGTGATGTAAAATTCAACAATGCAGAGTTTACTAACTCTATTAGTGATTTTTAATTTATCTGTGATGTACTTACTTGTTACGTTTGTGTCTTCAACTAAATTACTAATATTGTTATCTACATTTTTGTAATTTCTAGTTCGTTTTTATATTTAATGAAATTTAGTTGTGAGTGTAGTTTATAGTGGGTTATCCGTTCTAGTGAAACGTAGTTGGGTGTTGAAGCAGATTAACTGAATTTGGCCTCGTTGTAGATAGCCCACTTTAATTTATAAAAGGGGTTATAAAACACAAAAAGCAAATCGAGTATAGAAAGAACTTTTTATATATACACATATTAATTAAGGTTTTTACAATTAAAGTAATCCTTTTAGGATGGGTCCAACGGACGTTAAAAGTTCATGGCAATAAAATGCTGAAAAGAGAATTTGTGCGTATGAATGTGGGAGCGTTTTAAAATAAGGAATGTCTTTGATGTATCCGCTCCTTTGGTCGATAAGTAGTTTAGAGACAGCGAAGAAGGAAAGGAGAGGAAAGGGCGGCATAGTAAATCACTTGACTTGGTCAAGGGAAGTGCTAATTACACTAGTGCTTTCTCAGGTCTCTCTCTCTCTGTCTCTGTCTGTGTCACTGTCTGTCTCGTGGCGATGCTTTCTATATCGGCTTTTTATATCGTCTTTGTGGATCCTAGCAGATCATTTGGGAATTCACACTCGTATTTGATTATGGGCTTCCCATTGGCCGATAGATAAAATTCGCGTAGGCTCGCGAACTGGAATTTGATATTTGATTAACTTTTGGCTTTCTGCTGGAACCTCTACTTGGCCGGCTGCGCACCGATTAGTTTTGGTCATTTGCTTTCTGGTCCTGAGAGTGCAAACATCTGGTCCTTCGCTTTGCTCGGTATCGCCACAAGTTTTGTAGTAGCTAGCTGTTTTATCGGAAGATACAAAGATTTTATCGGATGAGTTAATGCCCTTCACAATAGCATCTAAATGTTTCTGAAAATGATTTTTGTGCGTGTGAAACTTGATGGTATTCATGATTTCAAATAAATAATTTTCAAAACCTAACAGCTTTTCTATAAAATGTGCGTTTTTTAAGCTTTTAAAGCCGTTGGTATCTTTATCCTTCGAAAGTTCTTAAGGATGAAAGAAGAAATGTGATTTCCATTTCATTCTTCATATTAGGTCATCACTTCCGTTTTGTGAACCAGTTGGATGAAATAATCCCGTTTGTTTGTAGTTGGGATGCTCTTTAGAGAGACGTTATAACTGTTTGTTTGTTTTTTGTTGTTGTTTGTTTTTTGTTTTTTTGTTGTTGTTGTTTGTTTTTTGTTTTTTTGTTGTTTTTTTTTTTTTTTTTTCAGGCAAACTCATTGTTCCCTTAACTACATGGTTTTGTCTAATATCTAAACCATGATTACTTTATTTCATGTTAACGTTTTGGTGAGTCAACATATAAAATTAATTTAAATTTATAAAAGTAATTTAAATTTTATTAAATCAGTATAAAAAAAAACAACTTCAACATGATCTTAAATTGGCACCTGTGAGATTGGTCCTTTGAAACAAGTCACTTACTCTCCAGACTAAGATTTCATAGTAGTTGGGATTCTTTACCAATACTGGAAAACCGAAAGAGTTGTGGGTAATTTCATATCCAGTCTTTTAAAATGTATGTTGGTATAATGAGACATAATTATTAGTGATAAATTCTCAGTGGGTGAAAGTTATTTACAGCAAAATAAGGGTTTTACTGAGTTTGGCCAAATTAAAAAAATAGCTGATTAGAAATTTTATAATTTGGGTCTTATTTCATACGACTTTAACACTGCAACTCTCCAGTAGTTCGTTGTATTTTAACTTTTTCCTTTCATGGGCTTCTTCTGCGTTTTCTTCCCAGGGGACTGTCAGTTCCCACAAAACTATTTTCTTCAAATTATGTGAGAAGAAAACTATATCTGGGCGAAGTTTTGTGGTGGCAATTTGCTCTGGGAATTTCAATCGCGAGCCTATATCGGCCCTTGGTTCCCAGTCTGTTGCAGGAGAAAAACACGTTTGGATTTACCTTTCTATTTCGTGGGACTTTAGCGCTCGCTTTAATGAATTTTATTTGACTTGCGTCTGGGTTGTAAACATTATCTTTGATAGCATTAGAATTTCGTCGTGGCGTCATCTGTAACGCCCATCAGCTAGTGCAGATTTACAGCTACTCAGGATATGTTTTAAGGTACCTTTGCGCCCACAAAAAAATAACAATATGGCGACTCGGTTTTATACCATAATTGTAAGTTTGCGGAGCTTAGCAGGGTGTCGTATACTGCCCGAATCAGAAATTGTAATCTGGAATCACCGGGCCATATTTCGGACCATTTGATTTGGCGACTCAACATAGAGCTCCATTTGGTCCATGCCCCTTGCTGTCTCATCCCGACTTGGATTGCTATTCGTTTTTCTTCTTCGCCATTTCTGATTTCATCCTGCAAAAGATGACTTTTCATTTTTCCTTGCAGTTTGTCATATTTTTCTGAGGGGGAAAAACCCGAGGCCCTCGCGTCCAGTAGCTACGGTCCCTAGTATTGCCTTTTGTCGGATTCTTTCTTTTGCTGTATTCAATTCTTTCGCGGTGTTCCATTTTTTACCTGTATATACTGATATTCCCGCACCGGCTACTTTGGGATCTTTCGAGCACTCGTGCTGGATTGTGGCTCTCACTTTAGCTACTTTAAATTCTTCATATAAGCTTTATAAAAGGGAGTTTCAGTGCGTTTGTTTTCCCGTATAACGCTGCGCTGCATAGGGATCTTGGCAAACCTAACCACCTACGTAGTCGTGATGTTATGCTTCGTTCCATAAGTTCTGCCATGGAGGAAGTGAAATCGTAGATAGTTACAGGCCAGAGTATTTTTGGAAGAATGACGTGTTGATAAATCCAAGCTTTATATCTGCCAGGTAAGCCAGACTTATCAACCCTAATTAGCCACCCTTCTAGATTCTCCTTTGTTGATTTACGGATCTTGAATCTTTTAGGGTTCACATCGAAATGCTTCCCCAAGCTCTTTACAGGCTTTTGATGTATTGTAGGTATGTCATCTCCAAAGAGCTCAAATCTTTCGTTTTCCGAAAGCTTACCTTTTTTCATTACTAGGGATTGTGATTTGGAGGTTTTAAAACTCATTCTCGCCCAGTCGATGAGTTTTTCGATGCCCTTCAGCAACCACCTTGCCCCAATGGCAGACGTTCTGGTTATGGTCATGTCATCTATATACGCACGAATCGGTGGTTGCCTTACACCGGATATGGTGACTGACCCTCGACATTCCACTTCAGCAGCTTTTATCAGCATATTCATTGATAATGCGAAGAGAGTCGCTGAAATAGTGCAGCATGTTATCATTTCTCTTTCAAGATTATGCCACGCTGAAGTTACTGCCCTCATTTTAAAATCCTTATAGTAGTTTAAAATGAGTTTGGTGACAGCAGTGGGTATATGGTACCGAATTAAAGCCTCTTCTACTAGACGATGGGAAATTGACCCATAATCATTCTTAAGGTCTAACCAGAAGACTGCAATATCTCCCTTATTTTCCTTGGCATCTTTTAGTAGTTGGGTAATGACTTCTGTATGTTCCATGCATCCTGGCATGCCTGGAACTCCTCCTTTTTGAACAGAGGTGTCAATGTAGTTATTTATTATTAAATATTTTGACAACCTACTATTTAGTAAGTTGAAGATATTTCGGATAGGTCGTCGAGGAGGATTTAGAAAGAGAATTTAGGGTTAAAATACATCACAAGATTCAACAACGACATCTATTTTCAAATACATCCAAGCAAAAATGGAAAAAAGAGCCGGATATTTCGGATTGGTCGTCGAGGAGGAGGACTTAGAAAGAGGATTTAGGATTAAAATCCATCATAAGATTCAACAACGAAATCTACTTTCAAATACCTCTAAGCAAAAATGAAAAAAGAGCCGGATATTTAGGATGGCTTACCAAAGGAATGAAAATGTTGGAGATGAAGTGTCATTAAATCTTCATTTGTTTGGACAAGAATTTGTTTTTAATCTCTAGATTCTTGTCAACTACTAAAACGATCTCGTTTATCCCACTTTACTAGGAAACATTCCTGAATGTCTAAGAACGTACATGTTGTCCCTAAAGTCCGTGTGCGCTTTAAAAATTTATAAATACAAATAATGTTATAAATTTTTTAAAGTGCACATGACATTTATGGACACCTTGTATTTAACGTGACAGAAACCAACTGGTATCATGGTTTGGGCTCCTATTGCTTCTAACGTGGCTTCCCTGTGTCTTTTCTATAAATACTTTCACGGCTTCTGCTCCGATGAATTTAGATCACTGGTGCCCCCTAAATACGAATTTGCACGAGATACTAGATTAGCAACTAGATCCCACCCTTTTACAGTAAAACCGATAAAATTCAACCGCAACTTCTACTCCAACAGTTTCTTTCCTCGCACTTCCCGACTGTGGAATTCCCTTCCACACGATTGCTTCCCCGACGGATACAATCTCCAGGAGTTTAAATGTAAGGTCAATAGACACCTCCTAACACACTAACCTGCTCCCATTCTATCAAACACTCTTCCCATCTGCCCAACCCTCATCCTAGGTATCCTTACTCATCTGTCACCTTCCTCCTGACATTCCCTATGTCTAACCACTCCTTCTCTTTACCTTTCCCTATGTAGCCCCATGCGCAATAGTGGCAGTGGAATGCCTTGCTTGGGGTGAGATGATTAAAAAAAAAAAAGATCAGGTTTAGTTTTGCCTCAAGCGTATCAGCTGCTATTTATATGGTTGAGATTTGCATGTGACTACAACAGTGACTTTCAGTTGTAGCTGACAACCAAGGCAAAACATCTCCCGTCAACATTTCATGGTAAACTCTGCTATTCAATTGCACTCTTTTAATAAACGCTAAAAAGAATTTTGAACAGTTTTTTTTAATCATTTCACCCCAAGCAAGGCATTCCACTGCCACTATTGCGCATGGGGCTACATAGGGGAAGGTAAAGAGAAGGAGTGGTTAGACATAGGGAATGTCAGGAGGAAGGTGACAGATGAGTAAGGATACTGAGGATGAGGGTTGGGCAGATGGGAAGAGTGTTTGATAGAATGGGAGCAGGTTAGTGTGTTAGGAGGTGTCTATTGACCTTACATTTAAACTCCTGGAGATTGTATCCATCGGGAAAGCAATCGTGTGGAAGGGAATTCCACAGTCGGGAAGTGCGAGGAAAGAAAAAAGATCTTGAAGATGAAACTACTAGTCGGTACTTGTAACTATAGTTTACAACATTCTATTCACTACAATTTTTGCTTCAGATGGCAATATTTTTGTTTTGTTTGTTTCAAGGTTTAACGACCTATCAATCCTTATGGGATCATTTAAGGTCATAACCAATGATTTTTGGGTAAGGTTATTTTATTTTTACAACATTTTTCTTTTCGAGTATCTGGATTCATTGAGAGTTGTTTTTAAGAGCAGGGTCCACAAGTCCTACCCTTATTATTTAACACATAACTGGAAGGAAGGGACGGATTAATACCTTTCTCAGGGGTACCAGTGCTTAAGTGAATGCAGGGTATTTAACTGGAATTCGAACTCGGCTCACCGATTTCTCTTTCCGAGCCGATATCCACCGCACCACAATGCACATCCGTCACTATACGCTTACAGCACCTGGTATTCCCAAGCGGTCACCCATCTAAGTACTGACCAGGCTCAACGTTGCTTAACTTCGGTGATCGAGCGAGAACCGGTGTATTCAACGTGATAGGCCGTAAGCCAGATAGCACTATAAACAGGGTACTAAAACCTAAAATTCTGGATCTAGATAGTAAGTTCCCCGGGGAAGGGAAAATATCGAGTCATTGGTACTGAACATTTTTAAACTTCCTCAAGCATATTGAGGGTGAGGAGTTAGATATTCTCATAAATTATGTATAGTCTGATGTATACGATCAGTATACCCATGTACACAGCCAATTTGATGCTGAATTGGTGCAGGAGACATTTCTGTGGATTTTTTGACAAATCAATTTGGCCTCCATCAAACCCTGACATTAATTCTTCGCAATGTGACCCCTATTGGAGAACAATGTTTCACACATCTCATGCCTGAGAACTGTATCATAGCTGAAAGTAACTCTTACAACTTCATGCTACAATTTCAATGAAGATGTGCTAAAGAATTTTTGTACAGTTGAGAAAAGATTTAGGGATATTGTGAAAGCAAAGTGTGGACACTTGATTTGTAAATATATGCAAAATATTCTCAATTAATATGAAAGTCAACCTGTAAACTTGACCCCAAAAAATGTTTTAAATTACTTTATAGTAAAACGAATGATGGATAAATATATAACCCACACCCGGGATATATATATATATATATATATATATATATATATATATATATATATATATATATCCGAGTGAATACAGAACGAAGAAAGAATTCTTACAACGTCCAAAACATTAATTTAAAACAGTGCACGATGTATAATATATAGAGCTGTGGATATTTATTATTAATTACATTTTAGAACATGTACATAATTTTTCTATATATATCCACGACAAAGGTACGTTTGTTTCGACATTGAATCTTCAATGTCTCATCAGATGATATGTAAAGTAATGGAAAGCCTCTTTCCTTATATTTGGTCAGTTTAGTTAGAGGTGTTGGTGGGGGTTAGTGATAAGGGAGTGTATCTCTGACCGTTGGAATCTTGGAGAAGCTTTAGTTAAAGTGGTTGATTAATGAGAGTCTTTGACCTCTAGACAGATTTAACGTTGTAAGTTTCAAATCGTTTGGATTTCTTAGAGTAGCCGGTCGGGGTCGGGGGGTTGGAACCGGATATTTTTATTTAAGCAGAGTCTTTATAATTAATGTAAATTAGTGTAGTTAATCTTAACTTTGGATTTAGGAAATATATTTTTTCTATTAAATTTTAATTTTTAATTATTAATTAGATCATAGATTGGAGACCGTTTTTTCTATCAAATTTTTAATTTTAAATTTCTATTCTTACATTTAGTCACTATTGTATGTGGTTGGGGCGTGGGGTTTTTTAGTGGTAGGGGAACAAGTACAGCTGATTGACCTTTAGAATTTTTATGTGGTTAGTGAGTATGTTGGATTAATGAGTGTCTTTGAATTCTAGACATATTTACCATTGGTAGCTAGGTGTAAGTTTTATTTATATATATATCTTGTTACCAGTTTTTATCCTCTGGAATTTCCTAGAGGAACAGGTTAGGTGTGTGATGTGTATTCAGTACAGAATATATATATTGTCATCCGCAGACAGATCTGTTTCGCCGTATCACAGCTCATCAGTACGGTTAGACTCCGATTGCTTTTTTACCCAGGATTGAAACCCGACCGAAATGGCGTCAGTCGGCGAATATATATATATATATATATATATATATATATATATATATATATAGGGTTTTTTTTTAAACTAATTAATAGAAAAAATATATTTCCTAAATCCAAAGTTAAGATTAACTACACTAATTTACATTAATTATAAAGACTCTGCTTAAATAAAAATATCCGGTTCCAACCCCCCGACCCCGACCGGCTACTCTAAGAAATCCAAACGATTTGAAACTTACAACGTTAAATCTGTCTAGAGGTCAAAGACTCTCATTAATCAACCACTTTAAAAAACACCCTCTCCAAGATTCCAACGGTCAGAGATACACTCCCTTATCACTAACCCCCACCAACACCTCTAACTAAACTGACCAAATATAAGGAAAGAGGCTTTCCATTACTTTACATATCATCTGATGAGACATTGAAGATTCAATGTCGAAACAAACGTACCTTTGTCGTGGATATATATAGAAAAATTATGTACATGTTCTAAAATGTAATTTATAATAAATATTCACAGCTCTATATATTATACATCGTGCACTGTTTTAAATTAATGTTTTGGACGTTGTAAGAATTCTTTCTTCGTTCTGTATTCACCCGGATATATATATATATATATATATATATATATATATATATATATCCCGGGTGTGGGTTATATATTTATCCATCATTCGTTTTACTATAAAATAATTTAAAACATTTTTTGGGTCAAGTTTACAGGTTGACTTTCATATTAATTGAGAATATTTTGCATATATTTACAAATCAAGTGTCCACACTTTGCTTTCACAATATCCCTAAATCTTTTCTCAACTGTACAAAAATTCTTTAGCACATCTTCATTGAAATTGTAGCATGAAGTTGTAAGAGTTACTTTCAGCTATGATACAGTTCTCGAGCATGAGATGTGTGAAACATTGTTCTCCAATAGGGGTCACATTGCGAAGAATTAATGTCAGGGTTTGATGGAGGCCAAATTGATTTGTCAAAAAAAAAAAAAAAAAAAATATATATATATATATATATATAGTTACTTATACTATTGAAAATATACATTGATAACTCATCGCACCCTGTAAATTTTACTCCTTTATATATATATATAGGCGGTGTAAAAATTTCAGAGAGAGTATACGGAGTGCGATGGGTAACTTGTCAACATTTAAAATTTTTAATTTTGCGCATGTGCATTATCTGTTTTTGATTTTGTTAACTGTACTGTATACTAGGGTCAGTTGGGCACCATCTGTAAAAAAAAAAAAGAGACCCCATGACGCAAATCATTCTGCCAGAACTTTGGAAACGGTATACTTTACCGCTTGGCATTTGCACCAGAAGCTTCAATACGAACATTTCAGAGTGTTTGAGAACAGTGTAGAGGATTCGAAAAGAGTTGGATGAGTCTACTGGGATTATGAAGGTGTTTTGAGTGATCACTTTTGGTTTCAACTTTATACTTTCATTCATTTTCCCATAGAGTCTTAGACTCAACACATATGTCTACATAAATTGCCTTGAGTAGGTAGTGCCGCACTGTATCAAGAAGATAGTTGCTGGAAACCCTATGTCTGGTAACAGGACTCTGCACCATCCCACAAGAGCAGACACATCATGGCTGCCAGATGATTTCTGCAACCACATCAGCACTTACATCTGGCCACCTAACTCCCCAGACTGCAATCCCCTTGATTATTGTGTATGGGGCGCAGTTGAATGAAAAACCATTAAAACTCTTTGCAACATCAAAAATGAACTGAAACAAAGAGACCGTCTAGAAGAATTGCAGAATATTCCAAAATCATCTGGAAGCTGTGGTTGAAGCCAGTGGCGATTTTATTGATTAAATGTACTCTTTAGATATTTTTGTGTAATTTTGTAAATATATCTGTTCAAATGAAATGTCAGTGCTATTTTCATTTTTGCGTAATTTAGACGACAATACATCCATCGTATCCTGTATTTGTAAAAGGACAAAAAGAATAAAGATAAAAGAAAAACTTACCTTAGTCGATGGGGTTTCGTCCTCTGAAGGTTTTTATCAAGACAAATGCAAAGATTTTATTTTGTAACAAGTATTGATATACAACTGTCTACGGCAATATCTTGTTGAATACACCGGTTCCCGTCCGATCACCGAAGTTAAGCAACATCGAGCCTAGTCAGTACTTAAATTGGTGAACATTTGGGAATACCAGGTGCTGTAAACATAAGAACCAAGAATGATCCACCGGTCCTCCAGGTTTGGGGGTTGGGTGCAGGGCTTACAACCCTGCCTCGTAAAAAACAGTTTGTTACAGCAACAAAAAGTTGCTGCCCTATGCACCATCTGGGTGTGATGGATAAATGATGATTGATATCCAACTAATAATCATTATTGCTCCAATATGTAAATACTTGATAAAAAATAAAATCCTTGCACTTGTGTAAAAGTGACTAAAAGGGTGACTGGAAAACAATGAGGAACGCATATATTCAAAAATATAATTTTATATTTTTATTCTTCGACAGTGATGCTTGGGTAGAGCCGGAAAGCAGTCGGAGAGAGTTCACGCACACGAAGGAGCCGTCGGAAGTCGGAAGCCAGCAGGAATCTTTTTTTTTTCATCGCAAATTCTAGACTTTATATAGTTTTAAAAATTCCACGCGACCAATATGACAACGCCACTTCACCCACGCGTTTTGCTTTTCTGATTGTCACTTTGTTGACATTATCTACGGCTGAACGTATGTGTCAATGACACCCAGCCGGGCACATCATTGCTCAAGGTAATATGTTACAAATGATGTATGCAATATGAATGTAAAAGAATATAGAAGGAAATAAATATTATGACGATAAGGTGGATCAATAGCAAATGACTCTTGACTTGAAAAGATTAAGTTTGTAGAGTTCAGAGAAGCACCCACGCAGGAGTTTAATTAGCATTTCTCGAGGTGGGACTGCCTGGGTGGAACTTTCTACTTACAAGTGGAATACAGCGGTAATTTGGATGATCCGGCTGTGGATGTAGCATCTGACTAAAGGTCTGAATTGGCGGAATTAAAGAATGGCGCTCATCTTAACATTTGTCATGGAAATGGCAATAGAACAACGATAGGCTTGCGACATTATGTCTATGGGAAAGAGGCTATAGAGTGAAAAATAAATAGTTTTCTAAAAGGCCGTGTAAAAGGGTTTATTTTTATTTTTAATCAGTCAAGGCTGTAAAGGGAGAATTAATCAGCACCAGCCCATACATTTTTAGTCTAATTTAACTCTTGTAAAGATAAAGAATTGTAGAAGTCAGATACTTGTTGAAGTGGTGAAATGAGACGGCCATACACCATACCAGTGGTTCTTAACCATTTTTGAGTCATGGACCCTTTTAAGAATCCAATGAAACCTATGAACCCCCTTCTCTGGAAATATTCACATAAACACAACTTTGTATACAATATGTATAATGTACGTTATTTATCGAGATTTTATTGTCTCAGTCATATGACATACGCAGATTATTAGGAAACGTTAAAGTACAAATTCTAAAAAACTCTCCATTTTATTCTAAAGGTTAGGGACACTAATTATAAGCATGAAATGCAATCCTCTTGTGCATATTAAAACAGGCCTACTGCTGCTGCTGCTATTACATCTACTCTTTCGTTATCTCCTTTGTTTCAATAAGGTTATTGTCGTTTGCCTTTAATAAGAATATGAAACTGTGGAGTGGTCTTTGACAAGGTGACACGCATTTCATCTTTGACATTCAATCTACTTCGAATTTTCGTTTTGAGAGAATCAAGTGCCTGATTCCCAAAGCTATGTGGTAGCAAAGGAAATCAAAGCACTCATAGCTTGCTTTACCAAACGTGGGTAGGCTTGGGTCAATGCACACCAGAATTCTCCAAGACTGTTCGAGTTTAATTCATTTTGTAATATTGCCTTTTTGCTGCAGTCAATGAGATCACTTTTGGTACGGTTTTCATCGCTGATATAGTCTATGTCGGCTCCGAAAGGATTACATATCAATGTTTCCACTTTAAGGTCACCCAAACGAAAGTAACCTTTGGAAGAGTTCTGTAAAGTATCCAAATGCCTGCAGAATTCTACCTGCAGAGAAGCTAACAGGGCTTCATTACTTTTACTTCTATTCTGCAGAAACACTTCTAATATTTGAAAGTTTGCGTTGTTGTTTGTCTTCAACCTCCTCTTCCATAGCATCAGCTTCATCAGAAAAGCTTTCATTCTTTCAACAGCATCCATAATGGTGATTTCATGATCTTGAATCGAAAGATTTACATCATTTATTTAGTCAAAGATACCTTCCAAGTAGACCAAGCTATGGATGAAGTCTTCACTGTCAAATTATTCTGAGAATTGGATTTATTTTTCCTTAAAAATGTGAAACTTCTGCTCTCAGTTCAACCAGTCTTTAAGATTTTTACTCGGAAAAGCCAGCGCAACTCTGTGTGGTAAACTTCATATTCTGCTCCCATTTCTTGACAAAACCTCTTTAAAATGCAGTGGTTCAAAGCTCTTGCTCTGATAAAATTGACAATATTCACGTTAGTAGACAAAACTTCCTTGAGAACTGCTGGTAGCATCTTCGATGTCAATTCTGATGAAGGAAACAATGGGTAACAATAACCTAAGAAACTCTTTTTTTTTCACTAAAGCAACAAAACCAGATGTGTTACCAAGAATCACAGATGCTCCGTCTGTGCACAGACAACCGAGATTTTTTTTCCAATCGAAATCATGATTTTAAAAGAATTTATTTACAAAGTATCTACTTGATTCATAATCCTAGATGACATGTCAACAATTCTGGAGTAAATGATATTATTTGACAAAGATACTGATTCCATTTTTCCTCTGCTCAAAGCCACAAACTAAGTTGACCAATTCCATGGCACCTAGCTTTACAAAGCTCTCTCCAATCGCGTGTGGCTTTTCTTTTTTTTTTTCTTTTTTTTTTCTTTTTTTTTTTTTTTTTTTTTTTTAGCTTGTCAATGTGATAAACTTGAGGTAAGGCTTTTGCGTTGGGGCAAATCCAAGATTTGCTAAAGTTCCAGCTTTCTCAAACTGAGCCGCCTTCTCAAAAAATATATCTGAAACATTTGCAGATGAACAGACATAAGGTGCTCCTTTATCTCTGTTGGCCTCGTGCTCGGTAAGAACCTTGTTTTTGTTACACAAGAGACACAGTGGCTTTTATGTCCCTTCTCGTTCACCGATGAAAGTAAAAACAAATCTTCATTGTACTTCCGTTTCTTTGACATTTCCAGATTGAACTAACCCTTATTTGACAGACGAGCAGACGCTCACAGTTTGATTGGTTCTTCACAACACCTGTGCGTGCATTTCTTCATACTGCACCCTCTTGCACACACATCACTTTTCAGCCAGCCTCGCCAAATATAGTACCGATATTTGTATAACCCACAACGAGAACGCTTTGTCACAATAGTTAACGAGCTGGTCACACAAAGTATTAACTTTATGCAGTTAACTTAAACTTCACAGAGTTCCAAAATTGCAGCCTTGTGCTAGACTAAGCCTAATAAATACTATTTTGTTCTATATTAATATTTTCACCACAATCTAGACAGCAATGCCACTAACACGCAGGGGTTAATTTAGTGTGAAAGAAAAAAAGGAAAGGAAAAAGATTATTAAAGCACAAGAAGCAATAAAAGAAGTGGAATAAAAAAAGAGAAGATAATGATTTTTAAAGATCAAAGTTTAAAGAAAAAAAGAAACTGAAAAAGTGTTCCACAAGCGAGAGAAGGAACTGTCAGCATAGAATTTACGGTTTCAGCTAGATATTCCAACTGTAAAGACCTTACCGTCAATGTAGTCAGTCAGTTAAGTGCCATACGTGATACACGCTTGGGTGATCATGTCTCTTTCGAGACATGACTAACTGGGCAGAAGATTATCCCGCAGTAGGTTGCCATTGCTTTTTGCGGTAAACTGATTACTAGCCAATGTTATAGAACTCAATCTGTCCTGTTATTTAACCCATAACTGGAGGAAAGTAACGAATAATACCTTTCCCAGGGGTATTTGCGCGTAAGTGAAGGGAATGAATTCAACTGGAATTCGAACTCGCCATCCCGATTTGTCGTTCCGAGTCGTTATCCACTGCACCACGTCAATCTAGTACTGTGTTTAAATTCATATAAGTGACAGCGAGACGAGAACAATTAGCATGAAATTATTTATTAAAACGTCACAGGGAAGCTATATTTCGGCGAGAGGAAAGTAACTGCAGCAGAGATGCCAGGTCAGTAACAATATAATTGCAGATTCTTCATTGGATTTTATCAAAGATCTGTAACTATATAGCAGGACACCAGACCATATGTAGCAGCAATATTCTAAACATGGGCGAGTGGGAGCCTTGTAAATATATAAGATATGTCCTAGCAATAAAAATTGTCACAGTGAACCAACTTTCTTTTCCACTCCATGTAAGAGGAAAACTTTAGCCCGAGAAGCAACACGTCACTCTCCTGGAGGCTAACAGTCTTCTTCTTCTCTGTGCCCTGTCCCTTCAGGACGTAGGCGATCATGGATCTCCACGTCTCCCTATCCCTTGTGGTTCTTAGTATGTTTGCTCCTGTTGCTCCTGGCAACCCCCGTTCCGTCATCCACTTGATCAGACCCTGCAAATATGTTATCCGCTGCCTTCCTCTGTCTCTCTTTCCTTCTATCTGGCCAGTCACTATCAGGTTCTCCAAGCTCTCCTTCCTTATTGCATGTCCCAGGAACTTCAGTTGTCTCTTCCTGATGCTCAGTATTAATTTTCTTTTTGTTGCCATTCTTTCCAACACCTCATCGTTGCTTGCATGCTCAATCCACGATATCCACAGCATCCTTCTGTAGAACCACATTTCCGCTGCTTCAAGTTTTGTCCTCATTTTCGATTATATTGTCCAGCATTCACTGCCATATTGAAGAACTGAAATCACATAGCAATCCAGCACTCTTTTCTTTGTTTCTAGCGAAATTTTAGTACTTTACTCAGCTTCTGGAACGCGTCCTTTGCCATGCCATTTCGCCTTCGGATCTCTGTGTCGCACTTTCCATCTCCTGTTAGAACACTTGCTAGGTATTTAAATTTTTGTACTTGCTTGATTCTGGTATCCTCCACCTGTATTTGGCATTTTGGGTTGCACCTTTTGCTGATGACCATGCATTCGGTTTTCTTAAAGTTTATTTGGAGTCCTTTTTTGTCACTCTCCACCGCTACCTTCTGTAGGAGGTCTTGTAGTTTTCTTTCCGTGTCTGCAATCAGCACTGTATCAAAAGGTAGAAAGACGTCTCTCAGGCGATTAATAGTGAGTAGTTTCGTTTTGGAGGTGTAAAAATTAGCAAGCCATTCCTTACTCCAGTTAAAAACAGAAAGTGGATAATTGTTTAGGTCTGCTGTCAATTTGACCTTGTCGAACCGATTAGAGTTGCTGTAAAGATATGAGTAAATTATGTCATCAGCATAGATACTGAAAATGACGGAGAAGAAAGGCAGTTTTTTTTTATTGAATTGCTTGATTAGTTCCTCGTAAGCTGGAACGAGAGATCGGAGAGTCGAGTTTGAATTCCATTGTAATTCGTTGCATTTACTTAAGCGTAAATACCCTTGAGAAATGTATTAATCCGTCTCTTCTTCTTCAAACTATAGGTTTAATAGCAGAACAGATTGGGTTCTATAGCCTTGGTTGGCAACCAGTCTATGTAATGGCAACCTATTACGGAAAATCTTCAGCCTAGTCAGTCATGGGACTTTCGGGCCATGATCGCCCAAATGTCTATCCCGTATGGCACTTAACTAAACGACTGATTAGTTGGTAACATAATTAAATATTCTACTAGGCATAAAGTAGGGGACCGGTTTTCTATTGTCATGAAGTAATAAACTGATCCCTAAGAATTACTACAAATTAATATAATCAGAAACGAATACAATTAAAGCTTCTGTTGGACCTAAAGTGGGGGACCTGTATTTTATTGTTTTGGAGTAATAAACTGATACCCCACTAATTACTACTACTTAATGTAGTAATATAATATTTCTCTTCTCCCTCTAGGTATGGGTTAAATAGCAGGACACATTGGATTCTATAGCTTTGGTAGGCAACCAGTCTCTGTAATGGCAACCTATTACGGAAAATCTTTAGCCCAGTCAATCCAAACGTGTATCCCTTATGACACTCAACTGAACAACTGATTAGTTGGTAACATAATTAAATATTCTACTGGGCATAAAGTAGGAGATGGGTTTTCTATTGCTCTGAAGTAATAAACTGGTCAACCTAGAATTAGTACAAATTCATATAATCGGAAACAAACACAATTAAAGCTTCTGTTGGACCTAAAGTGAGGGATCTGTTTTCTACAGTCATGAAGCAATAAGCTGGTAACCCTAAAATCAGTACAAATCAATATAATCAGAAATGAATACAATTAATGTAGTAATATAACCTTTCTCTTCTTCCTTGAATAGCAGGACAGATTGGGTTCTACAGCCTTGGTTGGCAACCAGTTTACCACAACTGACTGCGGGAGAATCTTCAGCCCAGTCAATCATGTCTCTTTCGAAACATGATCACCCAAGTGTGTATCACCTACGGCCCTTAACTGACTGAAGCTGGGAAACTTTTTTTTTGTTTTTTTTATATAACTTTATAAAGGAATATTTTAGAAGCATAATTAAAAAGTAATTCTAATAGTCTAGCAATTTTTTAGAATTGTTTTATTATTCATAAAAATGTTTTTTATTTATTATTTTGGTTTAAAAATGTATAAAAATTCTCTCTTTCTACTTAGCTTTGTTACTCATAATCATTTTGTTGAATTAATAAATCAAATCAAATTCCTTAAAAATATCAGAACACTTCACTTTTCTTCATATTGTAAATTTCTGCTGACTGCTTTTTTTCTTAGATTTTCACAAGAATTTAAAATAGGTTTGGTTTTTAAATTTTATCCCATATGTGAACTACATTTTTTACTGGAGGACATAAAGAATCATCAGCATTTGATGAAAAAACAGGTGTCAAATTTGCAGTTAGACTTCAAAAACTTATCTTCAGGATGATGCTATTCCTAGAATTCTCTCAAACTGTCCCTTATATTTATCTTCATTGACCACCTCTAGAGTTGCCAGATTCTAAGAGAATTCAACTGGAGAATTCTGCCCTTAAAATGCTTTAAATATTAAGTATTACTGATGACTTAGCATATAAAAAGCAGAAGAAATTCCATAATATTGATGATGTAGAAGGGAAATTAAATTTTCTTCATAGAAATTACTGGAGTGTTGTTAGGAAGCAAGAAATACTTATATGCAGCATCATCAAATCTCCATATCCAATAATTAATCTTTCTTTTTTAATTGAATCTGATTTTACTGTATATGTAATTTGTAAAGATGTGGAAATGAATACAATAGGGGATTACAAGCTTCCTAAAAATGTAACTGATCAAAATATATTTGAAATACAGATAAAAAACAGGAAGTAAATTAGTGCAGAACAGCAGCAAACCACACCTCCAAATATTAAAATTGGTCCTGTCATTACTTCCAGTGGTACATTAAAAATCAAACAATTATTAAAAATTGATCGTGTCATTGCATCAAGTGTTGCATCAAGAATCAAACAAATATTAAAATTGGTCATGTCATTGCTTCCAGTGTTGCATTAAGAATCAAATATTATAATTGGTCATGTCATTGCTTCCAGTGTTGCATTAAGAATCAAATATTAAAATTGGTCATGTCATTGCTTCCAGTGGTGCATTAAGAATCAAACATATATTAAAATTAGTCATGTCATTGCTTCCAGTGGTGCATTAAGAATCAAACAAATATTAAAATTGGTCATGGCATTACTTCCAGTGGAGCACTAAGAATCAAACAAATATTATAATTGGTCATGTCATTGCTTCCAGTGTTGCATTAAGAATCAAATATTATAATTGGTCATGGCATTACTTCCAGTGGTGCATTAAGAATCAAAGAAATATTAAAATAGGTCGTGTCATTGCTTCCAGTGGTGCATTAAGAATCAAACAAATATTAAATACGTTGTGTCATTGCTTCCAGTGGTGCATTAAGAATCAAACATATATTAAAATTGGTCATGTCATTGCTTCCAGTGGTGCATTAAGAATCAAACATATATTAAAATTGGTCATGTCATTGCTTCCAGTGGTGCATTAAGAATCAAACAAATATTAAATAGGTTGTGTCATTGCTTCCAGTGGTGCATTAAGAATCAAACATATATTAAAATTGGTCATGTCATTGCTTCCAGTGGTGCATTAAGAATCAAACAAATATTAAAATTGGTCATGGCATTACTTCCAGTCGTTCATTAAGAATCAAAGAAATATTAACATTGGTCATGACATTGCTTCCAGTGTTGCATTAAGAATCAAACAAATATTATAATTGGTCATGGCATTACTTCCAATGGTGCATTAAGAATCAAACAAATATTAAAATTGGTCATGTCATTGCTTCTATTGGTGCATTAAGAATCAAACAAATATTAAAATTGGTCATGTCATTGCTTCCAGAGGTGCATTAAGAATCAAACAAATATTAAATAGGTTGTGTTATTGCTTCGCAGTGGTTCATTAAGAATCAAACATATATTAAAATTGGTCATGGCATTACTTCCAGTGGTTCATTAAGAATCAAACAAATATTAAAATTGGTCATGGCATTGCTTCCAGTGGTGCATTAAGAATCAAACAAATATTAAATAGGTTGTGTCATTGCTTCCAGTGCTGCATTAAGAATCAAACATATATTAAAATTGGTCATGGCATTACTTCCAGTGGTTCATTAAGAATCAAACAAATATTAAAATTGGTCATGGCATTACTTCCAGTAGTGCATTAAGAATCAAACAAATATTAAAATTGGTCATGTCATTGATTCCAGTGGTGCATTAAGAATCAAACAAATATTAAATAGGTTGTGTTATTGCTTCCAGTGGTTCATTAAGAATGAAACATATATTACAATTGGTCATGTCATTGCTTCCAGTGGTGCATTAAGAATCAAACAAATATTAAAATTGGTCATGTCATTACTTCCAGTGGTTCATTAAGAATCAAACAAATATTAAAATTAGTCATGGCATTACTTCCAGTGGTGCATTAAGAATCCAAGAAATATTAAAATTGGTCATGTCATTGCTTCCAGTGGTTCATTAAGAATTAAAAATATATTAAAATTGGCTATGTCAGTGCTTCCGGTAGTGCATTAAAAATCAAACAAATATTAAAATTGGTCATGTCATTGCTTCCAGTGGTGCATTATGAATCAAAAAAATATTAAAATTGGTCATGTCCTTGATTCCAGTGGCGCATTAAGAATCAAAAAAATATTAAATAGGTTGTGTCATTGCTTCCAGTGGTGCATTAAGAATCAAACATATATTAAAATTGGTCATGGCATTGCTTCCAGTTGTTCATTAAGAATCGAACATATATTAAAATTGGTCATGTCATTGCTTCCAGTGGTGCATTAAGAATCAAACAAATATTAAATAGGTTGTGTCATTGCTTCCAGTGGTGCATTAAGAATCAAACATATATTAAAATTGGTCATGTCATTGCGTCCAGTGGTGCATTAAGAATCAAACAAATATTAAATAGGTTGTGTCATTGCTTCCAGTGGTGCATTAAGAATCAAACATATATTAAAATTGGTCATGTCATTGCTTCCAGTGGTGCATTAAGAATCAAACAAATATTAAATAGGTTGTGTAATTGCTTCCAGTGGTGCATTAAGAATCAAACATATATTAAAATTGGTCATGTCATTGCTTCCAGTGGTGCATTAAGAATCAAACAAATATTAAAATTGGTCATGTCATTGCTTCTATTTGTGCATTAAGAATCAAAGAAATATTAAAATTTGTCATGTCATTGCTTCCAGTGGTGCATTAAGAATCGAACATATATTAAAATTGGTCATGTCATTGCTTCCAGTGGTGCATTAAGAATCAAACAAATATTAAAATTGGTCATGTCATTGCTTCCAGTGGTGCATTAAGAATCAAACAAATATTAAAATTGGTCATGTCATTGCTTCCAGTGTGCATTAAGAATCAAACAAATATTAAAATTGGTCATGTCATTGCTTCTATTGGTGCATTAAGAATCAAAGAAATATTAAAATTGGTCATGTCATTGCTTCCAGTGGTGCATTAAGAATCGAACATATATTAAAATTGGTCATGTCATTGCTTCCAGTGGTGCATTAAGAATCAAACAAATATTAAAATTGGTCATGTCATTGCTTCCAGTGGTGCATTAAGAATCGAACATATATTAAAATTGGTCATGTCATTGCTTCCAGTGGTGCATTAAGAACCAAAGAAATATTAAAATTGGTCATGTCATTGCTTCCAGTGGTGCATTAAGAATCGAACATATATTAAAATTGGTCATGTCATTGCTTCCAGTGGTGCATTAAGAATCGAACATATATTAAAATTGGTCATGTCATTGCTTCCAGTGGTGCATTAAGAATCGAACATATATTAAAATTGGTCATGTCATTGCTTCCAGTGGTGCATTAAGAATCAAACATATATTAAAATTGGTCATGTCATTGCTTCCAGTGGTGCATTAAGAACCGAAGAAATATTAAAATTGGTCATGTCATTGCTTCCAGTGGTGCATTAAGAACCAAAGAAATATTAAAATTGGTCATGTCATTGCTTCCAGTGGTGCATTAAGAACCAAAGAAATATTAAAATTGGTCATGTCATTGCTTCCAGTGGTGCATTAAGAACCAAAGAAATATTAAAATTGGTCATGTCATTGCTTCCAGTGTTGCATTAAGAACCAAAGAAATATTAAAATTGGTCATGTCATTGCTTCCAGTGGTGCATTAAGAATCGAACATATATTAAAATTGGTCATGTCATTGCTTCCAGTGGTGCATTAAGAATCAAACAAATATTAAAATTGGTCATGTCATTGCTTCCAGTGGTGCATTAAGAACCAAAGAAATATTAAAATTGGTCATGTCATTGCTTCCAGTGTTGCATTAAGAACCAAAGAAATATTAAAATTGGTCATGTCATTGCTTCCAGTGGTGCATTAAGAACCAAAGAAATATTAAAATTGGTCATGTCATTGCTTCCAGTGTTGCATTAAGAATCGAACATATATTAAAATTGGTCATGTCATTGCTTCCAGTGGTGCATTAAGAATCGAACATATATTAAAATTGGTCATGTCATTGCTTCCAGTGGTGCATTAAGAACCAAAGAAATATTAAAATTGGTCATGTCATTGCTTCCAGTGGTGCATTAAGAATCAAACAAATATTAAAATTGGTCATGTCATTGCTTCCAGTGGTGCATTAAGAACCAAAGAAATATTAAAATTGGTCATGTCATTGCTTCCAGTGGTGCATTAAGAATCGAACATATATTAAAATTGGTCATGTCATTGCTTCCAGTGGTGCATTAAGAAGCAAAGAAATATTAAAATTGGTCATGTCATTGCTTCCAGTGGTGCATTAAGAACCAAAGAAATATTAAAATTGGTCATGTCATTGCTTCCAGTGGTGCATTAAGAATCAAACAAATATTAAAATTGGTCATGTCATTGCTTCCAGTGGTGCATTAAGAACCAAAGAAATATTAAAATTGGTCATGTCATTGCTTCCAGTGGTGCATTAAGAATCGAACATATATTAAAATTGGTCATGTCATTGCTTCCAGTGGTGCATTAAGAACCAAAGAAATATTAAAATTGGTCATGTCATTGCTTCCAGTGGTGCATTAAGAATCGAACATATATTAAAATTGGTCATGTCATTGCTTCCAGTGGTGCATTAAGAACCAAAGAAATATTAAAATTGGTCATGTCATTGCTTCCAGTGGTGCATTAAGAATCGAACATATATTAAAATTGGTCATGTCATTGCTTCCAGTGGTGCATTAAGAATCGAACATATATTAAAATTGGTCATGTCATTGCTTCCAGTGGTTCATTAAGAATCGAACATATATTAAAATTGGTCATGTCATTGCTTCCAGTGGTGCATTAAGAATCAAACAAATATTAAAATTGGTCATGTCATTGCTTCCAGTGGTGCATTAAGAATCGAACATATATTAAAATTGGTCATGTCATTGCTTCCAGTGGTGCATTAAGAATCGAACATATATTAAAATTGGTCATGTCATTGCTTCCAGTGGTGCATTAAGAAGCAAAGAAATATTAAAATTGGTCATGTCATTGCTTCCAGTGGTGCATTAAGAATCAAACAAATATTAAAATTGGTCATGTCATTGCTTCCAGTGGTGCATTAAGAATCGAACATATATTAAAATTGGTCATGTCATTGCTTCCAGTGGTGCATTAAGAACCAAAGAAATATTAAAATTGGTCATGTCATTGCTTCCAGTGGTGCATTAAGAATCGAACATATATTAAAATTGGTCATGTCATTGCTTCCAGTGGTGCATTAAGAATCGAACATATATTAAAATTGGTCATGTCATTGCTTCCAGTGGTGCATTAAGAACCAAAGAAATATTAAAATTG
Source organism: Ascarosepion bandense (assembly GCA_037127315.1). Lineage (NCBI taxonomy): Eukaryota > Metazoa > Mollusca > Cephalopoda > Sepiida > Sepiidae > Ascarosepion > Ascarosepion bandense. Next base: position 676,147 of record JBBBDQ010001116.1, read on the forward strand.
GTCATGTCATTGCTTCCAGTGGTGCATTAAGAATCAAACAAATATTAAAATTGGTCATGTCATTGCTTCCAGTGGTGCATTAAGAACCAAAGAAATATTAAATTGGTCATGTCATTGCTTCCAGTGGTGCATTAAGAATCGAACATATATTAAAATTGGTCATGTCATTGCTTCCAGTGGTGCATTAAGAACCAAAGAAATATTAAAATTGGTCATGTCATTGCTTCCAGTGGTGCATTAAGAACCAAAGAAATATTAAAATTGGTCATGTCATTGCTTCCAGTGGTGCATTAAGAATCGAACATATATTAAAATTGGTCATGTCATTGCTTCCAGTGTTGCATTAAGAACCAAAGAAATATTAAAATTGGTCATGTCATTGCTTCCAGTGGTGCATTAAGAATCGAACATATATTACAATTGGTCATGTCATTGCTTCCAGTGGTGCATTAAGAACCAAAGAAATATTAAAATTGGTCATGTCATTGCTTCCAGTGGTGCATTAAGAATCGAACATATATTAAAATTGGTCATGTCATTGCTTCCAGTGGTGCATTAAGGAATCGAACATATATTAAAATTGGTCATGTCATTGCTTCCAGTGGTGCATTAAGAATCGAACATATATTAAAATTGGTCATGTCATTGCTTCCAGTGGTGCATTAAGAATCGAACAAATATTAAAATTGGTCATGTCATTGCTTCCAGTGGTGCATTAAGAACCAAAGAAATATTAAAATTGGTCATGTCATTGCATCCAGTGGTGCATTAAGAATCGAACATATATTAAAATTGGTCATGTCATTGCTTCCAGTGGTGCATTAAGAACCAAAGAAATATTAAAATTGGTCATGTCATTGCTTCCAGTGGTGCATTAAGAATCAAACAAATATTAAAATTGGTCATGTCATTGCTTCCAGTGGTGCATTAGAGATCGAACATATATTAAAATTGGTCATGTCATTGCTTCCAGTGGTGCATTAAGAACAAAGAGAAATATTAAAATTGGTCATGTCATTGCTTCCAGTGGGTCCATTAAGAATCGAACATATATTAAAATTGATCATGTCATTGCTTCCAGTGGTGCATTAAGAATCGAACATATATTAAAATTGGTCATGTCATTGCTTCCAGCGGTGCATTAAGAATCGAACATATATTAAAATTGGTCATGTCATTGCTTCCAGTGGTGCATTAAGAATCAAACAAATATTAAAATTGGTCATGTCATTGCTTCCAGTGGTGCATTAAGAACCAAAGAAATATTAAAATTGGTCATGTCATTGCTTCAGTGGTGCATTAAGAACCAAAGAAATATTAAAATTGGTCATGTCATTGCTTCCAGTGGTGCATTAAGAACCAAAGAAATATTAAAATTGGTCATGTCATTGCTTCCAGTGGTGCATTAAGAATCGAACATATATTAAAATTGGTCATGTCATTGCTTCCAGTGGTGCATTAAGAATCGAACATATATTAGGTGGTCATGTCATTGCTTCCAGTGGTGCATTAAGAATGGAACATATATTAAAATTGGTCATGTCATTGCTTCCAGTGGTGCATTAAGAATCAAACAAATATTAAGAGTGGTCATGTCATTGCTTCCAGTGGTGCATTAAGAACCAAAGAAATATTAAAATTGGTCATGTCATTGCTTCCAGTGGTGCATTAAGAACCAAAGAAATATTAAAATTGGTCATGTCATTGCTTCCAGTGGTGCATTAAGAACCAAAGAAATATTAAAATTGGTCATGTCATTGCTTCCAGTGGTGCATTAAGAATCGAACATATATTAAAATTGGTCATGTCATTGCTTCCAGTGGTGCATTAAGAATCAAACAAATATTAAATTGGTCATGTCATTGCTTCCAGTGGTGCATTAGAACAAGAAATATTAAAATTGGTCATGTCATTGCTTCCAGTGGTGCATTAAGAATCGAACATATATTAAAATTGGTCATGTCATTGCTTCCAGTGGTGCATTAAGAACCAAAGAAATATTAAAATTGGTCATGTCATTGCTTCTAGTGGTGCATTAAAGAATCGAACATATATTAAAATTGGTCATGTCATTGCTTCCAGTGGTGCATTAGAACCAAAAGAAATATTAAAATTGGTCATGTCATTGCTTCCAGTGGTGCATTGGAACCAAAGAAATATTAAAATTGGTCATGTCATTGCTTCCAGTGGTGCATTAAGAATCAGACATATATTAAAATTGATCATGTCATTGCTTCCAGTGGTGCATTAAGAATCGAACATATATTAAGACTGGTCATGTCATTGCTTCCAGTGGTGCATTAAGAATCGAACATATATTAAAATTGGTCATGTCATTGCTTCCAGTGGTGCATTAAGAATCAAACAAATATTAAAATTGGTCATGTCATTGCTTCCAGTGGTGCATTAAGAACCAAAGAAATATTAAAATTGGTCATGTCATTGCTTCCAGTGGTGCATTAAGAACCAAAGAAATATTAAATTGGTCATGTCATTGCTTCCAGTGGTGCATTAAGAACCAAAGAAATATTAAAATTGGTCATGTCATTGCTTCCAGTGGTGCATTAAGAACCAAAGAAATATTAAAATTGGTCATGTCATTGCTTCCAGTGGTGCATTAAGAACCAAAGAAATATTAAAATTGGTCATGTCATTGCTTCCAGTGGTGCATTAGAACCAAGAAATATTAAAATTGGTCATGTCATTGCTTCCAGTGGTGCATTAAGAACCAAAGAAATATTAAAATTGGTCATGTCATTGCTTCCAGTGGTGCATTAAGAACAAAGAAATATTAAATTGGTCATGTCATTGCTTCCAGTGGTACATTAAGAACCAAAGAAATATTAAAATTGGTCATGTCATTGCTTCCAGTGGTGCATTAAGAACCAAAGAAATATTAAAATTGGTCATGTCATTGCTTCCAGTGGTGCATTAAGAACCAAAAGAAATATTAAAATTGGTCATGTCATTGCTTCCAGTGGTGCATTAAGAACCAAAGAAATATTGAAATTGGTCATGTCATTGCTTCCAGTGGTGCATTAAGAATCGAACATATATTAAAATTGGTCATGTCATTGCTTCCAGTGGTGCATTTAAGAAACAAAGGAAATATTAAAATTGGTCATGTCATTGCTTCCAGTGGTGCATTAAGAACCAAAGAAATATTAAAATTGGTCATGTCATTGCTTCCAGTGGTGCATTAAGAATCGAACATATATTAAAATTGGTCATGTCATTGCTTCCAGTGGTGCATTAAGAACCAAAGAAATATTAAAATTGGTCATGTCATTGCTTCCAGTGGTGCATTAAGAACCAAAGAAATATTAGGTGGTCATGTCATTGCTTCCAGTGGTGCATTAAGAACCAAAGAAATATTAAAATTGGTCATGTCATTGCTTCCAGTGGTGCATTAATAACCAAACAAATATTAAAATTGGTCATGTCATTGCTTCCAGTGGTGCATTAAGAACCAAAGAAATATTAAAATTGGTCATGTCATAGCTTCCAGTGGTGCATTAAGAAACAAAGAAATATTAAAATTGGTCATGTCATTGCTTCCAGTGGTGCATTAAGAACCAAAAGAAATATTAAAATTGGTCATGTCATTGCTTCCAGTGGTGCATTAAGAACCAAAGAAATATTAAAATTGGTCATGTCATTGCTTCCAGTGGTGCATTAAGAGACAAGAAATATTAAAATTGGTCATGTTGCTTCCAGTGGTGCATTAAGAACCAAAGAAATATTAAAATTGGTCATGTCATTGCTTCCAGTGTGCATTAAGAACCAAAGAAATATTAAAATTGGTCATGTCATTGCTTCAGTGGTGCATTAAGAATCGAACATATATTAAAATTGGTCATGTCATTGCTTCCAGTGGTGCATTAAGAACCAAAGAAATATTAAAATTGGTCATGTCATTGCTTCCAGTGGTGCATTAAGAATCGAACATATATTAAAATTGGTCATGTCATTGCTTCAGTGGTACATTAAGAATCGAACATATATTAAAATTGGTCATGTCATTGCTTCCAGCGGTGCATTAAGAATCGAACATATATTAAAATTGGTCATGTCATTGCTTCCAGTGGTGCATTAAGAATCAAACAAATATTAAAATTGGTCATGTCATTGCTTCCAGTGGTGCATTAAGAACCAAAGAAATATTAAAATTGGTCATGTCATTGCTTCCAGTGGTGCATTAAGAACAGAAATATTAAAATTGGTCATGTCATTGCTTCCAGTGGTGCATTAAGAACCAAAGAAATATTAAAATTGGTCATGTCATTGCTTCCAGTGGTGCATTAGAATCGAACATATATTAAAATTGGTCATGTCATTGCTTCCAGTGGTGCATTAAGAATCGAACATATATTAAAATTGGTCATGTCATTGCTTCCAGTGGTGCATTAAGAATCGAACATATATTAAAATTGGTCATGTCATTGCTTCCAGTGGTGCATTAAGAGAATCACACAAATATTAAAATTGGTCATGTCATTGCTTCCAGTGGTGCATTAAGAACCAAAGAAATATTAAAATTGGTCATGTCATTGCTTCCAGTGGTGCATTAAGAACCAAAGAAATATTAAAATTGGTCATGTCATTGCTTCCAGTGGTGCATTAAGAACCAAAGAAATATTAAAATTGGTCATGTCATTGCTTCCAGTGGTGCATTAAGAATCGAACATATATTAAAATTGGTCATGTCATTGCTTCCAGTGGTGCATTAAGAATCAAACAAATATTAAAATTGGTCATGTCATTGCTTCCAGTGGTGCATTAAGAACCAAGAAATATTAAAATTGGTCATGTCATTGCTTCCAGTGGTGCATTAAGAATCGAACATATATTAAAATTGGTCATGTCATTGCTTCCAGTGGTGCATTAAGAACCAAAGAAATATTAAAATTGGTCATGTCATTGCTTCTAGTGGTGCATTTAAGAATCGAACATATATTAAAATTGGTCATGTCATTGCTTCCAGTGGTGCATTAAGAACCAAAGAAATATTAAAAATTGGTCATGTCATTGCTTCCAGTGGTGCATTAAGAACCAAAGAAATATTAAAATTGGTCATGTCATTGCTTCCAGTGGTGCATTAAGAATCGAACATATATTAAAATTGATCATGTCATTGCTTCCAGTGGTGCATTAAGAATCGAACATATATTAAAATTGGTCATGTCATTGCTTCCAGTGGTGCATTAAGAATCGAACATATATTAAAATTGGTCATGTCATTGCTTCCAGTGGTGCATTAAGAATCAAACAAATATTAAAATTGGTCATGTCATTGCTTCCAGTGGTGCATTAAGAACCAAAGAAATATTAAAATTGGTCATGTCATTGCTTCCAGTGGTGCATTAAGAACCAAAGAAATATTAAAATTGGTCATGTCATTGCTTCCAGTGGTGCATTAAGAACCAAAAAGAAATATTAAAATTGGTCATGTCATTGCTTCCAGTGGTGCATTAAGAACCAAAGAAATATTAAAATTGGTCATGTCATTGCTTCCAGTGGTGCATTAAGAACCAAAAGAAATATTAAAATTGGTCATGTCATTGCTTCCAGTGGTGCATTAAGAACAAAAAGAAATATTAAAATTGGTCATGTCATTGCTTCCAGTGGTGCATTAAGAACCAAAGAAATATTAAAATTGGTCATGTCATTGCTTCCAGTGGTGCATTAAGAACAAAGAAATATTAAAATTGGTCATGTCATTGCTTCCAGTGGTACATTAAGAACCAAAGAAATATTGAAGAAAATTGGTCATGTCATTGCTTCCAGTGGTGCATTAAGAACCAAAGAAATATTAAAATTGGTCATGTCATTGCTTCCAGTGGTGCATTAAGAACAAAGAAATATTAGTGGTCATGTCATTGCTTCCAGTGGTGCACATTAAGAACCAAAGAAATATTGAAATTGGTCATGTCATTGCTTCCAGTGGTGCATTAAGAATCGAACATATATTAAAATTGGTCATGTCATTGCTTCCAGTGGGTGCATTAAGAAACAAAGAAATATTAAAATTGGTCATGTCATTGCTTCCAGTGGTGCATTAAGAACCAAAGAAATATTAAAATTGGTCATGTCATTGCTTCCAGTGGTGCATTAAGAATCGAACATATATTAAAATTGGTCATGTCATTGCTTCCAGTGGTGCATTAAGAACCAAAGAAATATTAAAATTGGTCATGTCATTGCTTCCAGTGGTGCATTGAAACCAAGAAATATTAAAATTGGTCATGTCATTGCTTCCAGTGGTGCATTAAGAACCAAAAGAGAAATATTAAAATTGGTCATGTCATTGCTTCCAGTGGTGCATTAATAACCAAACAAATATTAAAATTGGTCATGTCATTGCTTCCAGTGGTGCATTTAAGAACCAAAGAAATATTAAAATTGGTCATGTCATAGCTTCCAGTGGTGCATTAAGAAACAAAAGAAATATTAAAATTGGTCATCATTTGCTTCCAGTGGTGCATTAAGAACCAAAGAAATATTAAAATTGGTCATGTCATTTGCTTCCAGTGGTGCATTAAGAACCAAAGAAATATTAAAATTGGTCATGTCATTGCTTCCAGTGGTGCATTAGAACCAAAAGAAATATTAAAATTGGTCATGTCATTGCTTCCAGTGGTGCATTAAGAACCAAAGAAATATTAAAATTGGTCATGTCATTGCTTCCAGTGTGCATTAAGAACCAAAGAAATATTAAGAATTGGTCATGTCATTGCTTCCAGTGGTGCATTAAGAGATCGGAACATATATTAAAATTGGTCATGTCATTGCTTCCAGTGGTGCATTAAGAATCAAACAAATATTAAAATTAATTGTCATTGCTTCCAGTGGTGCATTAAGAACCAAAGAAATATTAAAATTGGTCATGTCATTGCTTCCGAGTGTGCATTAAGAACCAAAAGAAATATTAAAATTGGTCATGTCATTGCTTCCAGTGGTGCATTAAGAACAAGAAAATATTAAAATTGGTCATGTCATTGCTTCCAGTGTGCATTAAGAACCAAAGAAATATTAAAATTGGTCATGTCATTGCTTCCAGTGGTGCATTAAGAATCGAACATATATTAAAATTGGTCATGTCATTGCTTCCAGTGTTAATTAAGAATCAAACAAATATTAAAATTGGTCATGTCATTGCTTCCAGTGGTGCATTAAGAACCAAAGAAATATTAAAATTGGTCATGTCATTGCTTCCAGTGGTGCATTAAGAATCGAACATATATTAAAATTGGTCATGTCATTGCTTCCAGTGGTGCATTAAGAATCAAACAAATATTAAAATTGGTCATGTCATTGCTTCCAGTGGTGCATTAAGAACCAAAGAAATATTAAAATTGGTCATGTCATTGCTTCCAGTGGTGCATTAAGAACCAAAGAAATATTAAAATTGGTCATGTCATTGCTTCCAGTGGTGCATTAAGAACCAAAGAAATATTCAGTGGTCATGTCATTGCTTCCAGTGGTGCATTAAGAACCAAAGAAATATTAAAATTGGTCATGTCATTGCTTCCAGTGGTGCATTAAGAACCAAAGAAATATTAAAATTGGTCATGTCATTGCTTCCAGTGGTGCATTAGGAGCAAAAAGAAATATTAAAATTGGTCATGTCATTGCTACCAGTGGTGCATTAAGAATCGAACATATATTAAAATTGGTCATGTCATTGCTTCCAGTGGTGCATTAAGAATCAAACAAATATTAAAATTGGTCATGTCATTGATTCCAGTGGTGCATTAAGAACCAAAGAAATATTAAAATTGGTCATGTCATTGCTTCCAGTGGTGCATTAAGAATCGAACATATATTAAAATTGGTCATGTCATTGCTTCCAGTGGTGCATTAAGAATCAAACAAATATTAAAATTGGTCATGTCATTGCTTCCAGTGGTGCATTAAGAACCAAAGAAATATTAAAATTGGTCATGTCATTGCTTCCAGTGGTGCATTAAGAACCAAAGAAATATTAAAATTGGTCATGTCATTGCTTCCAGTGGTGCATTAAGAACCAAAGAAATATTAAAATTGGTCATGTCATTGCTTCCAGTGGTGCATTAAGAACCAAAGAAATATTAAAATTGGTCATGTCATTGCTTCCAGTGGTGCATTCAGAACCAAAGAAATATTAAAATTGGTCATGTCATTGCTTCCAGTGGTGCATTAAGAACCAAAGAAATATTAAAATTGGTCATGTCATTGCTTCCAGTGGTGCATTAACAACCAAAGAAATATTAAAATTGGTCATGTCATTGCTTCCAGTGTGCATTAAGAACCAAAGAAATATTAAAATTGGTCATGTCATTGCTTCCAGTGGTGCATTAAGAATCGAACATATATTAAAATTGGTCATGTCATTGCTTCCAGTGGTGCATTAAGAATCAAACAAATATTACAATTGGTCATGTCATTGCTTCCAGTGGTGCATTAAGAACCAAAGAAATATTAAAATTGGTCATGTCATTGCTTCCAGTGGTGCATTAAGAACCAAAGAAATATTAAAATTGGTCATGTCATTGCTTCCAGTGGTGCATTAAGAACCAAAGAAATATTAAAATTGGTCATGTCATTGCTTCCAGTGTTGCATTAAGAATCGAACATATATTAAAATTGGTCATGTCATTGCTTCCAGTGGTGCATTAAGAATCAAACAAATATTAAAATTGGTCATGTCATTGATTCCAGTGGTGCATTAAGAACCAAAGAAATATTAAAATTGGTCATGTCATTGCTTCCAGTGGTGCATTAAGAATCGAACATATATTAAAATTGGTCATGTCATTGCTTCCAGTGGTGCATTAAGAATCAAACAAATATTAAAATTGGTCATGTCATTGCTTCCAGTGGTGCATTAAGAATCGAACATATATTAAAATTGGTCATGTCATTGCTTCCAGTGGTGCATTAAGAATCAAACAAATATTAAAATTGGTCATGTCATTGCTTCCAGTGGTGCATTAAGAACCAAACAAATATTAAAATTGGTCATGTCATTGCTTCCAGTGGTGCATTCAGAACCAAAGAAATATTAAAATTGGTCATGTCATTGCTTCCAGTGGTGCATTAAGAACCAAAGAAATATTAAAATTGGTCATGTCATTGCTTCCAGTGGTGCATTCAGAACCAAAGAAATATTAAAATTGGTCATGTCATTGCTTCCAGTGGTGCATTCAGAATCAAACAAATATTAAAATTGGTCATGTCATTGCTTCCAGTGGTGCATTAAGAATCAAACATATATTAAAATTGGTCATGTCATTGCTTCCAGTGGTGCATTAAGAATCGAACATATATTAAAATTGGTCATGTCATTGCTTCCAGTGGTGCATTAAGAACCAAACAAATATTAAAATTGGTCATGTCATTGCTTCCAGTGGTGCATTCAGAACCAAAGAAATATTAAAATTGGTCATGTCATTGCTTCCAGTGGTGCATTCAGAATCAAACAAATATTAAAATTGGTCATGTCATTGCTTCCAGTGGTGCATTAAGAATCAAACATATATTAAAATTGGTCATGTCATTGCTTCCAGTGGTGCATTAAGAATCGAACATATATTAAAATTGGTCATGTCATTGCTTCCAGTGGTGCATTAAGAATCAAACAAATATTAAAATTGGTCATGTCATTGCTTCCAGTGGTGCATTAAGAACCAAAGAAATATTAAAATTGGTCATGTCATTGCTTCCAGTGGTGCATTCAGAACCAAAGAAATATTAAAATTGGTCATGTCATTGCTTCCAGTGGTGCATTAAGAACCAAAGAAATATTAAAATTGGTCATGTCATTGCTTCCAGTGGTGCATTAAGAACCAAAGAAATATTAAAATTGGTCATGTCATTGCTTCCAGTGGTGCATTAAGAATCGAACATATATTAAAATTGGTCATGTCATTGCTTCCAGTGGTGCATTAAGAATCAAACAAATATTAAAATTGGTCATGTCATTGCTTCCAGTGGTGCATTAAGAACCAAAGAAATATTAAAATTGGTCATGTCATTGCTTCCAGTGGTGCATTAAGAACCAAAGAAATATTAAAATTGGTCATGTCATTGCTTCCAGTGGTGCATTAAGAACCAAAGAAATATTAAAATTGGTCATGTCATTGCTTCCAGTGGTGCATTAAGAACCAAAGAAATATTAAAATTGGTCATGTCATTGCTTCCAGTGGTGCATTAAGAACCAAAGAAATATTAAAATTGGTCATGTCATTGCTTCCAGTGGTGCATTAAGAACCAAAGAAATATTAAAATTGGTCATGTCATTGCTTCCAGTGGTGCATTAAGAATCAAACAAATATTAAAATTGGTCATGTCATTGCTTCCAGTGGTGCATTAAGAACCAAAGAAATATTAAAATTGGTCATGTCATTGCTTCCAGTGGTGCATTAAGAATCGAACATATATTAAAATTGGTCATGTCATTGCTTCCAGTGGTGCATTAAGAATCAAACAAATATTAAAATTGGTCATGTCATTGCTTCCAGTGGTGCATTAAGAACCAAAGAAATATTAAAATTGGTCATGTCATTGCTTCCAGTGGTGCATTAAGAACCAAAGAAATATTAAAATTGGTCATGTCATTGCTTCCAGTGGTGCATTAAGAACCAAAGAAATATTAAAATTGGTCATGTCATTGCTTCCAGTGGTGCATTAAGAACCAAAGAAATATTAAAATTGGTCATGTCATTGCTTCCAGTGGTGCATTAAGAACCAAAGAAATATTAAAATTGGTCATGTCATTGCTTCCAGTGGTGCATTAAGAACCAAAGAAATATTAAAATTGGTCATGTCATTGCTTCCAGTGGTGCATTAACAACCAAAGAAATATTAAAATTGGTCATGTCATTGCTTCCAGTGTGCATTAAGAACCAAAGAAATATTAAAATTGGTCATGTCATTGCTTCCAGTGGTGCATTAAGAACCAAAGAAATATTAAAATTGGTCATGTCATTGCTTCCAGTGTGCATTAAGAACCAAAGAAATATTAAAATTGGTCATGTCATTGCTTCCAGTGGTGCATTAAGAATCGAACATATATTAAAATTGGTCATGTCATTGCTTCCAGTGGTGCATTAAGAATCAAACAAATATTAAAATTGGTCATGTCATTGCATCCAGTGGTGCATTAAGAACCAAAGAAATATTAAAATTGGTCATGTCATTGCTTCCAGTGGTGCATTAAGAATCGAACATATATTAAAATTGGTCATGTCATTGCTTCCAGTGGTGCATTAAGAATCAAACAAATATTAAAATTGGTCATGTCATTGCTACCAGTGGTGCATTAAGAACCAAAAAGAAATATTAAAATTGGTCATGTCATTGCTTCCAGTGGTGCATTAAGAACCAAAGAAATATTAAAAATTGGTCATGTCATTGCTTCCAGTTGTGCATTAAGAACCAAAGAAATATTAGAATTGGTCGTATCATTGCTTCCAGTGGTGCATTAAGAACCAAAAATATTAAAATTGGTCATGTCATTGCTTCCAGTGGTGCATTAAGAATCAAACAAATATTAAAATTGGTCATGTCATTGCTTCAGTGGTGCATTAAGAACCAAAGAAATATTAAAATTGGTCATGTCATTGCTTCCAGTGGTGCATTAAGAATCGAACATATATTAAAATTGGTCATGTCATTGCTTCCAGTGGTGCATTAAGAATCAAACAAATATTAAAATTGGTCATGTCATTGCTTCCAGTGGTGCATTAAGAACCAAAGAAATATTAAAATTGGTCATGTCATTGCTTCCAGTGGTGCATTAGAACAAGAAATATTAAAATTGGTCATGTCATTGCTTCCAGTGGTGCATTAAGAACCAAAGAAATATTAAAATTGGTCATGTCATTGCTTCCAGTGGTGCATTAAGAACCAAAAGAAATATTAAAATTGGTCATGTCATTGCTTCCAGTGGTGCATTAGAACAAAGAAATATTAAAATTGGTCATGTCATTGCTTCCAGTGGTGCATTAAGAACCAAAGAAATATTAAAATTGATCATGTCATTGCTTCCAATTAGTGCATTAAGAACCAAAGAAATATTGAAATTGGTCATGTCATTGCTTCCAGTGGTGCATTAAGAATCGAACATATATTAAAATTGGTCATGTCATTGCTTCCAGTGGTGCATTAAGAACCAAAAAGAAATATTAAAATTGGTCATGTCATTGCTTCCAGTGGTGCATTAAGAACCAAAGAAATATTAAAATTGGTCATGTCATTGCTTCCAGTGTGCATTAAGAACCAAAGAAATATTAAAATTGGTCATGTCATTGCTTCCAGTGGTGCATTAAGGAAGATCGAACATATATTAAAATTGGTCATGTCATTGCTTCCAGTGGTGCATTAAGAACCAAAGAAATATTAAAATTGGTCATGTCATTGCTTCCAGTGGTGCATTAAGAACCAAAGAAATATTAAAATTGGTCATGTCATTGCTTCCAGTGTGCATTAAGAACCAAAGAAATATTAAAATTGGTCATGTCATTGCTTCCAGTGGTGCATTAGAGATCAATTTATATATTAAAATTGGTCATGTCATTGCTTCCAGTGGTGCATTAAGAACCAAAGAAATATTAAAATTGGTCATGTCATTGCTTCCAGTGGTGCATTAAGAGATCGAACATATATTAAAATTGGTCATGTCATTGCTTCCAGTGGTGCATTAAGAATCAAACAAATATTAAAATTGGTCATGTCATTGCTTCCAGTGGTGCATTAAGAACCAAAGAAATATTAAAATTGGTCATGTCATTGCTTCCAGTGGTGCATTAAGAACCAAAGAAATATTAAAATTGGTCATGTCATTGCTTCCAGTGGTGCATTAAGAACCAAAGAAATATTAAAATTGGTCATGTCATTGCTTCCAGTGGTGCATTAAGAACCAAAGAAATATTAAAATTGGTCATGTCATTGCTTCCAGTGGTGCATTAAGAGAGACAAAGAAATATTAAAATTGGTCATGTCATTGCTTCCAGTGGTGCATTAAGAACCAAAGAAATATTAAAATTGGTCATGTCATTGCTTCCAGTGGTGCATTAAGAACCAAAGAAATATTGAAATTGGTCATGTCATTGCTTCCAGTGGTGCATTAAGAATCGAACATATATTAAAATTGGTCATGTCATTGCTTCCAGTGGTGCATTAAAATCGAACATATATTAAAATTGGTCATGTCATTGCTTCCAGTGTGCATTAAAGACAAAGAAATATTAAAATTGGTCATGTCATTGCTTCCAGTGGTGCATTAAGAACCAAAGAAATATTAAAATTGGTCATGTCATTGCTTCAGTGTGCATTAAGAACGAAAGAAATATTAAAATTGGTCATGTCATTGCTTCCAGTGGTGCATTAAGAATCGAACATATATTAAAATTGGTCATGTCATTGCTTCCAGTGGTGCATTAAGAATCAAACAAATATTAAAATTGGTCATGTCATTGCTTCCAGTGGTGCATTAAGAACCAAAGAAATATTAAAATTGGTCATGTCATTGCTTCCAGTGGTGCATTAAGAATCGAACATATATTAAAATTGGTCATGTCATTGCTTCCAGTGGTGCATTAAGAATCAAACAAATATTAAAATTGGTCATGTCATTGCTTCCAGTGGTGCATTAAGAACCAAAGAAATATTAAAATTGGTCATGTCATTGCTTCCAGTGGTGCATTAAGAATCGAACATATATTAAAATTGGTCATGTCATTGCTTCCAGTGGTGCATTAAGAACCAAAGAAATATTAAAATTGGTCATGTCATTGCTTCCAGTGGTGCATTAAGAATCGAACATATATTAAAATTGGTCATGTCATTGCTTCCAGTGGTGCATTAAGAACCAAAGAAATATTAAAATTGGTCATGTCATTGCTTCCAGTGGTGCATTTAGAACCAAAGAAATATTAAAATTGGTCATGTCATTGCTTCCAGTGGTGCATTAAGAACCAAAGAAATATTAAAATTGGTCATGTCATTGCTTCCAGTGGTGCATTAAGAACCAAAGAAATATTAAAATTGGTCATGTCATTGCTTCCAGTGGTGTATTAAGAACCAAAGAAATATTAAAATTGGTCATGTCATTGCTTCCAGTGGTGCATTAAGAATCGAACAAATATTAAAATTGGTCATGCCATTGCTTCCAGTGGTGCATTAAGAACCAAAGAAATATTAAAATTGGTCATGTCATTGCTTCCAGTGGTGCATTAAGAACCAAAGAAATATTAAAATTGGTCATGTCATTGCTTCCAGTGGTGCATTAAGAATCAAACAAATATTAAAATTGGTCATGTCATTGCTTCCAGTGGTGCATTAAGAACCAAAGAAATATAAAATTGGTCACGTCATTGCTTCCAGTGGTGCATTATATATCAAACAAATATTAAAATTGGTCATGTCATTGCTTCCAGTGGTGCATTAAGAACCAAAGAAATATTAAAATTGGTCATGTCATTGCTTCCAGTGGTGCATTAAGAACCAAAGAAATATTAAAATTGGTCATGTCATTGCTTCCAGTGGTGCATTAAGAACCAAAGAAATATTAAAATTGGTCATGTCATTGCTTCCAGTGGTGCATTAAGAATTGAACATATATTAAAATTGGTCATGTCATTGCTTCCAGTGGTGCATTAAGAATCAAACAAATATTAAAATTGGTCATGTCATTGCTTCCAGTGGTGCATTAAGAAAAAAGAAATATTAAAATTGGTCACGTCATTGCTTCAGTGGTGCATTATATATCAAACAAATATTAAAATTGGTCATGTCATTGCTTCCAGTGGTGCATTAAGAACCAAAGAAATATTAAAATTGGTCATGTCATTGCTTCCAGTGGTGCATTAAGAACCAAAGAAATATTAAAATTGGTCACGTCATTGCTTCCAGTGGTGCATTATATATCAAACAAATATTAAAATTGGTCATGTCATTGCTTCAGTAGTGCATTAAGAATCAAACAAATATTAAAATTGGTCATGTCATTGCTTCCAGTGGTGCATTGGAGAAAAGAAATATTAAAATTGGTCACGTCATTGCTTCCAGTGGTGCATTAAGAAAAAGAAATATTAAAATTAGTCACGTCATTGCTTCCAGTGGTGCATTATATATCAAACAAATATTAAAATTGGTCATGTCATTGCTTCAGTGGTGCATTAAGAATCAAGTAAATATTAAAATTGGTCATGTCATTGCTTCCAGTGGTGCATTAAGAAAAAAATATTAAAATTGGTCACGTCATTGCTTCCAGTGGTGCATTAAGAAAAAGAAATATTAAAATTGGTCACGTCATTGCTTCCAGTGGTGCATTGCTCTATATCAAACAAATATTAAAATTGGTCTTGTCATTAACTTCCAGTGGTGCATTAAGAACCAAAGTAATAAAATTGGTCATGTCATTGCGTCCAGTGGTGCATTAAGAACAAAGAAATATTAAATTGGTCATGTCATTAGCTTCAGTGGTGCATTAAGAATCGAACATATATTAAAATTGGTCATGTCATTGCTTCCAGTGGTGCATTAAGAACAAAGAAATATTCGTGGTCATGTCATTGCTTCCAGTGGTGCATTAAGAATCGAACATATATTAAAATTGGTCATGTCATTGCTTCAGTGGTGCGACAGAATCAAACAAATATTAAAATTGGTCATGTCATTGCTGATTGCATTAAGAACGAAAATATTAAAAATTGGTCATGTCATTGCTTCCAGTGGTGCATTAAGAACCAAAGAAATATTAAAATTGGTCATCAAGCTGCTGGTGGTGCATTATATCAAACAAATATTAAAATTGGTCATGTCATTGCTTCCAGTGGTGCATTAAGAATCAAACAAATATTAAAATTGGTCGTATCATTGCTTCCAGTGGTGCATTAAGAGAAAAAGAAATAATAAAATTGGTCAAATCATTGCTTCCAGTGGTGCATTAAGAAAAAGAAATATTAAAATTGGTCGCGTCATTGCTTCCAGTGGTGCATTATATATCGAAGCAAATATTAAAATTAGTGGTAATGTTGCTTTAAATGATTGCATTAAAGAATCAAACAAATATTAAAATTGGTCATGTCATTGCTTCCAGTGAATTGCATTAAGAAAGAAAAAGAAATATTAAAATTAGGTAACGTCATTGCTTCAAGTGGTGCATTAAGAAAAAATATTAAAATTGGTCCGATCATTGCTTCCAGTGGTGCATTAAGAACCAAAAGAAATATTAAAATTGGTCATGTCATTGCGTCCAGTGGTGCATTAAGAACCAAAAGCAATAAAATTGGTCATGTCATTGCTTCCAGTGGTGCATTAAGAATCAAACAAATATTAAAATTGGTCATGTCATCATTTGCGCTTTAGTGGTGCATTAAAGACAAAAGAAATATTAAAATTGGTCATGTCATTGCTTCAAGTGGTGCATTAGATGAACATATATTAAAATTGGTCATGTCATTGCTTCCAATGGTGCATTAAGAACCAAAGAAATATTAAAATTGGTCATGTCATTGCTTCCAGTGGTGCATTAAGAGATGAACATATATTAAAATTGGTCATGTCATTGCTTCCAGTGGTGCATTAAGAATCAAACAAATATTAAAATTGGTCATGTCATTGCTTCCAGTGGTGCATTAAGAACCAAAGAAATATTAAAATTGGTCATGTCATTGCTTCCAGTGGTGCATTAAGAATGGAACACCTGTTAAAATTGATCATGTCATTGCTGATGGTGCATTAGAATCAAACAAATATTAAAATTGGTCATGTTGCTTCCAGTGGTGCGTAGAATCAAACAAATATTAAAATTGGTCATGTCATTGCCTTCGTAATTTGCATTATAAGAATCAAAAATAATAGGTGGTCATGTCATTGCTTCCAGTGGTGCATTAAAGATCGAACATATGTTAAAATTGGTCATGTCATTGGCAATGGTTCATTAGAAGTCAAACAAAATATTAAAATTGGTCATGTCATTGCTTCTATTGGTGCATTAAGAATCAAACAAATATTAAATTGGTCATGTCATTGCTTCCAGTGGTGCATTAAGAATCAAACAAATATTAAAATTGGTCATATCATTACTTCTATTGGTGCATTAAGAATCAAAAATATTAAGAATGGTCATGTCATTGCTTCCAGTGGTGCATTAAGAATCAAACAAATATTAAATAGGTTGTGTCATTGCTGGTGGTGCATTAGAATCAAACATATATTAAAAATTGGTCATGTCATTGCTTCCAGTGGTGCATTAAAAGTCAAACAAATATTAAATGGGTTGTGTCATTGCTTCCAGTGGTGCATTAAGAATCAAATATATTAAAATTGGTCATGTCGCAACTGATGGTGCATTAGAATCAAACAAATATTAAATGAGTTTGGTATCATTGCTTCCAGTGGTGCATTAAGAATCAAACATATGTTAAAATTGGTCAATGTCATTGCTTCAATTGCATTAAGAATCAAACCATTAAATAGGTTGTGTCATTTCTTCCAGTGGTGCATTAAGAATCAAACAAATATTAAAATTGGTCATGTCATTGCTTCTATTGGTGCATTAAGAATCAAAGAAATATTAAAATTGGTCGTGTCATTGCTTCCAGTGGTGCATTATGAATCAAACAAATATTAAAATTAGTCATGTCCTTGATTCCAGTGGTGCATTAAGAATCAAGAAAACATTAAAATTGGTCATGTCATTGCTGCCAGTGGTGCATTATGAATCAAACAAATATTAAATTGGTCATGTCCTTGATTCCAGTGGTACATTAATAATCAAACAAATATTAAATTGGTCATGTCATTTCTTCCAGTGGTGCATTATGAATCAAACAAATATTAAAATTGGTCATGTCCTTGATTTCAGTGGTGCATTAAGAATCAAAAAAATATTAAAATTGGTCATGTCATTGATTCCAGTGGTTCATTAAGAATCAAACATATATTAAAATTGGTCATGTCATTGCTTCTATTGGTGCATTAAGAATCAAAGAAATATTAAAATTGGTCGTGTCATTGCTTCCAGTGGTGCATTATGAATCAAACAAATATTAAAATTGGTCATGTCCTTGATTTCAGTGGTGCATTAAGAATCAAAAAAATATTAAAATTGGTCATGTCATTGATTCCAGTGGTGCATTAAGAATCAAAAAAATATTAAAATTGGTCATGTCATTGCTTCAAGTGGTGCATTAAGAATCAAACATATATTAAAATTGGTTATGTCATTGCTTCGAGTGGTGCATTAAGAATCAAACAAATATTAAAATTGGTCATGGCATTACTTCCAGTCGTTCATTAAGAATCAAACAAATATTAAAATTGGTCATGTCATTGCTTCCAGTGGTGCATTAAGAATCAAACAAATATTAAAATTGGTCATGTCATTGCTTCCAGTGGTTCATTAAGAATCAAACAAATATTAAAATTAGTCATGTCATTGATTCCAGTGGTGCATTAAGAATCAAACATATATTAAAATTGGTCATGGCATTACTTCCAGTGTTGTATTAAGAATCAAACAAATATTAAAATTGGTCATGTCATTGCTTCCAGTGGTGCATTAAGAATCAAACAAATATTAAAATTGGTCATGTCATTGCTTCCAGTGGTGCATTAAGAATCAAACATATATTAAAATTGGTCATGGCATTACTTCCAGTGGTGCATTAAGAATCAAACAAATATTAAAATTGGTTATGTCATTGCTTCCAGTGGTGCATTAAAAATCAAACATATATTAAAATTGGTCATGTCATTGCTTCCAGTGGTGCATTAAGAATCAAACAAATATTAAAATTGGTCATGTCATTGCTTCCAGTGGTGCATTAAGAAAAAAGAAATATTAAAATTGGTCACGTCATTGCTTCCAGTGGTGCATTAAGAAAAAAGAAATATTAAAATTGGTCACGTCATTGCTTCCAGTGGTGCATTATATATCAAACAAATATTAAAATTGGTCATGTCATTGCTTCCAGTGGTGCATTAAGAACCAAAGAAATATTAAAATTGGTCATGTCATTGCGTCCAGTGGTGCATTAAGAACCAAAGAAATATTAAAATTGGTCATGTCATTGCTTCCAGTGGTGCATTAAGAATCAAACAAATATTAAAATTGGTCATGTCATTGCTTCCAGTGGTGCATTAAGGACCAAAGAAATATTAAAATTGGTCATGTCATTGCTTCCAGTGGTGCATTAAGAATCGAACATATATTAAAATTGGTCATGTCATTGCTTCCAGTGGTGCATTAAGAACCAAAGAAATATTAAAATTGGTCATGTCATTGCTTCCAGTGGTGCATTAAGAATCGAACATATATTAAAATTGGTCATGTCATTGCTTCCAGTGGTGCATTAAGAATCAAACAAATATTAAAATTGGTCATGTCATTGCTTCCAGTGGTGCATTAAGAACCAAAGAAATATTAAAATTGGTCATGTCATTGCTTCCAGTGGTGCATTAAGAATCGAACATATATTAAAATTGGTCATGTCATTGCTTCCAGTGGTGCATTAAGAATCAAACAAATATTAAAATTGGTCATGTCATTGCTTCCAGTGGTGCATTAAGAATCAAACAAATATTAAAATTGGTCATGTCATTGCTTCTATTGGTGCATTAAGAATCAAAGAAATATTAAAATTGGTCATGTCATTGCTTCCAGTGGTGCATTAAGAATCGAACATATATTAAAATTGGTCATGTCATTGCTTCCAGTGGTTCATTAAGAATCAAACAAATATTAAAATTGGTCATGTCATTGCTTCTATTGGTGCATTAAGAATCAAACAAATATTAAAATTGGTCATGTCATTGCTTCCAGTGGTGCATTAAGAATCAAACAAATATTAAAATTGGTCATGTCATTGCTTCTATTGGTGCATTAAGAATCAAAGAAATATTAAAATTGGTCATGTCATTGCTTCCAGTGGTGCATTAAGAATCAAACAAATATTAAATAGGTTGTGTCATTGCTTCCAGTGGTGCATTAAGAATCAAACATATATTAAAATTGGTCATGTCATTGCTTCCAGTGGTGCATTAAGAATCAAACAAATATTAAATAGGTTGTGTCATTGCTTCCAGTGGTGCATTAAGAATCAAACATATATTAAAATTGGTCATGTCATAGCTTCCAGTGGTGCATTAAGAATCAAACAAATATTAAATAGGTTGTGTCATTGCTTCCAGTGGTGCATTAAGAATCAAAAATATATTAAAATTGGTCATGTCATTGCTTCCAGTGGTGCATTAAGAATCAAACAAATATTAAATAGGTTGTGTCATTTCTTCCAGTGGTGCATTAAGAATCAAACAAATATTAAAATTGGTCATGTCATTGCTTCTATTGGTGCATTAAGAATCAAAGAAATATTAAAATTGGTCGTGTCATTGCTTCCAGTGGTGCATTATGAATCAAACAAATATTAAAATTAGTCATGTCCTTGATTCCAGTGGTGCATTAAGAATCAAGAAAACATTAAAATTGGTCATGTCATTGCTGCCAGTGGTGCATTATGAATCAAACAAATATTAAATTGGTCATGTCCTTGATTCCAGTGGTACATTAATAATCAAACAAATATTAAATTGGTTATGTCATTTCTTCCAGTAGTGCATTATGAATCAAACAAATATTAAAATTGGTCATGTCCTTGATTTCAGTGGTGCATTAAGAATCAAAAAAATATTAAAATTGGTCATGTCATTGATTCCAGTGGTGCATTAAGAATCAAACATATATTAAAATTGGTCATGTCATTGCTTCTATTGGTGCATTAAGAATCAAAGAAATATTAAAATTGGTCGTGTCATTGCTTCCAGTGGTGCATTATGAATCAAACAAATATTAAAATTGGTCATGTCCTTGATTTCAGTGGTGCATTAAGAATCAAAAAAATATTAAAATTGGTCATGTCATTGATTCCAGTGGTGCATTAAGAATCAAAAAAATATTAAAATTGGTCATGTCATTGCTTCAAGTGGTGCATTAAGAATCAAACATATATTAAAATTGGTTATGTCATTGCTTCGAGTGGTGCATTAAGAATCAAACAAATATTAAAATTGGTCATGGCATTACTTCCAGTCGTTCATTAAGAATCAAACAAATATTAAAATTGGTCATGTCATTGCTTCCAGTGGTGCATTAAGAATCAAACAAATATTAAAATTGGTCATGTCATTGCTTCCAGTGGTTCATTAAGAATCAAACAAATATTAAAATTAGTCATGTCATTGATTCCAGTGGTGCATTAAGAATCAAACATATATTAAAATTGGTCATGGCATTACTTCCAGTGTTGTATTAAGAATCAAACAAATATTAAAATTGGTCATGTCATTGCTTCCAGTGGTGCATTAAGAATCAAACAAATATTAAAATTGGTCATGTCATTGCTTCCAGTGGTGCATTAAGAATCAAACATATATTAAAATTGGTCATGGCATTACTTCCAGTGGTGCATTAAGAATCAAACAAATATTAAAATTGGTTATGTCATTGCTTCCAGTGGTGCATTAAGAATCAAACATATATTAAAATTGGTCATGTCATTGCTTCCAGTGGTACATTAAGAATCAAACAAATATTAAAATTGGTCATGTCATTGCTTCCAGTGGTGCATTAAGACTCAAACAAATATTAAAATTGGTCATGTCATTGCTTCCAGTGGTGCATTAAGAACCACAAAAAATATTAAAATTGGTCATGTCATTGCTTCCAGTGGTGCATTATAAATCAAACAAATATTAAAATTGGTCATGTCATTGCTTCCGGTGCTGCATTAAAAATCAAACAAATATTAAAATTGGTCACATCATTGCTTCCAGTGGTGCATTAAGAATCAAACATATATTAAAATTGGTCATGTCATTGCTTCCAGTGTGCATTAAGAATCAAACAAATATTAAAATTGGTCACGTCATTGCTTCCAGTGGTGCATTAAGAATCAAACAAATATTAAAATTGGTCATGTCATTGCTTCCAGTGGTGCATTAAGAATCAAACAAATATTAAAATTGGTCATGTCATTGCTTCCAGTGGTGCATTAAGAATCAAACAAATATTAAAATTGGTCACGTCATTGCTTCCAGTGGTGCATTAAGAATCAAACGTATATTAAAATTGGTCATGTCATTGCTTCCAGTGGTGCATTAAGAATCAAACATATATTAAAATTGGTCATGTCATTGCTTCCAGTGGTGCATTAAGAACCAAGAAAAATATTAAAATTGGTCATGTCATTGCTTCCAGTGGTGCATTATATATCAAACAAATATTAAAATTGGTCATGTCATTGCTTCAAGTGGTGCATTATGAATCAAACAAATATGAAAATTGGTCATGGCATTACTTCCAGTGGTGCATTAAGAATCAAACAAATATTAAAATTGGTCATGTCATTGCTTCCAGTGCTGCATTAAGAATCAAACAAATATTAAAATTGGTCATGTCATTGCTTCCAGTGGTGCATTAAGAATCAAACAAATATTAAAATTGGTCATGACATTGCTTCCAGTGTTGCATTAAGAATCAAAGAAATATTAAAATTGGTCATGTCATTGCTTCCAGTGGTGCATTAAGAATCAAACATATATTAAAATTGGTCATGTCATTGCTTCCAGTGGTGCATTAAGAACCAAAGAAATATTAAAATTGGTCATGTCATTGCTTCCAGTGGTGCATTAAGAACCAAAGAAATATTAAAATTGGTCATGTCATTGCTTCCAGTGGTGCATTAAGAACCAAAGAAATATTAAAATTGGTCATGTCATTGCTTCCAGTGGTGCATTAAGAACCAAAGAAATATTAAAATTGGTCATGTCATTGCTTCCAGTGGTGCATTAAGAACCAAAGAAATATTAAAATTGGTCATGTCATTGCTTCCAGTGGTGCATTAAGAACCAAAGAAATATTAAAATTGGTCATGTCATTGCTTCCAGTGGTTCATTAAGAACCAAAGAAATATTAAAATTGGTCATGTCATTGCTTCCAGTGGTGCATTAAGAACCAAAGAAATATTAAAATTGGTCATGTCATTGCTTCCAGTGGTGCATTAAGAACCAAAGAAATATTAAAATTGGTCATGTCATTGCTTCCAGTGGTGCATTAAGAACCAAAGAAATATTAAAATTGGTCATGTCATTCCTTCCAGTGGTGCATTAAGAACCAAAGAAATATTAAAATTGGTCATGTCATTGCTTCCAGTGGTGCATTAAGAACCAAAGAAATATTAAAATTGGTCATGTCATTGCTTCCAGTGTGCATTAAGAACCAAAGAAATATTAAAATTGGTCATGTCATTGCTTCCAGTGGTGCATTAAGAATCGAACATATATTAAAATTGGTCATGTCATTGCTTCCAGTGGTGCATTAAGAACCAAAGAAATATTAAAATTGGTCATGTCATTGCTTCCAGTGGTGCATTAAGAACCAAAGAAATATTAAAATTGGTCATGTCATTGCTTCCAGTGGTGCATTAAGAACCAAAGAAATATTAATATTGGTCATGTCATTGCTTCCAGTGGTGCAATAAGAACCAAACAAATATTAAAATTGGTCATGTCATTGCTTCCAGTGGTGCATTAAGAACCAAACAAATATTAAAATTGGTCATGTCATTGCTTCCAGTGGTGCATTAAGAACCAAAGAAATATTAAAATTGGTCATGTCATTGCTTCCAGTGGTGCATTAAGAACCAAAGAAATATTAAAATTGGTCATGTCATTGCTTCCAGTGGTGCATTAAGAACCAAAGAAATATTAAAATTGGTCATGTCATTGCTTCCAGTGGTGCATTAAGAACCAAAGAAATATTAAAATTGGTCATGTCATTGCTTCCAGTGGTGCATTAAGAACCAAAGAAATATTAAAATTGGTCATGTCATTGCTTCCAGTGTGCATTAAGAACCAAAGAAATATTAAAATTGGTCATGTCATTGCTTCCAGTGGTGCATTAAGAATCGAACATATATTAAAATTGGTCATGTCATTGCTTCCAGTGTGCATTAAGAACCAAAGAAATATTAAAATTGGTCATGTCATTGCTTCCAGTGGTGCATTAAGAACCAAAGAAATATTAAAATTGGTCATGTCATTGCTTCCAGTGTGCATTAAGAACGAAAGAAATATTAAAATTGGTCATGTCATTGCTTCCAGTGGTGCATTAAGAATCGAACATATATTAAAATTGGTCATGTCATTGCTTCCAGTGGTGCATTAAGAATCAAACAAATATTAAAATTGGTCATGTCATTGCTTCCAGTGGTGCATTAAGAACCAAAGAAATATTAAAATTGGTCATGTCATTGCTTCCAGTGGTGCATTCAGAATCGAACATATATTAAAATTGGTCATGTCATTGCTTCCAGTGGTGCATTAAGAATCAAACAAATATTAAAATTGGTCATGTCATTGCTTCCAGTGGTGCATTAAGAACCAAAGAAATATAAAAATTGGTCACGTCATTGCTTCCAGTGGTGCATTATATATCAAACAAATATTAAAATTGGTCATGTCATTGCTTCCAGTGGTGCATTAAGAACCAAAGAAATATTAAAATTGGTCATGTCATTGCTTCCAGTGGTGCATTCAGAATCGAACATATATTAAAATTGGTCATGTCATTGCTTCCAGTGGTGCATTAAGAATCAAACAAATATTAAAATTGGTCATGTCATTGCTTCCAGTGGTGCATTAAGAACCAAAGAAATATTAAAATTGGTCATGTCATTGCTTCCAGTGGTGCATTAAGAATCGAACATATATTAAAATTGGTCATGTCATTGCTTCCAGTGGTGCATTAAGAACCAAAGAAATATTAAAATTGGTCATGTCATTGCTTCCAGTGCTGCATTAAGAATCGAACATATATTAAAATTGGTCATGTCATTGCTTCCAGTGGTGCATTAAGAACCAAAGAAATATTAAAATTGGTCATGTCATTGCTTCCAGTGGTGCATTAAGAACCAAAGAAATATTAAAATTGGTCATGTCATTGCTTCCAGTGGTGCATTAAGAACCAAAGAAATATTAAAATTGGTCATGTCATTGCTTCCAGTGGTGCATTAAGAACCAAAGAAATATTAAAATTGGTCATGTCATTGCTTCCAGTGGTGTATTAAGAACCAAAGAAATATTAAAATTGGTCATGTCATTGCTTCCAGTGGTGCATTAAGAATCGAACAAATATTAAAATTGGTCATGCCATTGCTTCCAGTGGTGCATTGAGACAAAAGTATTAAAATTGGTCATGTCATTGCTTCCAGTGGTGCACGTGGAGCCAAAGAAATATTAAAATTGGTCATGTCATTGCTTCCAGTGGTGCATTAAGAATCAAACAAATATTAAAATTGGTCATGTCATTGCTTCCAGTGGTGCATTGGGAACCAAAGAAATATAAGAAAATTGGTCAAGTCATTGCTTCCAGTGGTGCATTATATATCAAACAAATATTAAAATTGGTCATGTCATTGCTTCCAGTGGTGCATTAAGAACCAAAGAAATATTAAAATTGGTCATGTCATTGCTTCCAGTGGTGCATTAAGAACCAAAGAAATATTAAAATTGGTCATGTCATTGCTTCAGTGGTGCATTAAGAACCAAAAATATTAAAATTGGTCATGTCATTAAAGTCCAGTGGTGCATTAAGAACCAAAGAAATATTATTAAAATTGGTCATGTCATTGCTTCCAGTGGTGCATTAAGAATCAAACAAATATTAAAATTGGTCATGTCATTGCTTCCAGTGGTGCATTAAGAAAAAGAAATATTAAAATTGGTCACGTCATTGCTTCCAGTGGTGCATTATATATCAAACAAATATTAAAATTGGTCATGTCATTGCTTCCAGTGGTGCATTGGGAGCAAAGAAATATTAAAATTGGTCATGTCATTGCTTCCAGTGGTGCATTAAGAACCAAAGAAATATTAAAATTGGTCACGTCATTGCTTCCAGTGGTGCATTATATATCAAACAAAATATTAAAATTGGTCATGTCATTGCTTCCAGTGGTGCATTAAGAATCAAACAAATATTAAAATTGGTCATGTCATTGCTTCAGTGGTGCATTAAGAAAAAAAGAAATATTAAAATTAGTCACGTCATTGCTTCCAGTGGTGCATTAAGAAAAAGAAATATTAATTGGTCAAGTCATTGCTTCCAGTGGTGCATTATATATCAAACAAATATTAAAATTGGTCATGTCATTGCCTTCAGTGGTGCATTAAGAATCAAACAAATATTCAAAATTGGTCATGTCATTGCTTCCAGTGGTGCATTAAGAAAAAAAGAAATATTAAAATTGAGTCACGTCATTGCTTTAGTGGTGCATTAAGAAAAAGAAATATTAAAATTGGTCAAGTCATTGCTTCCAGTGGTGCATTATATATCAAACAAATATTAAAATTGGTCATGTCATTGCTTCCAGTGGTGCATTGAAACCAAAGAAATATTAAAGGTGGTCGTATCATTGCGTCCAGTGGTGCATTAAGAACAAAGAAATATTAAAATTAACGTTAATGTCATTGCTTCCAGTGGTGCATTAAGAATTCGAACATATATTAAAATTAGTCATGTCATTGCTTCCAGTGGTGCATTAAGAACCAAAGAAATATTAAAATTGGTCATGTCATTGCTTCCAGTGGTGCATTAAGAATGCGTTTTCATATTAAAATTGGTCATGTCATTGCTTCCAGGTAGTGCATTAAGAATCAAACAAATATTAAAATTGGTCATGTCATTGCTTCCAGTGGTGCATTAAGAACCAAAGAAATATTAAAATTGGTCATGTCATTGCTTCCAGTGGTGCATTAAGAACCAAGAAAATATTAAAATTGGTCAAATCATTGCTTCCAGTGGTGCATTATATATCAAACAAATATTAAAATTGGTCATGTCATTGCTTCCAGTGGTGCATTAAGAATCAAACAAATATTAAAATTGGTCATGTCATTGCTTCCAGTGGTGCATTAGAAAAAAGTAATTAAAATTGGTCACGTCATTGCTTCCAGTGGTGCATTAAGAAAAAAGAAATATTAAAATTGGTCAAATCATTGCTTCCAGTGGTGCATTATATATCAAACAAATATTAAAATTGGTCATGTCATTGCTTCCAGTGGTGCATTAAGAATCGACAAATATTAAAATTGGTCATGTCATTGCTTCCAGTGGTGCATTAAGAAAAAATATTAAAATTGGTCCATCCATTGCTTCCAGTGGTGCATTAAGAAAAAAGAAATATTAAAATTGGTCACGTCATTGCTTCCAGTGGTGCATTATATATCAAACAAATATTAAAATTGGTCATGTCATTTGCTTCCAGTGGTGCATTAAGAACCAAAGAAATATTAAAATTGGTCATGTATTCGTCCAGTGGTGCATTAATAACCAAAGAAATATTAAAATTGGTCATGTCATTGCTTCCAGTGGTGCATTAAGAATCAAACAAATATTAAAATTGGTCATGTCATTGCTTCCAGTGGTGCATTAAGAACCAAAGAAATATTAAAATTGGTCATGTCATTGCTTCCAGTGGTGCATTAAGAATCGAACATATTAAAATTGGTCATGTCATTGCTTCCAGTGGTGCATTGGAAGACAAAGAAATATTAAAATTGGTCATGTCATTGCTTCCAGTGGTGCATTAAGAATCGAACATATTAAAATTGGTCATGTCATTGCTGATGGTGCATTAAGAATCAAACAAATATTAAAATTGGTCATGTCATTGCTTCCAGTGGTGCATTAAGAACCAAAAGGAAATATTAAAATTGGTCATGTCATTGCTTCCAGTGGTGCATTAAGAATCGAACATATATTAAAATTGGTCATGTCATTGCTTCCAGTGGTGCATTAAGAATCAAACAAATATTAAAATTGGTCATGTCATTGCTTCCAGTGGTGCATTGAAATCAAACAAATATTAAAATTGGTCATGTATTGCTTCTATTGGTGCATTAAGAATCAAAGAAATATTAAAATTGGTCATGTCATTGCTGATAGTGCATTAAGAATAGAACATATATTAAAATTGGTCATGTCATTGCTTCCAGTGGTTCATTAAGAATCAAACAAATATTAAAATTGGTCATGTCATTGCTTCTATTGGTGCATTAAGAATCAAACAAATATTAAAATTGGTCATGTCATTGCTTCCAGTGGTGCATTAAGAATCAAACAAATATTAAAATTGGTCATGTCATTGCTTCTATTGGTGCATTAAGAATCAAAGAAATATTAAAATTGGTCATGTCATTGCTTCCAGTGGTGCATTAAGAATCAAACAAATATTAAATAGGTTGTGTCATTGCTTCCAGTGGTGCATTAAGAATCAAACATATATTAAAATTGGTCATGTCATTGCTTCCAGTGGTGCATTAAGAATCAAACAAATATTAAATAGGTTGTGTCATTGCTTCCAGTGGTGCATTAAGAATCAAACATATATTAAAATTGGTCATGTCATAGCTTCCAGTGGTGCATTAAGAATCAAACAAATATTAAATAGGTTGTGTCATTGCTTCCAGTGGTGCATTAAGAATCAAACATATATTAAAATTGGTCATGTCATTGCTTCCAGTGGTGCATTAAGAATCAAACAAATATTAAATAGGTTGTGTCATTTCTTCCAGTGGTGCATTAAGAATCAAACAAATATTAAAATTGGTCATGTCATTGCTTCTATTGGTGCATTAAGAATCAAAGAAATATTAAAATTGGTCGTGTCATTGCTTCCAGTGGTGCATTATGAATCAAACAAATATTAAAATTAGTCATGTCCTTGATTCCAGTGGTGCATTAAGAATCAAGAAAACATTAAAATTGGTCATGTCATTGCTGCCAGTGGTGCATTATGAATCAAACAAATATTAAATTGGTCATGTCCTTGATTCCAGTGGTACATTAATAATCAAACAAATATTAAATTGGTCATGTCATTTCTTCCAGTGGTGCATTATGAATCAAACAAATATTAAAATTGGTCATGTCCTTGATTTCAGTGGTGCATTAAGAATCAAAAAAATATTAAAATTGGTCATGTCATTGATTCCAGTGGTGCATTAAGAATCAAACATATATTAAAATTGGTCATGTCATTGCTTCTATTGGTGCATTAAGAATCAAAGAAATATTAAAATTGGTCGTGTCATTGCTTCCAGTGGTGCATTATGAATCAAACAAATATTAAAATTGGTCATGTCCTTGATTTCAGTGGTGCATTAAGAATCAAAAAAATATTAAAATTGGTCATGTCATTGATTCCAGTGGTGCATTAAGAATCAAAAAAATAATAAAATTGGTCATGTCATTGCTTCAAGTGGTGCATTAAGAATCAAACATATATTAAAATTGGTTATGTCATTGCTTCGAGTGGTGCATTAAGAATCAAACAAATATTAAAATTGGTCATGGCATTACTTCCAGTCGTTCATTAAGAATCAAACAAATATTAAAATTGGTCATGTCATTGCTTCCAGTGGTGCATTAAGAATCAAACAAATATTAAAATTGGTCATGTCATTGCTTCCAGTGGTTCATTAAGAATCAAACAAATATTAAAATTAGTCATGTCATTGATTCCAGTGGTGCATTAAGAATCAAACATATATTAAAATTGGTCATGGCATTACTTCCAGTGTTGTATTAAGAATCAAACAAATATTAAAATTGGTCATGTCATTGCTTCCAGTGGTGCATTAAGAATCAAACAAATATTAAAATTGGTCATGTCATTGCTTCCAGTGGTGCATTAAGAATCAAACATATATTAAAATTGGTCATGGCATTACTTCCAGTGGTGCATTAAGAATCAAACAAATATTAAAATTGGTTATGTCATTGCTTCCAGTGGTGCATTAAAAATCAAACATATATTAAAATTGGTCATGTCATTGCTTCCAGTGGTGCATTAAGAATCAAACAAATATTAAAATTGGTCATGTCATTGCTTCCAGTGGTGCATTAAGAAAAAAGAAATATTAAAATTGGTCACGTCATTGCTTCCAGTGGTGCATTAAGAAAAAAGAAATATTAAAATTGGTCACGTCATTGCTTCCAGTGGTGCATTATATATCAAACAAATATTAAAATTGGTCATGTCATTGCTTCCAGTGGTGCATTAAGAACCAAAGAAATATTAAAATTGGTCATGTCATTGCGTCCAGTGGTGCATTAAGAACCAAAGAAATATTAAAATTGGTCATGTCATTGCTTCCAGTGGTGCATTAAGAATCAAACAAATATTAAAATTGGTCATGTCATTGCTTCCAGTGGTGCATTAAGAACCAAAGAAATATTAAAATTGGTCATGTCATTGCTTCCAGTGGTGCATTAAGAATCGAACATATATTAAAATTGGTCATGTCATTGCTTCCAGTGGTGCATTAAGAACCAAAGAAATATTAAAATTGGTCATGTCATTGCTTCCAGTGGTGCATTAAGAATCGAACATATATTAAAATTGGTCATGTCATTGCTTCCAGTGGTGCATTAAGAATCAAACAAATATTAAAATTGGTCATGTCATTGCTTCCAGTGGTGCATTAAGAACCAAAGAAATATTAAAATTGGTCATGTCATTGCTTCCAGTGGTGCATTAAGAATCGAACATATATTAAAATTGGTCATGTCATTGCTTCCAGTGGTGCATTAAGAATCAAACAAATATTAAAATTGGTCATGTCATTGCTTCCAGTGGTGCATTAAGAATCAAACAAATATTAAAATTGGTCATGTCATTGCTTCTATTGGTGCATTAAGAATCAAAGAAATATTAAAATTGGTCATGTCATTGCTTCCAGTGGTGCATTAAGAATCGAACATATTTATTAAAATTGGTCATGTCATTGCTTCCAGTGGTTCATTAAGAATCAAACAAATATTAAAATTGGTCATGTCATTGCTTCTATTGGTGCATTAAGAATCAAACAAATATTAAAATTGGTCATGTCATTGCTTCCAGTGGTGCATTAAGAATCAAACAAATATTAAAATTGGTCATGTCATTGCTTCTATTGGTGCATTAAGAATCAAAGAAATATTAAAATTGGTCATGTCATTGCTTCCAGTGGTGCATTAAGAATCAAACAAATATTAAATAGGTTGTGTCATTGCTTCCAGTGGTGCATTAAGAATCAAACATATATTAAAATTGGTCATGTCATTGCTTCCAGTGGTGCATTAAGAATCAAACAAATATTAAATAGGTTGTGTCATTGCTTCCAGTGGTGCATTAAGAATCAAACATATATTAAAATTGGTCATGTCATAGCTTCCAGTGGTGCATTAAGAATCAAACAAATTTTAAATAGGTTGTGTCATTGCTTCCAGTGGTGCATTAAGAATCAAACATATATTAAAATTGGTCATGTCATTGCTTCCAGTGGTGCATTAAGAATCAAACAAATATTAAATAGGTTGTGTCATTTCTTCCAGTGGTGCATTAAGAATCAAACAAATATTAAAATTGGTCATGTCATTGCTTCTATTGGTGCATTAAGAATCAAAGAAATATTAAAATTGGTCGTGTCATTGCTTCCAGTGGTGCATTATGAATCAAACAAATATTAAAATTAGTCATGTCCTTGATTCCAGTGGTGCATTAAGAATCAAGAAAACATTAAAATTGGTCATGTCATTGCTGCCAGTGGTGCATTATGAATCAAACAAATATTAAATTGGTCATGTCCTTGATTCCAGTGGTACATTAAGAATCAAAGAAATATTAAAATTGGTCGTGTCATTGCTTCCAGTGGTGCATTATGAATCAAACAAATATTAAAATTGGTCATGTCCTTGATTTCAGTGGTGCATTAAGAATCAAAAAAATATTAAAATTGGTCATGTCATTGATTCCAGTGGTGCATTAAGAATCAAAAAAATATTAAAATTGGTCATGTCATTGCTTCAAGTGGTGCATTAAGAATCAAACATATATTAAAATTGGTTATGTCATTGCTTGAGTGGTGCATTAAGAATCAAACAAATATTAAAATTGGTCATGGCATTACTTCCAGTCGTTCATTAAGAATCAAACAAATATTAAAATTGGTCATGTCATTGCTTCCAGTGGTGCATTAAGAATCAAACAAATATTAAAATTGGTCATGTCATTGCTTCCAGTGGTTCATTAAGAATCAAACAAATATTAAAATTAGTCATGTCATTGATTCCAGTGGTGCA
Organism: Ascarosepion bandense; assembly: GCA_037127315.1. Taxonomy (NCBI): domain Eukaryota; kingdom Metazoa; phylum Mollusca; class Cephalopoda; order Sepiida; family Sepiidae; genus Ascarosepion; species Ascarosepion bandense. The sequence goes on from JBBBDQ010001116.1 coordinate 708,320, forward strand.
TTAAGAATCAAACATATATTAAAATTGGTCATGGCATTACTTCCAGTGTTGTATTAAGAATCAAACAAATATTAAAATTGGTCATGTCATTGCTTCCAGTGGTGCATTAAGAATCAAACAAATATTAAAATTGGTCATGTCATTGCTTCCAGTGGTGCATTAAGAATCAAACATATATTAAAATTGGTCATGGCATTACTTCCAGTGGTGCATTAAGAATCAAACAAATATTAAAATTGGTTATGTCATTGCTTCCAGTGGTGCATTAAGAATCAAACATATATTAAAATTGGTCATGTCATTGCTTCCAGTGGTGCATTAAGAATCAAACAAATATTAAAATTGGTCATGTCATTGCTTCCAGTGGTGCATTAAGACTCAAACAAATATTAAAATTGGTCATGTCATTGCTTCCAGTGGTGCATTAAGAACCACAAAAAATATTAAAATTGGTCATGTCATTGCTTCCAGTGGTGCATTATAAATCAAACAAATATTAAAATTGGTCATGTCATTGCTTCCGGTGCTGCATTAAAAATCAAACAAATATTAAAATTGGTCACATCATTGCTTCCAGTGGTGCATTAAGAATCAAACATATATTAAAATTGGTCATGTCATTGCTTCCAGTGTGCATTAAGAATCAAACAAATTTTAAAATTGGTCACGTCATTGCTTCCAGTGGTGCATTAAGAATCAAACAAATATTAAAATTGGTCATGTCATTGCTTCCAGTGGTGCATTAAGAATCAAACAAATATTAAAATTGGTCATGTCATTGCTTCCAGTGGTGCATTAAGAATCAAACAAATATTAAAATTGGTCACGTCATTGCTTCCAGTGGTGCATTAAGAATCAAACGTATATTAAAATTGGTCATGTCATTGCTTCCAGTGGTGCATTAAGAATCAAACATATATTAAAATTGGTCATGTCATTGCTTCCAGTGGTGCATTAAGAACCAAGAAAAATATTAAAATTGGTCATGTCATTGCTTCCAGTGGTGCATTATATATCAAACAAATATTAAAATTCGTCATGTCATTGCTTCAAGTGGTGCATTATGAATCAAACAAATATTAAAATTGGTCATGGCATTACTTCCAGTGGTGCATTAAGAATCAAACAAATATTAAAATTGGTCATGTCATTGCTTCCAGTGCTGCATTAAGAATCAAACAAATATTAAAATTGGTCATGTCATTGCTTCCAGTGGTGCATTAAGAATCAAACAAATATTAAAATTGGTCATGACATTGCTTCCAGTGTTGCATTAAGAATCAAAGAAATATTAAAATTGGTCATGTCATTGCTTCCAGTGGTGCATTAAGAATCAAACATATATTAAAATTGGTCATGTCATTGCTTCCAGTGGTGCATTAAGAATCAAACATATATTAAAATTGGTCATGTCATTGCTTCCAGTGGTGCATTAAGAATCAAAGAAATATTAAAATTGGTCATGTCATTGCTTCCAGTGGTGCATTAAGAATCAAACATATATTAAAATTGGTCATGTCATTGCTTCCAGTGGTGCATTAAGAATCAAACATATATTAAAATTGGTCATGTCATTGCTTCCAGTGGTGCATTAAGAACCAAAAAAAATATTAAAATTGGTCACGTCATTGCTTCCAGTGGTGCATTATTTATCAAACAAATATTAAAATTGGTCATGTCATTGCTTCAAGTGGTGCATTATGAATCAAACAAATATTAAAATTGGTCATGTCATTGCTTCCAGTGGTGCATTAAGAATCAAACATATATTAAAATTGGTCATGGCATTGCTTCCAGTGGTGCATTAAGAATCATACAAATATTAAAATTGGTCATGTCATTGCTTCCAGTGGTGCATTAAGAATCATACAAATATTAAAATTGGTCATGGCATTGCTTCCAGTGGTGCATTAAGAATCAAACAAATATTAAAATTGGTCATATCATTGCTTCCAGTGGTGCATTAAGAAACAAATATTAAAGGTGGTCATGTCATTCTTTCCAGTTTTGCATTAAGAATCAAACAAATATTTTAGTTCAATCCAATTTATGAGCAGATAAATTTTATGACACTGAACAAATTTGATTATTCAACAGAAATGATGATATTTTCTTCATTGTTATATAATTGCTCCCCTAAATTTGCAGATTATTAAGAGACAACAAAAATATAATTTTACCAAGCTATTCAACCATTAAAAGAATAACCTTATCAACATGAATCCTTTGAGCCACATGAAAACAATTTTCTTGTGTATATTAAATATAAATTTATGTTACTAGTGCAGAAGGACACCGCAGTATCTTTACTTGTTGACAAAATTTATCTAAAACCTTATTTTGATTATAAGTTTGGTGATATGGTTTGCTTATCTGACAACAGCAATGAAGCTTCAACAAGTGCTTTTATCTTTATGGTTAGCAGTGTATTCTCACAATATAAGTATGTTGTGCATGTTATGTTAACTAAATGTCTTAAACCTGAGAATTTATTTCAACATATAATAATTGGTTTAGAGGAGATAGGCTTTCAAGTATTATCAATCATAACAGATATCAATGCTACAAATAAATTAGCTATATCTTTCTTTTCCAGTCCCCCAAATGTTTCCATTGTATAGTCCCACCCAGTTATGAAGTCTCAACCTCTTTTTTTCCTAATCGACTCAGTCCGTATATAAAAATGCATTTGAAAAAATTGGCTTGGTCAAAAAGATGCAACTAGATGCATGCTGTTCCCAAAATTTTGTCACAATGAAAATCATGAATCAGATAGTATCCAAAGTGCCCCATTTTGTACCTTACAGAAGGTTCATGCCTTTGACTCTCAGCCAATTTTGAAATGTTATAAATTCACCTCAAAGGCACTTTATCTTACTAATCTTGAAAAGTAAAATATTAATTTAGTTCTTCAATTTTTAATGAGTACACTACTCAGGAATTATTGACCTTAGGAACACAGAAATGTTTGCCTAATTTTGCAGAAATTTCAGAATATATAAACATATTTTATATTTGGTGGACAATAATGAATGTAAAAACACCATACAAAGATTGTCGGCTTAGAAATAAATAATGTAATCCACTTCGAGTAAATGAAGAAAATGTTAAATTTCTCTCACTATTCTGTGACTAGTTAGAATCTTGGAATAGCATTTCTGGAAGAAATGGCAAATTAACAAAAGAAACTTTCACTGCTTTGCATCATACAACCTACGCATTTCTAGAACTGACCAAGTATTGCAAAGAACTGAAAAAGCTATACATATTACCTGGCAAATTTCAAACTGATCACCTTGTGGCAAATGTTTGAGTGTGAAAAAAAAATAGAATGCTATCAGTTTTAAAACTGAGCTTACCATTTAATCATTAATGCATTAAAATTGATTTAAAGAATTTACAAAAACCAAAATGGGATGAAGTGACAGAGGAGCAAAAGTTAGATGCGTATAAATTTAGAATTGATGTTAAAGAGGATGATGTTAATAAATGTAGAGAAGTTCTTCCTGTAATACTGTACTTAGCAGGTTATTGGTGTCATGTAGTTTTCAAGAAAATTAAATGCAATAGCTTCAAAGATTTAATACCTGGAAGAGATAATGTGGAAGAAATATCTTAAATAAACTGCTATTTTCAGGGGATTAATAAAGATTCTCTCTTATATCCTAATGATACAGCTACAAATTTTGTTCTATATAATTATGCAGTCATTGGTAAGCTGATAAAAAATCCTTCTTTTCTTCATTTGATAAATCAAAAGAAATTAGCCATGTAGATAACATTGAATGTTTTGGCAGGTTATGAGCTTCTTTTTAATATTGACACTTGTGATGAGGGTCACAATGTAGAAAAAATAGAAAGAATGTTTGTCTGGAGCTCTACAAATGCTCTTGTAAATAATGTAAATAATTTTTGTTCTAGGGAAAATAACAATATTACAAGTAACAAATTAAGCAAAAATAGAAAACTTCAAACATTCAGCCAAATTTTGCATATGTAATGTATTTTTCTATAAGTATTATTTGATTTTTAAATCAATTGATTGCATCTAACTTATTTGCATTTAATTTGTTTCTTATATTCAATTGTTTTATTTATTCATCATTTACTTGTAATGTGTTGATCTGTTTATTCAATTATTGTTTTTTCTCTAATTCATAATTCAGTTGTTGTGGTATTTGTGTAGTAATCAATTAATAATTACAATATCGTAACTTTACAGAATAATTGTTAAAATTGAAATAAAAACATGCAAATTAAAACAATGTTGATTATAATTTATAAAAAATTGTTTTCAAATTTGAAACAAAATTATGAATTAATTTATATTGTAACTTATTTTTCCATAATGTATTATTTGTTTTTTGAATCTGTATTGTTTGTATCTAATTTGCTTTTTATTTATATTCGGTTGTTTTATTGTTTAAATCATTTACTTGTAATTTGTTTGTTCCCCAATTCCTAATCAGTTGTTGCTGTGTCATCACTTACCAAATTGTAACTATACAGAATAATTGTTAAAATCGAAATAAAAACATGCAAATTAAAACAATGCTGATTAAAATTTTAAACAAAATATATTTTTTCAAATTTGAAATAATTAAAATAATGAACGAATTTTAGTCTTTAAATTTTAATGAAATGTAACGTGATGTTTTGCTTATTTACTTTAACACCACTTTCAGCAACAATTTATTATTATTATTAATAATCATTTAGAAAAGAATGAATTTTATTAAATAAAGTTCAGTAGTATACAATCCTACCCTGCTTCTTTTTTAAACGTAATTTTAAAAAGTTTTCTAAGACTTTTTCTTTAGTTTACAAACGTTCATTGCTGCTGGTCTTGCTAACCAAATTTGAAAGTTAACTTTCTTCTCAACAAATTAAGTACACGCAACTTTCTTAAATTCATTAGCAAGAAAAAAAAACAAAAACAAAAAACAAAAAAAAACCGCAATAACCCTAACCCTATATTTTTATTTGAAAATTAACTTTCTTAAAAAAATATTCTACAGCCAAAAACATAAAGGAGAAAAATAAAACGCAAATACACGCAAATTTTAGCGGAAATTGAGTTCCGAAACAAAACAAATCGCGTAGAAATTGCACAAAGGAAGTAAATAGGCCGAAATAAGAATCCTACGCCTACAGTCATTCTGCACGAAATCAGATATGAGCACCGTAGTAAGGGGTGACATATAGTTCGATTTTTTCCTGGTCGTTAAGATAAAAAAAAAAGGTAGGTTTCTTCAATAAACAATTATCGATTTGAGTTCAGCATTTACATTTGCACGGAAATAAGGATGTTTTGGAAAGATTTGAAGGGGTAAAGGCCTTCGGGGAAACAAATAAAAAATTTACCAAATTAATAAAGAACATTGATGCGCACATTTAATCACGTAAATTCACATTAATAAGAGCATATGTAACATTATGGGCTGTGGTGGACATATACTTTTTCTGCCACGAATATTGAACTGATGCACGGGCCCCTACCGAGATCACCGAAAATTGAAGATCAGCTCGATCGTGACGTGAGGACACAAAAGTAGTCTTACGTGGGTTTGAAAATAAGTGATAATTGGCTTAGGGTTAGGGTTACCGCGTGTATTTTTTTGTTTTGTTTTTTTTTGTTTTTTTTTTTCCTTTTTTTGTGTTACTTATATATTTGAAGGTTAAACTACACTCGTCACTTATTTTCATATATTTGAAAGTTTACTTTCTTAAAAAAAATTCTATATTTTCATACAATTGAAAGCTAACTTTCGTCGTAAAAAATTAAGTAAAACTACAATTATTACTTATTTTCATAAAAAAAAGGAAAAAAAAACACGCAAATATGTTTTCATATATTTGAAGGTTAAGTAAAACTACATTTATCACTTATTTTCATATATTTGAAACTTAACTTTCTTCTGAAAAAAAAAAACACGCAAATACACGCAATGCATTTGAAGGTTAATTAAACTACACTTATTTTCATAAATTTGAAAGTTAACTTTCTTAAAGAAATATCTATTTGAAAGTTAACTATCTTAAAAAAAAAATTCACGCAACTTTCAGCGGAAATTGAGTTCCGAAACAAAACTAATCGCGTAGTAATTGCACAAAGGAAATAAATAGGCCGAAAAATAGCTTAATCCGCATAAAGTCATTCGGCAGTAAATGAGAGATTTAAATGGCGGTTAGGGGTGAGATAAAAGTTCGATTTTTTGGGGGGGGGGCCTTAACATCAATAAAGGTAGGTTTCTTCAATAAACAATTATCTATTTGAGTTCAGCATTTTTGCATGGAAATAAGGATGTTTTGGAAAGATTCGAAGGGGTAAAGGCCTTCGGAGAACAAATCAAAAATTTACCATTAATTTTTAAAAAGAATCATAATAGTATAAAAAAATATTCTTAAAATGTATTTTTGCCGAAAAAATTTCACCAGGGAGACTCTATGATACGCAAAGAAAATATAATAGTTTTCAAAACGTATAATGCTTGTAATCTTATGTAAAATTGAAATCTATATTATAAAACCACGTTTTTTGTTGTTTTTTCCCATTAAATCTTATCGACTATTGATCGTTTTCGGATATTCAATAACTGCAAAATCATTGAAGCACTTCAATGGGGAATCATCATCATAAATAAATATTATTTATCCAAAAATAACAACAATAACAATGATACTTGGTTACTATTGTGTACCAAATTAACATATGTTTTTTGTGGAATTATTTGATGTAAACACAAAGATTTTTCAAAGGAAAATATGCACATTCACCTTGATTCATTAAAAATTGGCTCAACAATTGACGCAATGCAAAAAAGACACTAACATTCGAATTTTAAATATTTCAAATGGTTCCAATATTTCAAATAGTTCAATTTACAAAATCAAAACCATTTTGCAACAAGCAAAAAACCCGAATTATTAGTTTCAAAGGGTTGTTAGTCTCTCAAAGCACTAAGACTGCGTTAATTAGTATTCGTTATTTCCACAGCAACAAACATCAATCAGCATGTTGAATTTGCAAGGGCAGTCATAGCATCGATCTTAAATAAGAAGATAAAGTCATAATTACAATCATAGGGAATTAAACTTATTTGAATTTCTGTCTGAAAAAAGACAATTTCTTTTTCAAAAAGCAAATTTTCAAACATTGAAACTTTGTTTAAAGACACTTTTATATCGATACCTCCACTCATTTTCGATAACTAATTTTCAAATTGAATATTTAAAAATAAAAAATTTTAATTGAAACTTTTATTTTAATTTTAAATAAAAGCTAAACGATTTAATTGACTATTTACACTACAGTAAGCAAAATACTCTGGTGTATTTTAAACAGAAATTATATTGATTGGAATATAAAATTTTGAGCTGTTTTTTTAATCTTTCAATTTTTCGGCCATTTTTGAGCGAATAACACATTGGTAAAGAAAAGTTCATTTTCGGTTTTAAAAATTTTGCAAAAATAAAATATACGTCTGTGAAACATTATTTTTGAAAAACTAGCACATTTAATGTTAAATTAATCTGGTTTACATAAGTATTACTTATTTATAGTATGAAATTTAGAATAAAATTATTGTTTAAACACAGAGTTGACCTTTCTAACCTTTCCACCGTATTTTAAATGTGTTGAAAGATTGACAGATGCAAGATAAGTGCATGACGATCACAAAGGACATAATAGAACAATTTTTTTCCTCTACGGGGAAGAAACCGTGAAACACATGACCTTTTAATGTACGCAGAGAAATTACCATAAAACCTTTAAATACACAGAAAAATTTTAAAATATTTAAAAAATACAAAGGCACATAGATTTGTATTAAACTTTTCAATTTTCGATTAGTAAATATAATCTTCACTTAATAAGTAAATAAACTAACAACAACAAATCTTTGAAGTATTTTAAAAATATTTTTGAAACTTTATAAATTATTGGGAATAAAAGAATGAAAACAATTCTTTTAAATTTTCATTATTAATCGAAAATTTTTTCTTCTTCAGATAACAATGTCTTAATATATATTATTTATTGAAGCAATTAAAAGCTTATCAAATTAAATAATGTCACAAACTTATTGCATTTTTTTATTTTACTATTGGGAGCAGATTTTCGGAAATAAAAAGCAAAATTTTTCAAAAAAATAACAGATGATTTACATTCCTCAATGAATCCCTCCGTTTAACTAATAATGCCAATTTCCCAACAAAATTTAATTTCTTAAAATTTCATAAATTTGCATGGGAGGTGGGGTAAAAGATGTAAAAAGCATATTTTTACTAAGATTTTTTTAAAATAGTAATTTCAAAAGTAATTTCATTCATTTGTGAATAAGTACTAAAAGTTTCATTAAAACCCGACAATTATTTGATTTTTGCAAGAATTTCCGATTTAATGTGCTTGACACCGAAAAAAATAAAATGAATTATGTAATACTAGCTATATAGCCCGGTGTTGCTCGGGGTTTTTTAGTGATTATGTTGAAATGGTAAGGTCAAGTGGTTATTCAAAAAGCTCCAGTATGAGGTTGCCGTGATGCGTAAGTTCAAATATGCGAAGTAAGTATTAGTTTTTACTGTATTTGTAAAACGGGATTCATGCTTGGTCAATTTTGCCAATAAAAAGAAAAAATATGTATGTTGTGGGGTTCTCCCTTTTCATAAAGATAGACTCGTCCAGAGTATAATTATACTACTGCTATAGAAGCGAGACAAGAGAATTCCGCGTTTTTTCGTGGTAATTCCTTTAACACTGTCAGCTCTCTGCCTTCGGGCGGAGATCATTATTAGACAGATATTTTTGGGTGGACTACATGGACCGGAAAAACCACATGAAAAAGACCTTGTGCCACACTTTGCCCTTGTGATGGGGCAGGGGGGTTAAATACATTTCAGAATTCCGCGTTTTCTCGCGGTAATTCCTTTGACACTCTCAGCTCTCTGCCTTCGGGCAGAAAGCATTAACCCAGTCGTGGCTCCGCCGAAGGGTAGCGTCACTACTAGACGAAATTAGACAGATATTTTTGGCTGGGCTATATGACCGTGGGGGGGGGGGGGGAATGAATACAGAATTCCGCGTTTTCTCGTGGTAATTCCTTTGACACTTCGGGCAGAGAGCATTAACCTAGTCGTGGCTCCGCTGAAGGGTAGAGTCACTACTGGGCAAAATTAGACAGATATTTTTGACTGGGCTATATGACCCGGAAAACCCACATTAAAAAGGCCTTGTGCCATATTTTGTCCTAGGGGGTGGGGTAAATAAATACTGAATACCGCGTTTTCACGGAGAGTTAACCGGAGAATACGAGAGTCCCGAGAGAGATTAGCAGTCCGTACACGGTAATTCATAGTAGCTCTGTGCTCCACTCATCGAGAAGATTATTGCGCCGTACCCGTCAGCTTCCGACGCGGACATACTCAATATACTAAGGCTTCACTTCCAGAGACTTGTACATATACTTTTTAATAACCCGTATTCCTGGACGACTAATCTTCATTCAAGTCTGTATCCTTACATTAATACACTTATTTTCTATCTCAATTACTGGTCGTTGTTCATTTATTTGTGCGGACCCCATTCCTGAAATCCACAACAATGTATGTATAATTGCAAGAACAGGGGCGGGCGTTACGGGAACCTGTAATGTGATGCGATGACGTTGTGACGCAGAAATGGTTGTATTGTCCCTGCAACGTCGGAGGGATTGGCACCTTGTAGAAAACGTGAAGTTGTCACCGCATATGATAAGGTAAAGTTACAAAAAGACCCAATTTTCGTTGGAATACAACTAAGCGTTTTGGAGAAATAAACGATCGCAAAAAGCCACCTTTTCCATTAATTTTTGCCGTATTCTGTGTGTCAATTGAATTTTTGGTTCGCATATCAAGGCATCAGACTTTGATCTACCAGTGACTCGATTTTGGTTGAGTTTGAATGAAGCCTCTTGGAGAAATGCATGAAAATGCGCAATAAAAAAAAACAAAGAAAAACACCCGAAATTATGTTTGTCATTGATTTTTGAGCAATCCTCTACATTGATTCGAAAAACATTTTGTGTACATCAAATGTTCGGACCTTGATCTACAAGTTACTCAATTTGGTTGGATTTGCATAAAACGTCTTACAGGAGAAGAGTTTCCAAATTCTAAGCGATTCTGTGATTTCTGTCGGACCCTGTTCATCGATTCGAAATTATTTTGCGTACATCAAAAGTTCATATCATGATCGACAAGTGACCCAATTTTGATTGAAATCAGACCAAGGGTTTTGGAAGAGTATGGTTCGTTAGAGTAGAAACACAAATACACACACAGACCTACCCACTTTTATATATATAGTTTATGTTTTCCATTGTAAACTCTCGTAACGATTTGTTTACACGCAAACTCACATCAAAACAAGATTTTTTACCAAAATTTGGAACTTATTACAAGGGATTCAACAATTTAAAACATAATTAAAAATGCTTTGATTTTTACTCTCAAGATAGAGGTTTAGTGATTGAAGTTCTATAGACGTAACAGGTGCAAGTGTGTGCACATTATGAGAATATGTACTGTAGATAACAGTTGATTCTAGATTAAAGAGGTTAAGTTTGCAGCGATCAAGGAAGAACCCTCTTGGAGGTCTGTTCAACAAAAATAGCGGCTCTTGGGAAGAAACTGGGTGGAACTTCCTCCTTACCAATGGAATACAGAAGAAATGAGGATAATTCGTTCCAGTGCACGCTGCGTGACTGGTTTTCGCTATAAATGTCTGAATTGAGGAAATAAGAGAATGTAACTCGGTTGATGCTGAGCATCAGGAAGAGACAACTGAAGTTCCTGGGACATGCAATGAGGAAGGAGAGCCTGGAGAACCTGATACTGACTGGACAGATAGAAGGAAGGAGAGACAGAGGAAGGCAGCGGATAACATATTTGCAGGGTCTGATCAAGGTGGATGACGGAACGGGGGTTGCCAGGAGCAACAGGAGCAAACATACTAAGAACCACAAGGGATAGGGAGACGTGGAGATCCATGATCGCCTACGTCCTGAAGGGACAGGGCACATAGAAGAAGAAGAACTCGTAAGTACATTTGCCATGGAAATGGCGATAGGCTAGAAACGTTTCGTCTGATATTTTTGACGCGTTCATATTCATTCAATATTTTCAATCCAGTTGATATTTTCAAGTTGGAAGTGTGAAACAAAAGTTCAAGTAACTGCGTCTCGTAATTATAAATCCAACTGGCTAGAATTTTTGCGCTCGAATTCACCTCTGCGTTGTGAAGGCATCATAAAACAAAGATGAGATTAAAAAGGTAAAAACCTTCTGCTTTCTCGACACTATAACCGTTAAGAAAAATCTAAGATGATTTTACTGTTATTTTTCTAGATTAAAAATTTAAAAAAAACAACTAGAAAAAATCACCCTGCACTTCATACCGCCTTTGACAAAATTTTGCCGGTTTCTTGCTCCCTCCAAAACAAAGAATGTTAATAAATAAAGCAAAAATGGTAAACATTTTGGTGCCACCAAAAACGAACGCGTTTTTATTCGAATTCTTCTTTTTTTAGAAACTTGGGAAGTTATTAGATTCAAACAAAATTTTCAATACTTATTGATTAACTAGCAGTATAGCCCGGCGTTGTTCAGGTGTAATGAAAGCTTTAAAACTAATCCATGGTCCTGGAGCTCAGACTCATTGAACGAAAGACTAAAAAGCAATAATTGTTTCCAGTCAAGCGAAATCGTAAGATTGAAAGAAAAATGAATGGATGTAAGTCAAATTTTGATTTCCGGTATCGATGTCAAATAAGTTTTCCGTCGCAAACTGAATTTTGAAGGCTATATAAGTCCTTTGAGTAAATAATATCGTGGCTGAGACTAAGAACTACAATTATACCTACTTAGAGTAAAACCCGAAGCAAAAACCAAAATAAAAGGGCTGAAAAGCTGATTTTGATCAAACCCGATAGGATTAAAAATAACAAGCCCATGACCTGAGCGGAAGCCTAAAGAATATTTGGTGAGAATCGGATAAAAATTGTGGATTTGTATAAAGGACAGACAGTCATCTTGCCTTTTATATATAGATAAATAGATTGTATGCTGAACACGTTATTTTCTTATAATAGAAAAATTTATGGAAATAATTGGTAGGGGTTAGTTTCGCCCCACTCCACCCTCGCTTCGTTATTGTGGGTGTAATTTTTAATTGGGAGAGATGTTCACGAATTTTTTTTATTATAGTTATATAAAGAAAAATATCTGAAGTTGTTATTTCAGTAAAAAAAATAAAATTCTGTGCACATTATGAACATGCGGAAAATTCGTCCCGAACCTTACCAAAAATAATTCAATAAAACTCACAAAAAATATTTTTAATTGTTGTAACTTGTATAATTACAAAAAACATATTCTTTTAGATTGGACACAAAAATTAACATATATAATATACAATTAACATATATATATATATATATATATATATATATATAAGGTATGACGTTTGTGTGTCTGTCTCTCTGTATGTATGTATGTATGTATGTCCTTTATAGAAATCCACAACTTTTATCTGATTCTCACCAAACTTCACACAAATATTCTTTAGGCTTCCGGGCAGGTCGTGGGCTCCTTATTTTTTCCCGATTTACCCCCGATATTGGAAATCGATATCCCGATATCCGATCAGGTCTGATCAAGAGCAGGTTTTCAGCCCTTTTATCGTGGTTCTTGCTGCAAAATTTGCTCTAACTTGGTAAAATTATAGTTTTTAGTCTCAAACATTAGTAGATCTTCTCAGACGACTTTCCCCGATATCGGAAATTGATACCTCCGATATTCTATCGAATTTGATCAAAAACCGATATTCAGCCATCAATATGGCCCATTTTCTCCAATTTGACTCCCGATGGGTAAGATAAGTTTTCATGGACATAGGTTAGTTTATCCTTGGATGACTTATTTAACTCCGATATTGGAAATCGATACCTCGATATCCTATCGGGTCTGATTAAAATCAGCTTTTCAGCCCTTTTATTTTGGTTTTTGCTTCGGGTTTTGCTCTAAGTAGGTATAATTGTAGTTCTTAGTCTCAGCCATGATACCATTTACTCAGAGGACTTATTTAGCCTTCAAAATTCAGTTTGCGACGGAAAACTTATTTGACATCGATACCGGAAATCAAAAATTTTACTTACATCCATTCATTTTTCTTTCAGTCTACGGTTTCGCTTTGACTGGAAACGACTATTGCTTTTTAGTCTTTCGTGCCAACGTCCAAAGAGTCTGAGTTCCAGGATTATGGATTAGTTTTAAGGCTTGCATTAAACCCGAGCAACGCCGGGCTATACTGATATTAAAGTGTTTGTAATTTTTTTATGGCGATTTTGAAATTCATCCTGTTGCTGTTCATAACAAAGGTTTGTTTTATTAAATAAAAAATATTTGAAAAATCGAAAAATGTAAAATTTAAAATACCATTTTCAAGTGTGAACCTTTTCTAAAAGATTGTGTTTGTTTGTTTTTTTTTAATTTTAGTATCTGTTGGTTATTTTTTAAAAAGATGTTCAAAAAGGAAAAAATTTCTGAATTACCGCTTTTTTTTTTTAATACGCTTCTCTAAGGGTAATAATTCTATAACTTCAAAATATTTTTTAAAAAGACCACATTGCGTGAAATTAATTATTTTATGATATCAAATAAGAAAACAATAATAAAAAACAATGTATTAAATGCAAAAGCAACATTTAATAAATAAAAATACTTATAAGTTACTACAAAAATAAGATTATTTATTTTACTAAGTTTCATAAAAGAATACTAAAAATTAATAATTGCTGATTGTTGCACTTCTGGTGTTCCGTATTTATTTAATTTTTTCGCGCGCTTTTTAAGAAAAATTATTGTTTATTACTTATGACCTCACAGGCTAGCGTGTGTGAATAAACATTATTTTTATTATGTTTTATGTAAAAAAAGTCAACATTACTTTTACAAAATCCACTTAATTAGTCTCTAAATTTACTAAGTTAATTTGAATCACATTTCTGGGAAAAAATGGATTTTTAATAGATTTTTAAGTTTGCTGTTTACATTTTTCGTCTATAATGGCGGTTCGATGAGTGAATGCCAATGTTTTAAAAATGCCTAAAAACTTTATTTATGTACGGAAATTTATTTTTCTTTTGATACAATTAGCTTTAGGCTATTATTGTCTTTCAAATAAAACAAACATCACTTACCCGCAAAGATACTTAAATTATTTAAAATGCTTTTTCGCGTTTTTTTTTTTGTTTGTTTGTTTGTTTGTTTATTTATTTATTACCGTGGCTTTCATTGTTATATTGATTTTACATATCTTGTGGCGATTTTCAAAGGACAGACTTGTTCGCTACATATGGGAGATTTTCTTTTCGTTGATTGATTTTTTAAAAAGTTTGTTTGGACTGAAGTTACAAAACTAGGCGTAAAAACGATAAATACTGTTGATTTGGCACAATGTTTGGAAATGCATTCTGGAATTCCACGCTACCATGGCGAAGCTAAATTGTTTGGAAGTCATTCTCATCATCGTTTTGTTGTTAGCTCTGATTCTTTTTTTTTTTTTTTTTTTTAATTATTGGCAGGATATGAAAATAGTACGCGTTTTCTTTTTAGTTTGATTTTTTACTTTATTTTTGTTTTTTTTTTTTGTTTTTTTTTGTTTTGGGTTTTTTGTCTGTTTTTCCCCAAAAGGAATTTCAACAGCTTTCATTACAATGTTAATATGAATAATATCTAAATATAATTAAAAATCTAAATAATTTCCATCAATTACATAATTTTTAAAACTAGTTTTCTTAAAATTATTTCATTAGCTTAAACTTTACTGATTTTTATTATTTAAAACTAAATAATTCAAAAAGAAAATATAATTAAAATGACAAATAATTTTAATTTAATAAAATAAATCATCTTAATTAAATAAATAAATCCATATTTTTACTTTATTTATTTAACTAAAATCTAAAAAAGAGGGAAAACTACATGAAAAATATTTTTTTAACTTTAAACTTTATGATAACGAAAAACAAATTCTTAACTTTATGTCCTGAAGTGTCCATGAACTGAGGAAAAAATGTGATAATATAATTAAAAATTGCAATAATTTCCATCAATTAAATATTTTTTTAAAAATTAGTTTTCTTAAAATTGTTTTTGTTTTATTATCTTAAATTTTCTGATTTTTGTTATTTAATGCTAAATAATTCAAAAATAAAATGCAATTAAAATTATAAATAATATTAACTTAAAATAAAAATCATTTTAAGCTAATGTGCAAAAAAGAGAGAAAACTACAAAAAAATAATTATGATAAAGAAAAAGAAAAATTTTAACTTTATGTCCTGAAGTGTTCAACAATAACGTTTTATATATATAAAAGTTATATATACGTTTTATATATAAAAGTTAAAATTTTGCTTTTTCTCTCTCTATATATATAGTGCGGTGTACATACTTTTAGAAAGTACTGTAGGTCTTTCGTAATCACACCAAGGGTAGGTAACTCAGAGAGTCTTCAAAAGAAGAAGCACTGACTAAATTGGATATGAAAGCCGCGACCTTCCCATCGAATCTCATCTTTAAACTAAATTCACACTAATTAGTTTATAGTATAGTACCTTCCTAAGAACTTGGTACAATGCTTCATCAGATAGTATTTATTTATTCTTTGTGTACATTATTTCTTTGAGTTTCTTTTATATCCCCTTTTTATTATATTTGCTTTCAAAGCGATGGGTGCGTGAACACAAAGAAGAAAGATTTTTGTCTAACTCTGGTGCTGGATTTAAAAATGTATACTTGCACTATGGTTGCTCCTTTTTTCTGTACTCGTGTATGACGACGATGTGGTGTGTCGTCTGTTTTTCTACTACGGCAAACAAAAAGGGAATTTGGATTAACGAAAAGATGGTGGAAAGGAAAGAAAAACTATTTTTGGGGGCCACCACCATTACAACAGAGAAGTAACAAAAAAAAAGCTATAAATCGTTTTATTTTCTTGGATTACCAAAGGAAAATTTAAAAAAAAAAAGAAAATATATTTAAAGAGAAAAACGAAAACAAAAAGGAAAACATACCATTTTATTTTTTTCATTTTCTTTATTGTAAATTGCCTTAAAATCAGATTTAATTGGATGTTTTAAAAAAAAGAAAAAAGGGGGGAAAATTCAACTCAAAAAGCACACACACACACAAGAAAAAAATCTCCTTGTTGATGGGGGGAAAATCACTTTAATTTTTTAGCCCTTCTACCGCGTAACCGATTTTTTTCTTTTTTACATCCACCCGATTCTTTTGACAAAGTACCCTGCTACTATTTAAAGAGGAAGGGTAGATCTCATTCTTTCATTGCTACTTTTATTTCCTAGTATATATATATATATTTTTTTTTTTTTTTGCATGTCCCCCAAAATTAATTCTAGTTAACCTTTGCAACACTGTTGATTGAAGACAGTAAATTCGACCATTAATATGCAATTTCCAAAAATGTTTAATTTCCTCTTTTTGTCAGTTTGACATTAACGGTTAACTGCTGTACGAGTTGATGAAAAAAAAGTGAAGTCAATACTTTTTCACACACTCAGAGCAAAAAACAAATTGTCAGCTTATTTTCTGATTTTTTTTCTCTTGTAAGAACAAAAAAATTTACAATGAATATGACTTTTATGTGATATTGTATTTATTTTTCATTATTAATATTCGTTCGATCTTTCTCTCGTATGACTACATGTGACTGCTGTACTCTAAAAAAAAACATTTTTTTAAGTTGAAATGGCTATAAGAAAAGACGAGAAGTCAATAATATCTTTGTTTAATGGAGATAAAATTGTTTTTGTTGCTTTCCCAACAAAATAGGTAATTTTTTTTTTTTGCTGTTTTCTTTTAAGAAAAAAAAATCCCAAAATAAAATTAAAAAAAAAAAAAGTAAATGGATCCCCAAAAAGACGACACAGGCACGTCGTTGTCGTCTTCTGATGATAAAACAGCAACAACATCAAAAACATCTGACAATAAGAGTGCTAACTGTGATGAGACGGAAAGCCAAACAAACAGTGACTCTAGTAAAAAAATCGAGGATTCTCCTTCTTCTTGTACAATGACGACCGCAACGGAAGAAGAAAAAGGTCTTAGTTCTCCTAAACAAGATGAGAAAACGCAAACCTCTTCGGCCACCCCCTGCAAAGCTGCAGTAACAACCCCTGCCCCCACAAATGCTATTAATCTTTCTTCTAATAACACACCCCGGTCTATGTATCCTCCTCTCAGTTGTACTTCAACTGTCGGCCCGACAAACACATCTAATTCTACTACAACCACCGCCGCCACCACCACGGGCTTTGAAAATAATAATAATAATAATAGTGGTGGTGGAAGGGAAGGCCGCTCAAGTACTAATGGTAGCGACAGTTGTAAAATAGAGACACATACAAAAAGTGAAAATAGTAGTAGTAGTAGTGAAAATAACAATAATCATTGCTTTGGTGGTGACATTGGAGGTGGTGTAGGTCTATCGGTAAGTTCTGTTGTACCCCCCAGCTCAACGGCTGTACCGAGCAGTGACCTAGGATCAGGTTCTATTGCTGCTCCTACTACAGATATTGATACTACCCGAGCCATTGATACTACGACTGCGAACGGTGGTGGTAGCAGAAAACCTGCTGCCATGGCCAACAGATCCTCTACTTCTCCCCACACATCGACGGCGACAAATGGTGTTGTTGTTGTTACTCCTGGAGCAGGGGGTCTGTCCGCTATGGACGTGGCTGTGATAGCTAATACCACTATCGATATGCAAAATCGACATGATCAGGAATCCGGAGAAGGGGACGAACCCGAAGGAGGAGAAGGGTCCGAACAAGCTGAAAGCGAACCCGGGAATAATGGACAAAAGCAACAACAACAACAACAACCACAACAAAAGCTAAATGCCAACAGTGCAACCGTCGGCGATAGGGGACAATCTTTTTCTTCACCATCGTTGTTGTTGTCTTCTACTTCTTCTTCTTCTTCGTCGTCGTCGTCGGCAGTATCTGCTTCTTCTACGCTTTCTTCTTCATCGTCCTCTTCTGCAGTTTTGGCGGCCGATACCACCACAGCAACAACCTCCACAGCTGCCCTTTTACAACAATCTACAACAAATTCTTCTTCTTCTTTATCGTCACCTCTAACGACAACGACGACGACAACAACAACAACAACCACAACATCAACTGCTTCATCTTCATCCTCATCTTTATCTTCATCATCATCATCAACGTCGTCGTCTTCAACATCAGCTGCTGTAACCAGCAAAGAAAATGAAGCTGGCCCAACAACAGCAAACCCCAAGCCAGCGGACGAAACCCTGGCCCAACAACAACCACCACCACAACAACAACAACAACAACAACAACACCATAGTGGTAGTATTACATGTGCTGTGTGCGGATCCGGCTTCAAAGAATGTATACCTAACTTATTGCCCTGTCTACATCAACTTTGCGAAGGGTGCTTGGATAAAATCAAGAATGAAAACGGTAGGTACCCCTGGGGGTGGAGACAAGATTTCAGCATTTTACAGGTGGCTTTTTCAAGCCTGACCCATGTGATCGAGCAAGCTGCCTGCCAGACACACAAACACACACAGAGAAGATGATGCCGGTCTTGTTATTTAATTAAAACATGGCATACACCTACCAGAAACAAAAATAATAAATAAAAGCCTAAAGCAATAAAGTAACGACATCTTCAATGCAAAAATCCTTAAGCTTTAAAAAAAAAACACGTTAATAATTTAAATTTTAAAATTAGGTATTTTTGTTTGTTTTTTATTATTTTATTTTGGCAACTAAAATCGATGTTTATTTTTCACTTAAATCTTATCTTTTTTTTTTATTATTGCTACTTTGGCATTTAACTTAAATGCCAAAGTGACATTTAAGTTAAATGATTTAATTAATTCTTACAAAACTTTAATTTAAAAAAAAAAATGTAATGACTTTTTCAGTTGATTTTTTTTTTTTTTCTAAAAACTTAAATCCATTTAATTTTTTTTAATCTCTAAAAAAATGTGAAACAAATTTCATCTTTTTTCTTTTTAAGGAAAGAAAACAACTTTAGTCGGGACATTTAATTTAATTTTGTTTGTCAACTAGTAGAAGAAAACTATTTAATTTTAATTTCTCTCGGTGTAATTTAATCTGTTTTGTTTACGTCATTTTTTAGTTTTATTTGATAACATTTTATTTCACTTTCTGAAGTAAAAACAAAAAATTCTATTTAACTTTTGGGCTGGCAATTTTTTTTTTTTAAGTGCTTTAGCTTTCTTGCAAAATCCCGTAGACAATTAACCACAAAAATTGCTGAAGAAAGACGGGTCTGAACTTTTTTTATCTTCGTCTAAAAAGTATTTTTATTTAAGTGCGTGTGTGTTTCCAACAAATTTCCTTGTTGGCATTTTCTTCCTATTAAAATCACTTTTAGGTTTAGGATGTTAATTTCTTTTTAATAAAAATAAGAAGAAAAAGAAATAGGAATTTTTTTGTACGAAAAAACTTTTAAATCACTCTCAAATGTATCGACATTTTTAAGGTAAAAGCAAAAATATGTTAAACTTTTCTCTGGTTGAAGAAATAAAAAGTAGTAAAATTACTGCAAAAGGAAAAAAACCTTATGAACATAAATAATTTCCAATTCTCACGCCATCAAAATTTCCACGTTTTCTTTCCATAAACATCGTAAATTTATATTTTGTCTTAGTAAAAGCTTAGGATAAAGAAGGCCTAAGGCTCACCTTTTATCGCAGCTCTTAAAATTTTTAGATTTTTATTTAAAAACTTAAAATGTAAAAATTGTTATTTTTCCTACTAAATATTTTGAATTTAAAAAATGTGATCATAATTTAAAATTTTTAGAAATTCTTACTTTAACTTTTTTTGGTGTGTATGTTTGTAATTTAAACTTGTTTCACATTTAAAAATTTAAAAAAACTCTTAGAAATCGATAAATCTTATTTTTAACAATTTGTTTACTGATTTTCTGCCATAGGCGATTAAAAAAATAGTTTGATTAAATCTAGATTTTTACTGTTAGATTTCGTTCCTCTCTTAGAAGATAAGAATAATAATGTAGGCCATTTTAAATCGTTTGGCTTCTCTCCGACAATGTCGAAAATTTTGACAATTTTTTTTTCTTTTTGTTTTTAATCGTTAAGTTTGTACCTTTTCGATTCTCTAGAAAGATAGTTATGAATAGAAAGCAATTGAAATTAGTTTTCCTCACAAAAACATAAAATTTGAATCGCAATTTTTTTTTTTGTTCCTCTAGAGATGAAAGTGGTCTTTTCAAAGGAGGTGAATTTTTATCTACGAATTATTTAATATTTCATGAGAATTTGTTTAAAAATTGAATTTCTTAGAAAGTATCTCGAAAAAAAACTTTTATAATATCAGCTTAAGTCTCTTGTTTTAAATTATTTTACAGTTTGAAAATTCAGCAAAAAAATATTGCTAATGACTATATAAACTTCATTGATCTTGTAACTGTGGAGGCCATTTTTTCTTTCTTTTTTTACCGCTTTATAAGTTTTTCTTTAATGTTTATTTCAATCACATGTCAAGTTGTTTTTGTTTGATTAAATATTGCTTAGTGAATTGTTAATTTCGTGCATTATAAAAAAAATTTTTTTCGCAATTTGAGAATCGTAGTGTTAAAATTTCAGTTATGAAAGCAGAAATTATGCTCTTTAAAGAACTATCGTATTGTTTTTATTCCTGTCAAATATTTATTTCATCCTACTTAAGAATAATCAAAATGTTCATATGTATTTGTAAATAATCGAACAAAGAAGGGTTGATTAACAAAGCCATTAATGATTATTCACAACAGAAACTATTTTTTAATCGTGCTTATTTTTTTCCGAAATGGATTTCCCATTTATGTCTTTAAATAATTCCAAAATCTTTTCGACAATTAATCTAAAGACAAAAGTGCTTAATAAATTCCCATTAATATTACTACTGCTTCTTTGTCTTCCTAAAACCACGTTTAATGTCATTCATTTCGAGTCATGTGTGTAGACATGCTCTCGTTCCTCTTATGGAGAAATGACATTAAAATGTATTGATATTTTTATGGCTAATGTCCTTTCCTTCTTTTGTCATCACCTTCATCAAACTAAAAAGAAATAACACTTTTACGATCATGTCGGCCACATTTTTCATTGAAAATTTCTTCTTAGTTTCTTTCGTGTCTGCAGGATTTCTCGGGGCTTTTTTCGTACTTCTTTTTTCTAGTCTAGTCGGCATTTTAAATTGCTACTTTTTCTTCCTTTGCTTGTCTGTCTTGTCCGTCATGTTGTTACTCTGTAGCAATGGCGTCAAGTACGCTTCTTCTAGCCAGCAACCATCACGCTCTTTTCTCCCTCGTCTCCATAACATTATTTTTGCTTCATTATTTTCGTTTTTGTCTGTTTTAGCTTTTTTTTTATTTGGTTCTTTCACTTTCTCGTAACTTGTTTACGAAGTAGTGACATTCCTTGAGGAAAAATAGATTATTTTTAAATTCTTTCTGCTGACATCTTAGATCAAAATGTCATGATTTTAAAGTTTCGATAAAATTATTTGCCCGGAGATAAATTTTTATTATTTAAGCAAAACATGTCTGGTTTTAAATTTCTGTTTTAATATGAATGTTATGAAGAAAAAATGTTTTAAAACTTTGCACAAAAACAAAAAACCAACAGATTTTTCAGTAAAAAGAAAAGAAAATAACTTTTTTTTTAAAAATCGCTTTCAAATTTCCTTTGCATTTCTTCTGGACAATTTACGACAAGGCGGTCATGTGATCAAAACACGCCTTTTAATGGTTTTGATATCTAATCTGTCGTAAAGTGGCTTTATTATCATTCTTCACCGTAATTAATTTTTTTTTTTTAATGAAATTTTTAAAGAAAAAGTTTTGAGATTTTTTTTTTTTTTTGACAATCTTTTTAAAAATTCGTCTCATTTTTTAAATAAACGAAAAAGAAATTCTTTCTATTTGAATTGATTTTTCTGTTCCTTCACATTTAAGATTTTTATTTTGATTTTTATCAAACTCTCTTTACTGTATGGAAATAAAATTGAATATGCATTCAAGCAGAAAAAAATTCCCCAAAAATCTTGACCCGAAAATATATTTTGCTTCTTGATCTAATTTTCAAAGCATGTTTAATGCTTCTCGAATTTCTTGATATTTTCTTGTGCGTGTGCAAATGGCGAGGTGTGTGTTAGTTTTCAGTTTATCAGGTCGTCTCCTCGGAGCAAAAAAAAAGAAGCAAACAGGGGCCCAACTATGTCGCGCTTCTTCATTTATTTATTCATTTTTAAGTGTCGTCTCCCCTGATTTCATTATTTTCTATTTTAGTCTCCGTTTTTTCATGTCGGCTGCAATCAGATTTTTGGTGTTTCCAAAATAGACTAGTTTTTTCCCCCCCATTTTAGTGAATGTATTTTGTTTATTTGCTTGTAAATAACAAAATTTAAAATCGCTCATCACAAAAAAATATAGAAAAAAAAGCAACGACTAATTTTTTTTTTTTTTGTCGGATTGCATAAAAATTTTAGTTTATTTTTTACATCTTCATCCCCCCCCCCCCCCCGATGAAAGGAAAACATTTTTTTCCAAAAAATAAGTTCTCTTTATTTATTAGTTGCATCGATATTTACAAAAAACTCCAGTATTCATTTTTTACTTTTCTTTTGGAATGTCGAATTGTTTAATTCTGCCAAACTTGCTTCCATCTGATCACGTGATCGGACACACTTCCTTCGCCCATGTGCTTAAGTCGAGAGATTATTAGTGGCCGACTCTTTCTTCTTCTTTTTTTTTTCTCCCCCCCCCCTTTTTAACTTGTTTTGAATTTTATTTTATTTCCTATTCTTAAAAAAAAAATACAAATATGTGTCGTTTATAATGACGCGTTAATAATTTGTAATGGGTAAGAAAAGAAAACCGATTTTTTAATTCATCCAGAAATTAAAAACATTCTAATCGATTGATTATGAAAAATAAACATTTATTTTTGTTTTAGGTGACAATTTTTTTTCCGATTTTGACTTTCGTTTTTGTTTTAAAAAGATACTGAACTTTGACTTCTTCTGATCATAAATGCACAAACAAACGAACGAGTTTACTTCCTCATGAAAATAAATTATTTTTTTCTTTTTTAAAACATTTTTGTGTATTTTCTAAGTGATTTAAGTTTGTTTTTTATTGATTTAAAAAAAAGACATCGTTAAATAGAAATGTCGTTCTGATAATATTTTTTTTTTTTAAGTAAATCAAAATGCAATCGAATTTTCATTTTTAAAGAAATCTTCACTTTTTTCTTTACGAAATGAGTGACATCGGTTTGTGGTCCGTACAACAAAAATGTCACGTGATTATTTGCATAAAGTTGTTCTGTTTAATTAAAGATTAGCTTCTTTTCTTTCTCTTTGCTCGATTTGTTTATAATGAGTTTTTGGTCGTTTTCACTTCTCTCAGATACCTTCTTTTTTTTTTCTTTTTTTAACTGAGATTTTTTTTCCTGTGATTGAATGAAGTTATTTTGTTGTGGTAGGCAACTTCAAAAACAATATGACTAAAAAAAATATTGTCAATTCTTCTACCTTTGCTTTTTTAATAAAAATGTATTTGCAATTTAAAAAGTAAACTAAAAATGGTTTATAAAGCGAAACAATTATTCTTTTTCTCTCTTTCCTAAAGAAAGCAGTCGCTATTATTTTCTGTGTCTTTTCTTTTGTTTGCTTTTTCTTTTTCCTTGTAACGTCGTCGTTAAAAATGTCCTTTACACTCCTGCATCGTTTTTTTTTCTCTTCTATTGTGTATAGGAATCTATTCGTCCGACATAGACAATTATTATTTTCGTCACCTTTTTTTTATGTCCAGTAAATTTTAAGATATTGGTATTTTTATTTTTATTTCGTTATGAATGCAAAACGATAAAAATAGAGCTGCTTGTAAAATTGTCTCTTCCTCTTTTCCGAGATATTTTTAATTTAAATCGGCTCAGTAGGAAAAATATATTTAGAAAAACGATGAATTGATAATCAATAACCACGAATATGTTTGTTACTTTTTCACGGAAATACTTCTTTTATTTGTAAATGTATTTTATTTAAATGAATGCATTAATTTAGCATTACCAAAAAATCTTTAATCGTAGAAAAATATTAAACAAAAGTGCAGGATTATGAAGATGACGGCAAATTCTGATCATTTCTCTCTTTTTTCCTGTTTTAAATTTGTTTCTACTGAATTCCGACACAGTCGATGTCTTGAGATTTTTCTAAGGCATTGTTGTATGCCACGGATTTTTAACTTGTTCAAATTTTTCATAAATTAATTTTATTATTATTTTTGTTTTCTATATTCAAACAAGTTAATTTTATCTTTCGAAAATGAAACTTCAGGTTAACTAAACTATAATGTTTTTATTGTTTTACACTTTCTTATTGCTGAACAACTCATTAATTACAAAGGCTCTTTCTTTTTTTAGTCTTTTAGTTTTATTTTGCTTTAAATTTTTGTAATTTAGGGTTTTTGCTTTGAAAAACGTCGTTACCTTTTCTTTTCCTTTCACATTTTTTGCTTCTGTTTTGGTTTTTGAATTTTTTTTGTAATGATTTAAACTTGAAAAAAAAACTAGGTCATTTAGGGAAAATATTGACCTTGATATCTTAACTGTTAGTATTTTTATAATTGTCAATGCTATGTATAACCTGATGTTGTTAGATATTGGCGAATTATAGAATTTAATTTTACATTAAAAATATTTACATTTATTTAAAGTTTTGTTTTGTTGTCATGAAGTACAGTTCATTTTGTCGTGTTTTGTTTTAAGTGTAAAAAAAATCGTTTTCCTCATAAACTAAGTAATATTCATCTACTTAAAAAAATTCTAGGGTAAAAAACTCAAACAAAATTTTCAAAATATATTTGAATTTGCTAAATTTTCATACATTTAAAAACGTAATTTAAATACCTTTTTAAACGAAACTAATGTCCGGACAGTAATTTGTGTTGTTTTTAGTAGTAAAAATATTTTCTTCAATATGGCTGGCTTCTTGTGTATAATAATTACTTAGAGAAAAACAAAAATATATTTAAAAAATAACTTGAGAAATGTTCTGATTTGTCCCTTGTCAATGTTAGTGTCATTTAACCTAAATTTTGTATTTTTATGTTAAGAACCTTAAATATTTATGATTGAGTGCGTAGAAATTTTATAAAATGCCAAAAGTTTTTTTTTTTGGTTTTTTGTATCAAAACAAAATGTCTCAAAGAGTAGCACTGATATTTTATGCTACCTTTTTTTTTTTTTATAAAGGTGAAACGATTGTCCTAAATTTGTAAATCAGGTCAGGTCGGTCAATAAAAAGTTGAAAGAAAACTAATAAAAATTTTTTATTCCTTTTCTTTCTAAAATGTCCAAGCATCATTAATGACTCGGTGATAAGGGAAACGTCTACTTTACTTTCTCTTTTGATTTTTGATAAGAAAGGAATAACTTATGGACTTTTTTTTGTCTGCTTCTTCAATATCTTTTTCACAATTTATTTTAAAGAAAATATCGATTTAACAGATCTTAAACAGGACAGATGCAATTTTTTCCCCGGTATTCATTATAATTTTCGTTTCCAGAATTGGATTTGTTTAAAGTTCATTTTACAGTTGATTAAAAAATAGTCAACTCAAAACCTATTTTCGCAATTGTTTTTCTAGTTCTTAAATAGCAGTTTTTTTTTTAATTATCTGAACGAACCAACGGAAGACAAGGTCAGCTCAACTTTTATTTAAAACTTTTTAAATAAGATTTTATTATAATTTTAATTTTTAGTGGACATAAGCTTGCTACTGTGATTCTTCTTGCAATTTTAATTAAAAAATCTGTCAGATTTCAAAAATACGTTTTTGAAAAAAAATCCCCCCCTTTTTTTTTTGTGCCTTTTAGGTTTTCTTTGATTTTTTTTATTGTATGGTTTATTATGGATATTTGTAACTTACACCTGTTAATTTTTGTTTGCAACGGTTAACAATTGACAATAATGTTCTTTGTCGTATTAAGTATGAGGATAGATAGTGTTGATGATTCTTAATCATTATGTTAGCCAAACTATCCTGTTTGGCTTTTGAGGTGTCTATATATTACTAATAAAAATTATGAAATTTGCATTAGTGACGGGCTATTTTCTTTTAGAGCTGAAGATTGAAAATATCGAGACATCTTCAAAATTTAAATCAGTTTATTCTCAATAATTTTTAAGGCATGTGCATAATTTGCATACAGCATTATCTGTGCTATGGTGCAAAAAAATGCATCTATCAACAACAGTAAGCAATGAAAGGACAAATATTTTGCATGAGGATAATCAGTAAATAAATAAATAAACCACACTTTCTCTAAAGTGTAAATATTAAATTGTGAAGTTATTTAGCTAGTGTTATTGCTTTATGACAAAACAAGACGGACACACACACACGCATCTTGTTTTGTCATAAAAAGCAATAACACTAGCTAAATATCTTCACAATTTAATATTCTTTACATTTATAATGACAATACAAGAAACTGGGAAAAAATCTGCAAGTTTACCCACAGTTGATTCCAGAGCTTATGTGACTTTTTCATTCATTTATTTTCTTTTTCTCCGTCTTTTATAAAGAAAATGAAAGTAGAGGATTTGCGGTTTCTGGTGTGTTTTTTTTTTTTTTTTTTTGAAAGTTTTAGTTAATGCTAAAAAAAATTTTTTTAAATTAATTAATTGCTATTAAAATGCAGTGACATTAAAACAAGTTAATTCACTTGTTAATTTATAATAATAGGAATATCAAATCTGAATTAATAAAAGAAGCTTTTATTTTCTAACAAAATCTTCTTTGTCAATGCACTTAATTCAGTGTACATAATTGATATATAGTGAATACAATTTCAGATAAAAAAAATTCAGCAGTTAATTTGTCTTCAGATTTAATGACTTTGTAAAAGTTATTTTGTAAAATTAAAATACCAGAGAAAAAGGCGGGTAACTGAAAGTTTTGAATCTTAATTTTGCTTTGGGAAGCAAAATATTTCATCAGTTTAATTTGCAATTTATTTTTAGATGTTTAGAATCATCTTAAGGTATGTGACATTAATTCATCCGAAAAAGAGTGAAAAAAGAACAGTCAAGCACCATAGAAAAGAAAAGGTGGTAAATTTTAAGTAAACAAAAAATACTTACTCTTATTAGCTTTCATATTTCTAAAGCAATAATCAAATGAGTCATTTAATAAAAGTCACACCTGGTCCCTTGTGTCATACCAAAAGGTTACTCTTTCTTGTCTGAAAAGGTTAAATCCTCTCCAAAGGGTAATGGTCTGATTTTCAAATGAATCCCCTATTCTTTTCTTTCCTTTTTTTTCGGGGCGGAGGGGTATAGGGTTCTTGGAGAAATGCTTTCATATGGGTCACATTCAAAGTTTTAAATGAAACTTTGCCTTTCACAATCATATCCCAAAATGCAAATATGCTAGGGTTTTGACTGTTTTTTTGTTTTTTTTCATACAAACTTTTATAATCATTTCAAACAGCAAACCTTTTATTTTATTTTTTTTAATCAATATTTTTCATCTATAAAACTTATTAAGAACTTTGATAAATTCCATTTTATTTCATTAATTTCTACTATAGAAGTATAATTCTGTTAGTTCATATGTCAAGATGACATTTAGGTTAAAGATAGCTTTGAGGCTTTGATATAACAAAATTAAATTGATTTCTAAAGCTTAGACCAAATCTAAAATTAAATTTATTTCCCATTTGGTAGATTTGATTTGATTTGTTTTGTTTGTTTTTTACTAAGGTATTCTATACAGAATTTTGCCAATTTAACTATTGGATTATGTGTGCATGTTTAAATTTTTTGTGTATGTCTCACCTACCCCGCTAAAAAAATAACAATATTCATGTAATTACAACTCTAAACTAATGCAATTTTTGGAAATATTTGCAGCTTAAAATCTTCGACTTCTCACTGCATTAAAATATGTAGTTTATATATATATTGTGTGTGTGTGTGTGTGCAACTCTTAGTGGTCAGTCCATTTATAATAATTGCATTATTATATTGGCTGTTGGTTTTCTTTCTCTGTAGTTGTAAAAACTAACAAAGAAAATAAGGATTTACAAACTGTTTTTAAGTAATCTTCACTTGTATCAATTGGTGATAACATTTAGTCATTTTAAGTATGTCACATGACTTAATATATTTAAAAAGGATTTTTTTTTTTTTTTTTTTTTTTAATCACTTGGCAAACTTTATTTTCATTTCTGTAGTAAGACTCATGATTCATGACTATTGTTGGAGTAAGTAAGAAGATTCAAGAATTGCAGTGTAGTAGCTGCTACTATTCATCCCTCCTCTCCACACACACACACACACACACACACTAACCAACCAACCAACCAACCAATCTCTGTAGATTGGGTCGGAGTGAACATTTAAAAGAAAAAAACTTTCTCAATGGTCAAATGTAGTTCCCAGATTTCTATTTAAACTGTCAAATGTATTCAAGAAACTATTTAGCACCAATCTGCAAGGGTTGTTACTTGATTTAAAAAAAAAAAGCCAGGTCTTTTTTATGTTGGGAAAGACCTTATCCAAAATGGGATACATTCTTGTATGCCCTTTGGGCAATTTTTATTATGAGTTTTAATGGCAAGGATAACATAGATTCTAATGGGACAAAATTAATGGCATGTGGATGTTGGCATTCTAACAATATAGCCACCAACATTTCCCCCTCCCCCTCATTCTACAGTTTACACACTTTACATGATTTCTCTCCCCCAACCAATCTCTGCATGAAAGATGGAGATTACTCTGAAAAGCATATGAGTTGATAATTGATATTTGATTAAGAGACAAAATTATGATTGCTTTTAACATTTTGATTTTTCTTCATCTTTTACTTAGAAGTCTAATAATTAACTGTAGAAAGTGAATTTGTTGTGCTGGGTTAAGTTTCTACACTATTCTGATTTCATTCTGCCCTTGGAAAGTGGATAATTCCATCTTCCACAAGCTATAGGTTAAATAGCAGGGTAGATAAGGCTCTTTTGTCTTGAGGTGAAGAAGGAAAACTAAATTCAACATCAGCCTGAAAAAACAATTTTGCTACAAAAGACTTAGGAAAGCCTATTCAAGTGAACATAAAAAAAATTACTTCCCTTCTTTTTGTTGCTAACACTCTATTCATTATCGAAATTGCACCAAATATTTTGTGTTTGCATATTTTAAGACTGTTTAAGATTTGTTTTATTGTAAAGTAAGCCTCTCTCTCTCTCTCTCTCTCTCCATTACCATATTTGATTCTGAAAAAATAATTTCTAAACCTAATTAGATAAACTATTTAAAAAAAATAAAATAGTTAACTTTGAGACAAAAAAACTACTACTTAAAACTACTATGACACTTAACATAAATTATGTAGTTTGCATATACAGTTCACTTCAGTTGCTTTTTATGGTTTATTGCTGATAAAACAAGAAAGTGTTTTAGAAAGCTGTTTTAATCAAAAGTGATGTAAAATACAATGATTTATATGTAGGGAACTCCTGTAAATTAATGAGAGCCTTTCTATGTTACTGTTTTGTTTTTTTTTTCTTAAATCTTTTTAGTACCTATAAAATGATAAGAATTATAAAATGACTTTAATTTTGGTAATTATATTTTTGGACAGACCACTCATGTCATTTGCGATACAGCTCCATTTACTTATTGCATGTCCATACTTGCTCTTTGCTCACAATTCATTTGTTTTGTAAATCACTTTTCGTTAATATGCAATTCACTTGCAAGCGGGTTCAACAGTATGCAATGCAGGAAGTTAAAAAAAAAAATTTTGCTGTTTGTCAAGAGTGTTTGAAAAAGTAATAACTCCCAGAATATATCAAAGATGGTTTTTGTTTCTTTTTAATTTACTAAGGACGCGAGTTTCAAAAGAATGAATTCTTTAAATCTCAAGTTGATTGACAGATTGTTGGAAGAACAATAGTATTTCTTAACCTCTTTTGCTGTAGGTAAGAAACTTGCAGTTATTTGCCCTTGGCCTTTTATAAGCAGTCAGATGAATTTCTTATTAAATAAATAGCAAGATTCTTTGGTGTTGTCAAAAGTAGAAGTTTGTAATTATTATTTCTATAAACTTTTTGTTTATATCTACATTTTTAAATGTAAGCATACTTTTAAAATCTCTTTAAAAACAAAATCTCTAAATATTTGGAAATTTCTAGTATATAAACAGTTTATTAATCTGTAGGATAGATAATTTTAGCATTAAAGCTTTCAGTTGTTTTTTACAGAAAAATAAATCTATAATTATGTAATGTCACAAGATGTTTTTTTGTCTGCACTTTGGCAGTGATTACATCCATTTTCTCAGGGAAAGTTATAATGAAGTGTTTTTTTTGTTTTTTTTTTTTTTGTTTTTGCTTACATACTGCTGATATGAATCAAATCAGTGGTTATGAAGATATTTATAAATACTTCCTTGTTCATACAAAATGTATTTAAAAATTGAAAATGGGTAAAAAAAAAAATTGAACTTGGGTCTCTGAAAATTGTTTTAAACTGTTAAATTTTTTTTTTTTACTTGTTTCTCTTATAATTAGGTAATCAAAAAAAGGTCTCTTAGGACTTATCTAGACAATTCCTCAAAAGGTGTTAATACCATATTCACTTGCAAAAATAATTCTCACAATTCCCAAAATTGTTGCACTTTTAAATAACTCACAAAGTGTTGATGAACTGTACAAATTTTTTTTTTTTAATCTGTTTCTCAATCTATGCACTATTTCACCAGATTTCAAAATGTTATTTCTCATCTTCCAACATGAACCAACTCAAAAAGTACATTGTACTTCAGTTTGAATTTGGCTAATTTTTTTTTTATTTTTTTATTTTTTTTTTTTTACCATCTTCTGATAAGTGTTTGGTTGAATTTAATGTCTGCCTCTCTCTCTCTCTCTCTCTCTCTCTCTCTCTCGTGTGTGTGTGTGTGCAGCCATCCACAGAGAGATCTGTTTCACTGTATCACAGCTCATCAGTACAGTTAGACATCTGATTGCTGCTAGCCAGGATGGAAGGAAGACTTAGCGTGTTATATACAATGTAAACATACACCAGTAGCTGAGAGTGTTCTAATTCATTACTGAATAAACAATGCATAGATGCTTGAGTAGCTACTGTTTTTTCAAGTCCACCATTCTTCCAGAGTGCTCAATCAGGATGTGAGAGTGTAGTCATCTGCAAACAGATCTCTTTCGCTGTATCACAGCTCATCAGTACAGTTAGACATCCAATTGCTTCTAGCCAGGATTGAAACCTAACTGAATTAACATCAGTCAGCAATTCTGCCTCTTATATATATATATTCATGTTTTGTTAAAAAATGAAGGGCAAGGTATTATGGTAAAATTCTTTATGTAATTTTTTCATGTAATCTTAAGATTTTCTTTTTGGGACAAAATTCATTTGAACAATTTTTATGTAATTTATGTTTGGAAAAGGAAAAAAAGTAAGATCACGTGAAAAATTATATAAAAAACTTAATCACAGCACCTTGTCTGTTATTTTTAGCAAAACCTGCATAAAAGAGATTGCTGGCCAAATATTCACACATATATACACACACATTATCAACTTCAAATTTATCATTGAAAATCTTGTAAAGCGTAAAGTAAATTGCTATTGTTTTTCCATTACTGCAGCAATCAAGTTTGCTTAACAGATTATTATGGGATGGATGCTTATAATGTTGTAAATGTTGATTTCTTTGATTTGATGGTATCAGTTTACTGTTAAAATAAAGGTAATGTTGTTAGATATTCTCAAAAATCTTTTATGGGTGCTAAAAGTTACCCACTTCAGGATGTGGCTATTCAATGAACATAAAATTGTAAATAACTTCTACTACTGGACAGTTATCCAAACTAACTTGAGTTAATCATGAGACATCTTTGCGATCAATGTGGCCAACTGCAAATGCCTCAGAGAAATGATTTGGTTATTGCATAATGGGGTCTCTCTAGATCCTAAATTTCTACTTCTTATTTAACAAAATTTAAATCCCTGGGAAATGTTCTAACAGAAGACGTAAAGTGTGACGCTATGATCCAAAGGCGAATTAGCATGGCCAAACATTCATTCCAGAAGCTTAGCAGAGTATTGAGAGACAGAAACAAAGAAAGAAGAGAGTACTTGATTACTGTGATGTCTGTCCAGTATTCACTGCCAAATTGAAGAACAATCTCCTCAGAGATGAAGGAAAGACCTGAAGCTACCAAAATGTGGTTCTATAGAAGGATGCTGAGAATACCATGTGAAGAACAATGAGGTTTTGGAAAGGATGGAAACAAAAATGAAACGAATACTTAACATCAGGAAAAGACAGCTATTTTCTGGGACATGTAATGAGGAGGTAGGGTGGTTGGAGAATCTGATACTCACAGATCAGATAGAGAGGAAGAGAGGCAGGGGAAAGCAACACATAACATACTTGACGAGCTTGAGCAAATGGATGGCAGAGCGGGGTTTGGGTGGAGTAACAGGAGAAAACAATTTTGATCACAGATTTCAATATGTCTGATAAAAACTAATATTTATCTGTTAAACGAAGGTCATGCATTTATGTATGTATGTGTGTGTGTGTATATATATATATATATATATATATATATAAATTTATTGCTTAAACATTATTTTTAGTGGATAGCCATATTTGAGTATTTGTTCTTATTTTTATTTATTGAACACTGTGTGTGTGTGTGTGTGTATATATAAATTATATTTTAGAACATGTACAGAATTTTTATAATATATCCACTACAAATAGTACATCTGTTTTGACATTGAAATTACAGTGTCTCATCAGGCGGTGAAGCATTGTAATTTCAATGTCGAAACAGATGTACTATTTGTAGTGGATATATTATAAAAAGTTCTGTACATGTTCTAAAATATAATTTACAATAAATATTCACAGCTCTATATATTATATATCAAGCACTGTTTTAAATTAATGTTTTAGACATAAAAATTCTTCATTCTGTATTCACTCAGATATATATATATAGTGTCATCCGCAGACAGATCTGTTTCGCTGTATCACAGTTTATCAGTATGGTTAGATTCCAATTGCTTTTAACCCAGGATTGAAACCCGGCCGAATTGGCGTCAGTCGGCAATTCTACCTCTGGGCTATGGGTGCTCGGTAGAAGAAGGCCGACATTTTAGCGTGTATATTATCATTATACATGCCAAATAGCCAGAGTGCTCTAATTTATTACTGAATGAGCGATGATATATATATATATTTCCGATGATATATATATATATATATATTTCCATCTATTGGCCTAAATATTCAAGAAATCTTGTTAGGAAAAAAAAATCCACTCCCTATTTTTCTAACAAGATTTCTAGAATATTCAGGCTGGGAGATTGGAAATAAATATACTGTTTAATTAATAAAAACAGATCATCTACTTAAATATGGACATCCATTAAAAATAACATTTAAGCAATAAATTAAAATGTCAGGTTATTAAGTGAAAAAAAACAATTTTTTTTTTTTTTTTTTTTTTTCCATGAAAGTAAGGATAGGGCAAAAGGAAAATATGGGGCAGATCCATGCTATCAAAACCTGCAGGTTTGCCACTTTGGTAATAGAAGCAAAAAGAGATACAATAAAATAAATTAAAAATAAGAAAGAAATAGATCAGACGAAATAAACTGGTTAAACATAACTTTAGTTAAAAATTAAAACAAGAAGGAAAATAGATTAAAGAACGGGAAGTTATTATATAATTAAATTATATGGCTAATAAGAAGAAATGAAACAACTATTTGAAATTTTAATTCTAGATTAAGAATTTTGTATCTAAATTTAAATTTATGATGGCATTTGCTTATAAATAAGTTCAGCGGCAAATTTACAACCACCCTAATACTTTTATAAAATAAATGCCTAACACTGTTTATGCCAGAATTAACCAGTGTCTTTCAACCTTTAAATTTTCAGGGGGGGGGGTTAAACGGTTAAATTGATACAAAAATATCTTGAAATACTAAAGTAAATTTATTTAATGAAATCGCCACTGACTTCAGCCGCAGCCTCCAGGTGATTTTGGAATCTCCTGCATCACTTCTAGATGGTCTCCTTGTTAAACGGTTTAAGTTGGTGAATACTGTTATAAACCTTGCTTTTAGTTCATCTTTGGTGTTACAAGGAGTTTTTTTGATCTCTCCCTCAACTGTCTGTGCCCCACACATAATAATCAAGGTGGTTGCAGTCTGGAGAGTTAAGGTGACCAGATGTAAGGGCTGAAATTGTCAGACAGCTATGACTGGGTCCTCTTGTTTCTGTGGCATGGTGCAGATTCTTATTGCCAGACATAGGATCTTCCAGCAGTTATCCTCTTGACCCAAGGCTGCACTACCTCCTCAAGGCACTTGATGTAGGCCTCTGTATTGGGTCTGAGGCCCTATGGAAAGATGAAGAGAGGCATATGTTGTCATCACTCTAAACACCTTTGTAATCACCATTAGACTCATCCAACTCTTTCTGAATCCTCTGCAGTGTCTTCAGATTGACACACAAACATTCCAGAATATTTGTATTGGAGCTTCTGGCACAAATATTAAGCAGTGCAACATGCTGTTTCCAAATTTCTGGCAAAGTGAATTGTGTCAGGGTATTTTTTTTTCTTAACTGACCCTACTGTACTGTGCAATTGATAACAACAAGAGTGTGTGGTTGCTCTGAATGTAACGCCTCCCATAATGTGGGTGATGTGACAAAAAAAAAAGTTGTGCCTTCCCACCAATAACTTTTTTGTGTTACAGATTACAGTTGAGTGGCTGTCTGGCAAAATTTGCCTGAAAGTTTATGTGAAGCAGAAGTGTGTTGTTGCAATCATTGACATTAATCAAAATTTGTCAAATATTTATGGATACCATAAAGTGGATATAATCAGTTAGGTTGTTGGTAATGCACTTTGACAATAGTGACAGCATGATAAACCATATTTTGGGCAGCTCTCCACAACTATCAACATACAAAAATGACCACCTCTATCAGCTCATTCAGGCATTGCAACCATGGAACTGAATGTTAATTACAATACATTTGTAATTGTTGGGTTTTTGCAAAGTATGGGTCAGGTGGGTACCACCAGTGGTTGCATAGAAGCAGAAAGACAACTGACTGCAAGTCTGTCAAGATCTCCTGAACATTACATCACCAATGATAAGACCTAGGAGTGCAATCTTAGAAGACTGAGATTGACATTCCAGTCAGCTGGTAAAATCATGTACATTTATGGGGTGGGGGATTTAGAAAACACCTGATCCTTCAGGATTTTCTGGATCCTGCACAAAACAATCCACTCTAGTAATTGCAACATGAAGTTGACTATCCTGTAGACACAAATTCCCAGATTCCAGACAACCTTTTGCTTGCAACATGACCATGCCAAGCTTCACACCACTTTCACAACCTTGGATTATATTGCATGGTCCAAATTTGGCCTCTTCCAACTATTCTTTTTTCAGGTTCATGAAAGGTAAACAACATTTTCCTGATAAGAACAATGTGGTGATTGATGCCAAGAGATGGCTCTATCTGACAATGTCATTGGGACCCCTGAATCTGTTGGAGATTCAATAAAAATATCATGGGGGCATTACTTTTGGAGCATAGCCATCATCACTGGCTATGAAGAAAATAATGCTTTACAGCAGAAACTTTACTCTATTCTGTATCGGTTGTGGCTTCTGAAGAAATCAGATTCATTACTTTCATATCATTCGTTGTGTGTGAGATATATATATATATATATATATATAAATATGATATTTCAGACCGGCCTCAGCCTTTCATCAGAAACAAATGATTTTAAACTAGAAGCGTCCATTGATTTTAAACTAGAAGCATGCTGTAGAAAGCAAGTGTTTGAATATTTTTAAACGTAAACCTAACTAATATATATATATATATATATATATATACATCCTACTTGTATACCAATTAGTGTATTTTAAGTCTTAGAAGAATTGTGACCAAATTGAAGCTCTTCATCAAACAATATTGATGTTTTTTTTTTTGTTTTGTTTTTTTTGTTTTTTTCATACAAATAAATGCTTTTAACATTCTTTTCTTTTTTCTTTTTTTTTCTTTTTTTCCCCCTAGATACTTTCAAATGTCCGACTTGTTCTATGGAATTCCCTGGAACTGCAATCATCAACAACGAATTCTATTTGGACAGCAAAATCAGCTCTGAAGAAAAGGAAGATGTTAGCTACACGTGCACAGCATGTGAGGAAAGCGATCCAGCTACATCATATTGTGGTGACTGCGGCGAGTGGCTCTGTGCTCAGTGTGTGCAGGCCCACAAGCGTGTACGTGTGACCAAGGACCATACAGTCGTGACCAAGGAGGAGGCAATACGCAACCAAAATATCAACAGCGAAAAGACCGTGTACTGCAAACTGCACAAGCATGAGCCACTAAAGCTGTTTTGTGAAACTTGTGACAAGGTGACTTGTCGCGACTGCCAACTTCTCGAGCACAAGGAACACAAGTATCTGTTTGTGCATGAGGCTTCAAACAAAGAAAAACAGATTCTGCAACAATTGTTGATGCGTGTAAAGGACAAGCAGAATCAGATAAAACAAGCCCGCCACTTGTTGAAGCAGAGACACACGGACATCCGTGATAGAGAACAGGTGGTTGTGGATGAAATAAAGAGCCTTGGTGAGAAGATCACTCAGGAGGTAATGCGTCGACTAAAGAACGTTATCTCTGAATTGGATTTTGCCTGTAGACAAAAGAAGGACCACCTGTTTAAGTTAACTAATGAAGTGAACTACCTGGATGACAGGACATCCCATTGCGTGTCTTTTGTTGAAGAGGCCATCAAGACTGGCAGCAGCCTGTCACTTCTCTATACTAAGAATTTCATGAAGAAAAACCTCAAAAAGCTGATCGACTCCCCTCTGCGTGTACCCCACCCAAATCACAAGGTAGATATCCAGTTTACATACAACATCGACAACCTGGTTGTTGCTATTAAATCACTGGGTTCGTTGCAAATTGATGGACGGCACTATGGCAAAATTCCGACTGTGGTATCTACAGACAGTGGCAATACTTCGGCTGTGCTGACGAAGAGTGCTGCCCAGACTTTAGATGCTCGTTATATGCCCTACATTGGCCAACTGTCACCCGACAACCATCGAATCCTTATGCAAAAACTGCACGAGATGCAGAAAAAGCAGCAGCACCAACAACAACAGCAGCAACATCATCAGCAACAACAACAACAACAGCAGCAGCACCACCAGCAGCAGCAGCAGCAACAACAACAGCAGCAGCAGCACCACCAACAACAACAGCAACAACAACAGCAGCAGCAGCAGCCATCACTACCACCGCCCCCACCCCCACAGCAGCCACAGAATAACCTGCAAGGCAACAGTCAGCAGGTGAAGGCTTTAGCCAATGGTCCCAGTAACAATGTGTCTGCTTTGAACAACATGGTGAAAACAAACTCTGTTTATTATCCACCTTCTGGTGTTCCCCCTGGCCAGTTCACTCAGCCTCAACGGTAAACATCTAAATGTTTTCTTCTCAGGGTGTAAAATAACACGTTTCAAACAGTATTGATCAGTAATTTTTGTTTATGTAGTAACATTAGAACCACACTCTAAATTTCTTGTAACACCAGAAAATGATTGCTTTTCCAATTGGTTGCATAATGTCCGTAGTTATTCCTGTTGTTTTATATAAGCATTGTAAAATTTTGTCTAGCTTAAAGTTTTTTTTTTTTTCTCCCCCTCAATATATTTAGCAATTAATAATTTTACCAAAATTAAGAAAGCCAAAATATGATTTTGATATGAATGTTAAATGGATTATTATTATTATTATTATTAAAAATATAAGGGTCATTCTCCAAATAATTTTCTGATTACATAACTTGAAGATGTCAATGCATCTTCAAGATTATATAATTTGAAAACTTTCTCCTTTTTTAAATTCTATCAGCAATGCCAGAAGTGTGTGTTGTGGTACAATGGAAATCGGAGAGCCAAGTTCGAATTCCAGTTGAATTCTTTGCATTCACTTATGTGCAAATACCCTTGGGAAAGGTATTAATCCATCCCTTCCCTCCAGTTATAGGTTAAATATCAGGACAGATCGGGTTCTATAGCCTAAGCTGGCAACCAGTCTATCACAGAAAGTATTGGCAACCTACTGTTTTGACGAGTCATTCGTGTCTCTTTCGAGACATGATCGCCCAAGCATGTATCACGTATGGCACGTAAGTGACTATCTTAACATGTGTATATACACACACACACTTATTTATATATATATATATATATATATATATACACAATAATATCAAAATTTGCTACTCAAGTTTCATGCAATGACAATCAGACAGATATTGTATTCACCTAATGATTTATGTTGCATAAAACTGAGTAATGACTAAAATAATATTGGTCTAAGTATAGCGAGATA
Source organism: Ascarosepion bandense (assembly GCA_037127315.1). Taxonomy (NCBI): domain Eukaryota; kingdom Metazoa; phylum Mollusca; class Cephalopoda; order Sepiida; family Sepiidae; genus Ascarosepion; species Ascarosepion bandense. The sequence goes on from JBBBDQ010001116.1 coordinate 746,957, forward strand.
TGATATTTTCTTCATAGAATTTGGAAGATTTTTTTTTTTTTCCTCAAGATTTAGACAATGCTTGAATCCAAATACGTTTGGCCTAAACTTTGGTTGGTACTGACATGTGCAATATTCTGCTGTTATTTTACACCCCAAATTAAATTTATTTATTTTGCTATGTTTTGTTGTGTGGGTATTTTAAAAAGTCAGGTTTTTCTTTGAGGTTAGATTGGAAACTAACAAATTTTCTCTAAAATTAAATCTAAAAAGATTTTTCACTGCTGAGTTAAATTTGTTCAAATTGCCACAATGTCACTAGATATTTTCTCTGATATATTTAAGTTTTTAGTATTCAAATATGAAAATAAATAGGAAATTACTTAAACTAAAACCACATTTGATATAAAGCTACAATATAACACCAAGACCTATGCTTTCCCCAACCCACCCCAAGACGTTGATCACTTGTGTAAACCTAAAAAGAAAATTAAAATCTTTTGACTCTCTCTGCTTCTCTCTCCCTGTGCAAAATTATTTTACCAATAACAAAACTAAAAAAAGGTAAATGAATATTGCTTCCACCATTCATAATAAGAATTAGTAAAATTTTGGAAATAGGTGTTTATCCCAGTAAAAACTTTAAAAAAGGCTCTGAAATCAAATTTTTGAGGACTCCTGGGCACTGAATGTATCATTCTCACATATTATTATTCTTGTTAAAACCATTTAAATGATGATGAAAATAAGTCAAATCAAGTCATCAAATATTTAAAGACCACTTAAACTGTTTAAATGCTAAATGGAAAATAATCATCTATAGATAATAAAAATAAACACCAAAATGCTTTCTTGTAAAAAATAAAATAAACCTGTCATATGTCAAACATAAAGATATAAGTAAATACGTGGTAAATATTTGTAATAAAATAAGTTTGCCAAATGACACATTTTAATACAAGGCGTACCAATTGACATAAAGAATAGTGATTTTGAACAAATAAAATATGTATTTTTATAAATATACAATAAAATGAAAATAGTAAATAAATATATAATCACTTTTCCTTATTTTCTATAAAAAAACAAAAACCTTTTGCTTTCTTGGAATATAGATAAACTGTATATTTGTGTTTTGATTGTATTGTAGCCAGATTGATTGGTATGACTAGAAAAAGGTTGACAATGAAAATGGCATGTTAGCAACTCTTATTTCCAATTAATGAACAATCACTCGGAAATGAAGACTTATTGAATCAATGTTGTTGTAAATACAGAGAACTTCATTTGATTGTTTCACTCTGAGGTGATGCCTCTAAACTGGGGGCTGAGTGACAAAACTCGATTACAGTCACTTGCTTTTTAGATAAACGGCTGTTCTTTTTATCGATTTGTTTTCTACGTTTTTTTTACCATTTGCAGGTTAATATTTAAAGCCAGAATATTGTAAGTTTTTTTTTAAGGCTATAATGATTTAGTGATACAGATCTTGCTAATTATCCCACAGCTGGGGTAGAAAGAGGTGGAATCATACCTTTTTCAATAGTTCCAGGCGCCATTACTCCACCTGCACCTGGTGTTCCCGAGTGGTGACCCATCTTGGTACTGACCAGACTCAATGTTGCTTGACTTTGTGGTTCAACATGATATGATCCTAAGTTCATATAAATAACTGCAATGTACCATAATCTCCAATAACACTTAAACATGGGTCTATAGCTATCTGATGCTAATAGAATCTTACCACTGACCCATATCTGTTGCACATGATCATTCAGATGCAATAACTATTACAAGAAAGAGATAGTATCAAACTCGAGGCTAATTCTGTTACTTTTACATCTGTAAGCTTAGATTTTGTTGTGGCGGATCTTTGTTGCCAAGTTGTTGTAGCCTGTCAGGACAAGAAAGAAAGACACAGAAACAAAATGGTAGGTTGAACCAGTGTATTAGAATAACAGAACATATATACAAATACGAGTGTTAGCAGATGGAAATGTATGTTCAAACTGTATAGTTACACTGCATCACAACTGTCTCTAGACTGTGTCACAGCTGCGTCCCCGGAAGTCATGTAGGTTAGTATCTATTGATAGAGGAAGAGTCTATTCCTATAGATAGGGAACCATAACAGGTTTGAAAGAAATGTTTCAGTTCTATTTCTACAATGTGGCCAAGAGAAAAAAGTTTTTGTAGGTACTGTGTAATTTTTAGTATAAACATGTGAGGAATATTTTAATACTTTTAATAAAACAAAATTCTCTGCATGAATATTAATGCCTTTACTTAGCAAGCACTACATCTCAATATATCCCTTAGTTAACCCACTGTAAAATTAATTCCCTCCCACGAATGGTATGCATTTGTAATATTTTGAATGTGTTAAGTCATTATCTAGTCTCTTAAGTTTTCCCATTTACCTGAAATGGCTTATTGTTCAATCAGAATGATTAATCTTAAAACCCTTTTAATAAAAAAAAGATCCCATTTTCTAAATAAAATATTTCTGGAAATAGTATGGCAGTGAAACCAGGTTGTGATCAGGATAGCTATATTGTAAAGCAAACAATGATCTTTATCTGCACCTGAAGGATCTACTGTCAAATAGTAAATAGAATAAATAAATGTGAACATTTTGGATAAAAGTGATGCAAAAAGTCCTGGTCAGATGCTTATGTACAAGGTCTGTTTGAAAAGGTAACAGGACTATATATGAACATATATTGTCCACAGTGAGTTCTTGCCACTGTGCCAGATGATCAATCAGCAAGTTTGCAAAGAAATCCTGTGGCATTTACTTCACTCAATGCACTAGAAGAGATGAGAGTTGTGGCAGGACAAATCATGGCTACTCCACCATAACAATGTACCTGATCAACAACACCCCGAACATGCAGCAAGAACATTCCCATACTGGAACAACTTTGCTATTCACCTGATCTTGCTCCATGTGACTTCTCTTTTCCTCAAGCTCGAGGACATCAAGAGGACGGCATGGAGGCCATAACAACAGAGCTGAGGGGTATCCAAGAAGAATCCTTCCAACAAGTGCATTAGACTCAAGGCGGCAGGAGGTTACTTTGAAGGGTAGACCATGTAGTTTGGAATTAGAATAAATAGACCTTGTAGGTAGACACAAAATGTTCAATAGTTCAGTTAGTTGACCACTAGACAGATGGCAAGCAAGATGTAAATGCTAATAAAATCCTCACTGGCTGAAGGCTGGTAAGATCTGGTCTGTTGTGAGAAAAGATGGAAGTAGCAACAAAAATTTCCCAGGTGTCCCCTACCTAATCCCCCCTCCTCTACACACACACTGTGACATTAATTTGTGAATAAATGACCAATGGAAATAGGTTTCATGTTTTTTTTTCATTAGCAATGTTTTCACTTTTCATTTCTTTGTAAAGGTACATGATCTTTTTGTGTACACCAAATAGAATCGAAATACAATGTTGATTTGTCCTTTTGGTAATAAAAACTGAGCTCTGGCTATGGTTGTGTGTTTGCAATGGAATTTATAAGAGAGAAAAGTTTCAATTTACTATTTCTGAAAACTGTTCTGTTTAATTTCTACAAAAGCTAGTGAAGTAATTCTTTCACCAAAATATCAATTGCCAAAACCATTCGGAAGCATTTTTCTACTAAAAAGAAACAGTTTATATTTATAAAGGAACAGATTTTGAATTTCCTACTTTTAGAATCCCTTCAAAAAGTCACAATCTGGAGGTCTTTCCATTTGTCTGGAATGGCATACTCTGATCAGCTTATGGCCTTATGTTGAAACATTAGTTCTCATACAATCACAAAATTTAAGCAATATCAAGCCTGGTTAGTATCCAGATGAGTGACTACTATGGAATACCAGATGCTGTAAGCTTAAATGTGCAGGTGGTTTAATGAATACTGACCCAGGATCAAAAATCACAAAGCCATGTTCTCATTCCAGTTAGGTTTGTTATATTTACTTACATACAAATACCCTTGGGAATCCACCTCTTATCTCCCACCTATGGAAGAATTTAATAATTAATTAGTAAGACATCACTAAATCATTATTATATCAAGAAAAAAAATTCTTACAATCTAAAAATATTTTCTAGTTTTAAATAACCTGCAAAGAATTGGTAAAACTGTTGAAAAAAAAAATCAAAGTCTGATCATTACTTGTAGGATTTGTGCAGAAACAGTCATAAAATTAACCCTGCAATTTCCATAGCAGCTCTCTTCAGGACCCAGGTATGATTACAGCCTGGAAAACTAATATTCTTTAGGGATTGGTTACTTTCATATAAATAATTGGTAATTCTAGAATGAAAAATTTAGCCATGTTGAATGTTACTTTTTATCTGTCATTTGTAATGTTAATTCAGGCATAACGTTCGGGCATTCTTACAAATATCTCTCTCTGCTTGTCTTTCCCTTTGTCTTTATGTTCTTCTGCACGTTATTCTCTATCCAATGAGACAGTTGTGATCTTGCATCATCAGAATCTCTCATTAGGTAAACACCTTACTTTCATTATTTCACATCAATTTTCTTCATACAAATCAAAGTTTCATCCAATTTTTACTGTTGTCCATCATTTATTTTTAACAAAATTCAAGTTTCATTATTTCACGTTTGCTAATTGCTTAGAATTAAATGAAAGCATTGTTCAGCAAGAAGAATTGAAAAATTTAATAGAATAAAAATTTACAGATTTGGTAGAGGAAATTAACACTTATGTGATAAAGAAAAAAGAATAGTGTGTTCTTATTGTGGATATCAACAGCAAAAAAAATAAAAAATATGTCTGGCATACAAAAAAAAGTGGAAACTGTTTCAAAATGAATCATTTTAAGGATATGTGTAATTTCAGAAAGAAAAATGTAGAAACAATGAAATCGAGTAATATAAACTCGGAAGAACAAAAACAATTGATGAAAAGAGAAAAAGATCCCAATCTTCCATATCTAGACAATATCATAGGCAGAGGGAGGAAGAGAGGTGAGAAAAGCTACCAGAAGTATCAGGAAAAATAAGAGGATAAAACCTTCAGTAGAGGGAAATTAGATAACTCATTTACATATGAAGTAACAAAGACTATTAATAGCTACGGCTATTACCCATTGAACAGTCAAGTGCATAGTACTTCCCATGAGTAGCAGATTTTGAATTTCCTTCTACAAGCAACGTCATTTTTGGGTATTTTTACGCATTCTTAATACAATCTTTTAACAGACAAATATAAATAAAAACAAAAGGAAAGCTTTTCTTTACCAACTCTTTTTGTTCTGATTTTCACTTCAATAGCCAAACATAATCTGAAGCTAGAGAATGTTTTTGTTTTTCAAAATACAATAAAGGACAGCATGTAACTGAAGCCTTTGAATCTCTTATTGATATTTTTGAGAGCAGTTTAATTCTGACCACAATCTTAGTAGTTAACTGTTAAATGATTGAAGGTACAAGTTTATAAATGATAGGCACACATATGCCATATTTGTGGTTTCTGCACTAAAATTTAACAGGTAGGAAATACTCGATAGGTTAAGAGTTGTGCTGTACATTAGAAATTAAATTGTTTGCCATCTTTGACAATAGCTCTTCACTCCTTCCTTTTTGTAAAAAAAAAAAAAATCATTCTTCACTATGCGCAAGGAGTTTCTTCTATATGAACCCATCTCTTATACATCTCAGCTATTGGATTAAATAGCAGCACATAATGAGATCTTTGGCTATTGATCTAGAAAAATATTTCATGATCATGAGGGCAATGGAAAACCACTTTCCCAAGAAGTTTTATGGTTATTAAAGACAAAATTATGATTACCTGCATCTTGATAGGCATGATACTGAAAACTTTTTCTACTACTTTAAAATAAAATTTTAAAAATTATTTTCTGAATACGCTTTGATTAAATGAAGTATATTTTACTTATACACCTTTTTTACACAATTATATTAAATACCTCCTACATAATGATAAGACATCAGTGGCAATAAAGCCTTACTTCTAGCTAATGTTTTACCATGCAGGAGACATTTTTGCCACACACTGTATAATTTTAATCAAGTGTCTCTTGATAATTCTGTTATGGCTAATAATGACTTTACAGCTAAATAAAATGGCATAATACATTAATTTTGAACCCCTGAGCTACTAACAATGCCTTATTTGGCTTTTTGGGGGGATCTTTTTCTCTTTCTGATCGTCTCAGATTTAAGTTCTATTTCTTTTGTAATAATTTTTTTTCTCTCTCTCTCTCTCTCTCTCTCTCTCTCTCTCTAACTAAATGAGGAAATTAGCTTTGTTAATTCTACCTGCAAAACTTTGAACTCTCTGTCTGATAACTGCCACTCTACAGAAATGGGCCACTCTTCAAGTGAGTGGCTATAGGCCCACCCAAGACTTTGTAAACTGGCCTCACTCTTGAGCACCTTATATATATATGTGTGTGTGTGTGTGTGTGTGTGTGTGTGTGTGTGTCCCAAAACTTACATGTGAATGAATGAATGTATATATTTGCTCATAGCCTAAAGAACCCAGTATTAGATAAAACTTCAGCAATCAACTAGACATATATTTTATCTTTTTAACTCCATTGTTATGTGTGTTATATATATATATATATATATATATATATATATATTCAGACATGTTTCATTGAATGAAATATTTTTATATAATAATTCTTTGTCGTTCTCTAGCTTCTTGATGTTGAAATTTATGGTGGGGAGGTGCTATAGCTTTTTGTCAACCTAAGAAGCTAGCTGGAAACTAGAAAGGATTATAAAAATATGCATAATATGTCTATATCATTTAATAAAATGTGTTTGAATGAAGATATGCTACACACATACGTTAATGTATATTTGGGCAGCAATTTTTCATTTAAACATGTTTCGTTAAAAACAACCAACAAGGAAGATTTTATTAATTTTTCATTTTTTCAGTATTCTTACATGTTTCCTTTTGCTGGAGGTAAGGAATGTAAAAATGTTCCATTTTTGACTTTTCAAACATTTACAGCCTCTTCACTGACGATTTTCAAGGATGTTATTTTTCCAGAGTTGTTATGCCCTAATTGACTAATGTAATTTTTCTGTTTTTAGAGTTTTTGAAAAGGAGGGTTTTAAAAACTATCACATGATGTATGCGACTGAGCATTGTGCAAGCATTTTTTTTTTTTTTTTTTTTTTTTTTTAATACTTTTAAAACTCCATTTCCACTGTTTAATAATGAAAGGTTGATGGTAGGAAAAAATTGTTTGATATATATCGCCTCTCTTATAGCAAGATGCCTTTGATATTGTGATTAAATAATATTTTTGTATTTTCAACCAAAATTTTTCTTAAGGTTCTTGTAAGTTATGGGTTAATAAATTTTTTTCACTATTATTACTAGATAGGTAGCATGTAAGGCGTCTGCTCCGGTATCAGTGTATGTGTATATAGTGAAGTGGCTGAAAGCACTTGGAAACTAAAAAATTATGGAACATTTTTACATTCCTTATCTCCAGCAAAAAGGAAACCTGTAAGAATACTGGAAAAACTAAATAAAATTTAATGAAATCTTCCTTGTCAGTTGTTTTTTACAAAACTTGTTTAAATGAAAGATTGCTGCCTAAATACGTTTTTATATATATATTTTTAATATCATTGCTTAAATTGCTATTTTATTGGGCATTTCTGTATTAACCACATTGAGTTTGGTCAATATTCTGACTAATATGGATTTTAAATTTTCGGTTTACCATGGTAGATATATAGAACTGACCTTGCAACAATGTTGACCACCTGATGATTTGCATGCGACAGTGTGTATGAAACATAGCAGTGGCTGACCAGAAGAAACATTTATTTATATAAGAAATATATACCTCCCTATATTAGAACCTGTACTATATTAGTTTGTTCTAAGTTAGCAGCTGTTAAAGTTGTTTGCTTAAAACAGCTAGCCCTCTTCAGAATAAGATTTAATTCTATTCTTTTATTGTCCTCTGTTTCTCATACTCTAATTAACTACTCACATCCTAGTGGCTTTTATTGCCTTGCTTGGGGTGAAATGATTTAAAAATAATAATAATAGGAGTCTTCAGAAAGTAGATTAATTGAGAGCATAAGTGCCATTAACTTATAAAACACTCTTTAAAAGATTGTTTATCTCCATTTTAACTTTGCAAATAATTCCCTCCCCCTCTCTCTCTTTTATTCAGATATCTATGCCCAGTTTAACACATCACTCAATATGTCCCAGGCCTGACATATGGATGGTGCCACTAATAAAATATCCATATGTTTTTTTTTATGAAGTACTAACCTTCAAATGTCACATGACAAAATTTGGGCCCAATCGACTTATTTGTTTACAAATTACAGTTATTTAAGTGAAACTACTGTTGCAAGTTTTCAAAACAACGGAAAAATCTGAATTTCATGTGTTGATAAAGCAAAGCAGTGGCTTGATAAGTGTCGTTTGGACTCTGCTTCATTGGAAACAACAATTAAGAGATGGTATGCTGACTTTAAACACAGTCGTACAGACACAAATGATGCTGAACACTTAGGTTCCCCAAAATTGACAGTTGTCCTGGAAGACATTTTTTAAAAAATCCACAAACTCATTCTGGCCGATCATAAGTTGAGGTTGCGTGTGATAGTGTTGAACATATCAGAAGGCAGCATTATTCACCATTTTGCATGAACATTTGTCAATGAAAAAGCTGTGTTCAAAGTGGTTGCTGTGTTTTCTCACAGTTGATAAAAAACAACACATTGATGATGCAGAGCATTGTTTGCAACTGTTTCAATGCTACAAGGAGTTTTTGTGTAAATATGTGATAATGGATGACACATGGATTTACCACTTCACTCCGGAATCAAATTGGCAGTCAGCTGAGTGGACAGCAGCAGGTGAAAGCCGTCCAAAGCGACCAAAGACCGCAAATATCAGCAGGCAAGGTTTTGGCCTCTGTATTTTGGGATGCATAAGGTGTTTTGTTCATTATTCTTCCTTGAGAAAGGAAGAACCATCAATAATGAATATTATATAGCATTATTGGTGTGTTTGAAAGAAGAAATTGCGAAAAATGGCAACAAATGAAGAAGAAAGTAATCTTTCACCAAGACAACACACAGTCGCAAGCAATGATGGCAAAACTACTTGAATTGCTTCTGCATCCACCCTATTCTCCAGATCTGCTTCCCAGTGACTCTGGCTGTTTGCAGACCTCAAAAGAATGCTCCAGGAAAAAAGACTTGGCTTCCAATGAAAAAGTGATATCAGAAACTGATGTGTATTTTGAAGCCAAAGACAAATCATTCTAGAAAAAGAGGCATCATATTGTTAGAGATGCATTGGAATCAGTGTATCACCCTAGGAGGAGACTATATTGATGAATAAAGTCGAATTTTGTCTAAAAGTTGTTTTATCAGTTAGGCCCAGGATTTATTGAGTGATTGTTATTAGCTGTTATTTTATCATTTAATAGTTTTATTGAATATCTGGTGATAGTCTATAAATCACTTTAGAGATGAAATATCTTTATGGCCATTTAGTGTGGTTGATAGATTCTTGAGGGAATGATTAATAATATAATGATTTGTAAACCTGACAATTTTGGCCTGTGTGATAGCTTTAGAATTTATTTTCATGACCTAAAATCTAAGAATGTTAAATTTATTTCACTGGAAATTATTTGCAATTCACTCTTGTAAATACAAAGCTAGTAATTATGTTAAGTTATAAAAGAAAAAAAATAGACTGAAATTTGAAACAATGTTTCTACATTTTTCTTTTTCTTTATCAAATAATCCTAAACTTGAAATCTGTTTTTAAAAAAGGGCTGAAGTGAAATCCTCCCTGAATGCCAACACCCAAGCAGCAAAACAACGTCAGTGGGCTTCAAAGATGTATGTATGTTTGAGTGTGTAAAAACAAAAAAAAGTCTATTTCTTTTCATACACTTTTCATTTTTCCTGATTATATCTGATTTGGATTATCAGTTATCTTCTATTTATTTATATCTGTTGTTTAAAATAACAGCAAGAACAACAAAAACTTACCCATTTAAAACAGCACTGATTTCTGTAAAATATAAAAAAAGAATTTCAGTAACCATTATTGATATTTGTTCTTATAATACATTACACTTCTGTTGTTCTGTTGACTATTGTCTTCATCTTTGTTGTTGCTATCACAATTTGGCTGTTATGCTCTCCAGCCTTCCTCAGGTGAATATCGATCTGGTTAAGCCACAGCGAATTCTGAACTGTAATTAACTAGGGTAGACTGTTCTTGTTCCACTATTCGTGTCTAGAAAAATCTTGTCTAGTTCTTATTTTTATTTAGTACTGCTAAACGTAATAATAACAACAAATGAAAATAATAGTCCAAATATAAATAGTGGAAATAATAACTCCTCGTCCTAAAAATTCTAACAAAGATTACTTCTGCGTTGTGCAATTTCATGTCAGATACCATTTTGCCAGATTGCTTCTAAGCTGCTATCTCTAACAAGACAAAGAATACTGTATGAGTCTCTACTGCCATACCACCCAAATCTGCCTCTGACATTGTGAACCAACATGATAAATAGGAGGCATTACTTGCTGAGCGACTGTTATCATAAGATGAATTCTGAAATATATATATATATATATATATATATATATATATATATATATATAATTAATACAAGTAAAAAAAAAATGGTTTGTTACTTAACTGATTGATGTTACCTTCAGCATCTTGACTACTGAGTTTCATAGATGGGCCCCTCCAAGAATCACTCCATCTACTCCTCAGGAGCTACATTTCTTGTTTTTATACAAGAATTTAGCAAATGTGTAAATTAGGTGTCTCTTTTATTTTGTTGATAGGGAAATAATGAAACTCTTGCTCTTGTGTAGTTTGTCCCAAATGATAAATATTATTAGAACGAAGTTCTGTATTTAGTGGAAAGAAAAGCCATCGGTTGAAGGTTAAGCCAACAGCTTGAGAAAATCTTAACTCAAGCAGCCTTCTTCTAGCTTGAAAATTAAATCCTTATTAACAATGTTGTATTAAATGTGCCAAGTTAAGATATGATGGGAGAATATGCCTATTTTGAATAAGATCTTCATTTTATTGAATTCAATCAAAAAGAATTTTACTTATTCCATAAATCTGTGACATTTCATGAAAAATGCCTTTTTTTTTTTTTTTTTTAGAACTATAGTTGCAACATATAAATTTTGATAGAAAGAATTGCTGATATGGAGTTTAGAAACAGTATTTGACTGACTGCTTAAAGAGATTAAACTTATTTTCTTTAAACTTTTTATGCGTTTCAATTTTATTTTATTTTTTTATTTTTTTATTTTTTTTTTTGTGTGTACTTCTAAATATAGATGAGTACTTGTCCAATTTTATTAATCTAAAACAATTTGTGCATTAATTAAATTGGGGTGGACATTTGACATTTATAATTGCTTACAAGTATAGGGAATCACTGTTTTATTAGTATATAATTGTTTTGGGTTGATGCAAAAATTTCTCAGCACTTGCTTTTGCACAGTGTTACGGCTGGGTATGATCTGATCAGGAGGTTTTAAGGGGCATGGAACCAATTAGTTGTTCTCATTGTCCACTCTGACCCAGGGTAGCAGGACTTGTTAGGGTCCTAGCTATGAGCAAATAGTGAACTCCAAACAAAGCACTTTGAAACTATAAAGTACATAATTATAGTAAAAATTACCAGCAATACATTTTATCTGTAGTTGAAGGCATTAAAGATATTTGTGTTTCAGCATTAAATAATCCAAGGAGGTTGAATGTCACCAAACAAAATCAACCAAATTTAAAATGACTCATCCCTTTACTAATACAGTATGGATACACTTCATGAATTGCTTGATGACAAGTGATTACTTTTTTAGATTAAAAAAAAAGAAACCTGGTTGAATATAAAATGCAAATTCAGCACAGTTTTCTCTTCATGTTTAATCTGGTCAGTGAGGATGTGCAGCAGAAAGAAAGCACTGAATCAATGAACCTTCTGCTAATGATGCATTAGGTACAAGCATGTGTTGTGAATGATTTCCACAATTTAAAAAGGGATTTTTTTTTTTTAAACTGATAAATTGATTTCTAAAGTAATTCTAAGGAAGTAGCACAAACATGTGGACTTGTAAGAGGCAGGGAATCTGTTGACAGTCATTACATCATTTACAAGGCTTTGAAAATTTCAGAAATTAAGAAAAGCAGAAACTTATGGAAATGGATATTTGTTAGCATTTACACATTTGAATTGTGTACAAAATAGATCTGTAAGAATCTCAAATGAAGCAAATGTAGCTAAATTCAGGACTACTTTTTAACATTTCAGCATAAGTGGAGAGGATTGTTTTGCATGACAATGAAAAAATGTTATGATTTGCTGGAATTTGAACAAATTGTTACTGTACACTGATACATTGAACAATTGGCTTGAAAGATCTTTAGGGGCCAGGAAGTCAAGTTATTGATTTTGCTGCATGGCAAATGCAACTTGGAAGTGTTGTGAAGAGTTCTTCCATGTGCTGCATTTCTTTCTAGAGACTATAATTAGTTTCTGTTCTTTATCATTTATTCCTTGTCTGCTTTGTACTTCTGGCCTGTTTAAGATGTGAGAAGACCTGAAAAATAACAAGTCTATCAACTAATACGCGGCCTCTTCGTCCACTTAAAAATAAAAATGATTTCTTAACTCAAAAATTTCAATACGGGGCCTTCTCGTCCAATTGAAAATGCCTATAAAAATAATTTCTTAGCTCAAAAATTCTAATATAAATTATCAACTCATAACGAGAATTGGTCATTCCTGATGGAATGCTCAATTTAGCTGATGTAATATTTTAAAAAGCCATGAAATATATTTTAATGACAGAATTATGATGCTATGAACTTATGATTAAAAGATTTAAACATTAAATATCAGAAGATAATTGAAATTCTAAGATAGCAACTCTCTCTATCCTCCTCCTTCTTATTGAGACTTATTGGATTTATATTTATGGTACAAGAAAATTATATTTCAGTTAGGAAAAATGAAAAACCAGTTACATAACACATCACTCAATAAATCCCGAGCCTAACTAATAAAACAACAACTTTTACACAAAATTCGACTTTATTCATCAACATAGCCTCCTTCTAGGGTAATACACTTCTCTCACAATTTGATGCCTTTTTTGTAGAATGATTTGTCTTTGGCATCAAAATACACCTCAGTTTCCAAGATCACTTCTTCATTGGAGCATTCTTTTGAGATCTGCAAACAGCCAGTACTCACTGGGGGCCAGATCTGGAGAATAGGGTGGATGTGGAAGTAATTTGAAGTGCAATTCATGTAGTTTTGCCATCACTGAGATCGACTTGTGGCACAGTGCATCGTCTTTGTGAAAGATCACTTTTTCTTATTCATTTGTGGCCATTTTTTGGCAATTTCTCCCTTCAAACACACCAATAATGCTTTATAATATTTGCTATTGATAGTGCTTTCTTTCTCAAGATAATCGATGAACAAAATACCTTGCACATCCCAAAATACAGAGGCCAAAACCTTGCCTGCTGATGTTTGTGTCTTTGGACAGCTTTCACCTGCTGCTGTACACTCAGCTGAGTGCCAATTTGACTCCAGAGTGAAGTGGTGGATCCATATTTCATCCACTGTCACATATTTACACAAAAACCCCTTATTGCGTTGAAACAGTTGCAAACCATGCTCTGAGCCGTCGACGCATTGTTGTTTTTTATCAACTGTGAGCAAACACAGCACCAACTTTGAACACAGCTATTTCATTGACAAATGTTCATGCAAAATGGTGAATAATGCTGCCTTCTGCTATGTTCAACTCCTCTGCTATCTCATGCAGATTCAATTTACGATCAGCCAGAACGAGTTTGTGGATTTTTTTTTTATGTTTTCTGGAACAACTGTTGATTTTGCGTTCATTTGTGTCTGTACAACCGCATTTAAAGTCAGCATACCACCTCTTTACCGTTGTTTCTGACGGAGCAGTCTGAATAACACTTAAGCCATTGCTTTGCGTGAACAGTATTTTTTTTCCCATCAGAAAGCAATGCTTTATCAACACATGAGATTCAGCTTTTTCCATTGTTTTGAAAATTTGCAACAGTATCTTCACTTAAATAACTAATTTGTAAACTAATAATCTGATTGGGCCTAAATTTTGTCATATGCCATTTGAATGTTAATACTTCATAAAAAATCATATAGATTTTCTTTTTTAGTGACACTATATGTCAGGCCTGGAACTTATTGAGTGATGTGTGTTTTTTGTTTTTTCCTAATACTTAGCAGAAGACTTGTTGGTGCCTGTTAACAAAAATATTGAAAATATAAGTTATTCAATTATGTCGGAATATCTGTACTAATTGCTATATATTTTAAATATAGTTAAATTTGCAAATGTACTTTATAGACCTGATGAATAAATATGTTCATGACTTTAAATATACATTAAAAAAATCTCTTAACATGTGCAGATACTAACAAGTGAAAGACTTTGTGGGATTTTAAAAAAAAAAATGTATGACGGGACCAGGACAAGGCTCATCTATTTCTTGCGTTTAATGTCTAGATCAGCATTTCTCAACCTTTTTTTATTTTTTACCCTTGTGTAACCCTTAAAATACATGTTTCAAGAAACCCTCTATGCCAAAACAAAATTATATGCCATAATTTTCCCTTTTCATTTATAATAACTGCATCAGAGAGTTTTCATTCATACAAAAAAATTCTAAACTCAAACATAAAAAATAAATGTAAACGGAACGAAAACAGATAATTGCAGCATCAGTTTATTATTTCTCCTTTACTGGCAATGTTCAAAAGACATAAGGTAAATCAAGCCAAACTGTTCTGTGAAGCAAAATCACTAAAGCAATCACTGTGAAGCAATCACTAAATATATTCCCAATGATTGTTATATTTTTTAATAACATAATAGGTTAGATGAGATGATGTATATATTACAATATTACAATAACCAAGACTATATTGTGCATGTTTAGCAATATTGCATATAAGAAATTAAGTAAAAAGTCAAAAGTGCATTAGCTTATCTTACTTGCTCTCATGAACCCTTAAGGACCTTTTGCAAAACCTTAGAGTTCCTGGGAATCACAGTTAAAAAATGCTGGTCTAGATTATCAAATGATCCATTTTTATTTATTTTTTTAAACTGCTGTTAATGACTTCTGACATCAGAATTTCACCAAGGTACTTGTCTTTATTCTTATTTTATAAAATTCAAGATCCTTTATATCTGAACTTAAAATCAACATGAGTAACAGTTACTATACTTTTGCTCATCTGGCTTTTATGACTGTATGTGACATCATTTCAAGTGCAAAAAGTTTATCCTGTCTCTGAAGGTGACTTTCCTTTAGTTCATTTGAATCTCATAGTTGTGTTGTCATGTCCTGTTATGGCAACAAAATACACCTTTGAGTGAAATTAACAATAAGGTTACTGCAATTAAGCTTTCAAAAAGAATGCAATGGAAAAAGTGATATTAATAATGCAGTGCTCATGGTTAAATGCCTTCCCCTGAGATGTGATTTTTTTGAAAAGACAGGTTTTATAGTCTTTTATTCATTTGAATTTGTTCTGTATAATAAATTTGAATCTACATTTATTTGCAAGATAATGAAGGAGTGAAGTGATTAACCTTATGCATTTGATATTTTTTGTTTTTAGCACATATGTTTTTTACTTGTCGTGAGCTTAAAAAGGGATTATTAAAAATGGATATGATCGGCTGTTTCAATACAGTCAACCTAGCATTTTGGTGTTGGTATCTTAAATTTTGTGAAGATGTTTCAGCCTTTTAGTGTAGCAACATTGATTTATTTTTTCTTCTTTTTACATCAAATGAAAATGTCTCATTTATTTGGGCTTAGTCACATCACCTTGAAATACCAGTTCCTGTATGATCATCAAAGTTAATGTCAAGCCTGGTCAGTACCTAGATGAATGACCTCTTGGGATTAACTGATGGTGTAAGCTTGTATGTGCAGGTGGTGTAATAGACAATGGCTCAGAATTGTTAATTGGAGAGTCCAGTTCCATTTCTTGTTGGGTTCATTATAATCACTTATGTACAAATGCCATTTAAAAACTTGAATCCACCTCTTTGCTCCCAGTTATGAGTTAATTGATAGATTTTGAATCAGTAAATCATTATCTCCAAAAGAAATATTCTTACAATGTAAAAATATTTTCTGTATTTAAATAAACTGTAAAGGAATGATGGGCCCTAGAAAACAGTCAATCATTTACTACATTTTAGGGCTTTTCATTTTGTTTTCTTAAACAAAACCCAGTTATTACCACTTTGAATAATACATTGTCAAGCTTTGGCTAAGTTGTATCTTTTCAGTTAGGAGAACAGCTTCATTAGTCATATGAAACTTGTATTTGATCAATGCTTTTCACTTTTTTTATTTTCTGTATTAAGTCATTTTGCATGTTCATCAAACTTAGAATCCATAATCTTTATAACAAAAAGAACTGAACTTCTCTCTCACTCACTCACTCAGCAAAAACTCAAATATTTTAAGATTCTTAATGCAAGGCATAAACATAATATACTATGCCAAGATTTAAATATCACTCATTGACAACATACAATGGTGATGTATGTTTTACAAATGTTAGACAAACTGTTTTACAGAAAAAAAATTTTCCTTCAATGTCATATTTTCAGGATTCTTTACTAAATGACATGAACCAATCAGATACGAGTTGATTCAAAGTATGTATATTTCGAGGAAATATACTCTGCATGTTGGTGGGAGATTACTCTTTTGCAAACATCATTCGTATTCCTCCTCCTTTTTTTGTATTTATAATCTTAGTATATAGATTGATTGCAGTCAGATTTCAAACTATAACATCATTCATTGGCTTATATTCAATAGTTCAATAATCAGTGTTTTTTTTTTTCTTTTCTTTTTTTATTCATTCAGGTTAATAACAAGAACCATGTATGATTGAAAACATACTTTGCCAAATAATACATAAAAATGGAATTTTATTCGTGCCCAAATAAATGTGGTTTCATTAACCATTTTTTATATTTTGTTTAAAGCCAGTAATTAGTGTCAAATATTTTTTTATTTAGTCTCATTGGCTTTTAACTTTCCCTACCATTTGTTGCTATGCAGCCATTCAAGTTTTCAAAACTTTGTCTCCTGATTGGTTTAAATTAATAAGTCATCCTTGTTGAAAAGAGTCACTTAGCAATTGCTCTCTTAAGGATTCTTGTTCCTCTCCACACACACTACACATCTGATTCCTCAAAAAGATAAAAAAGACTTAATCTATAGAATAGTGTGTTTTTACTGTTTATTTTATCCTGCATCTTTCATGTTCTTTTATTTATTTATTTTATTTTAATTTTTTCCCCTTCTAGGTTCTTAACTCTGGCTCAATTGCAACAATCTCACATACTACAGCAGATACAAAATCAACAACCACAGCAGCAGCAGCAGCAACAACAACCGCAGCAGCAGCAAGCGTCTGGCACAGCAGTGATGCAACGACCATTAGGCCAGCAGCTGCCGCCTCGGCCTCCACCACCACTCTATCCCAGTAATACTCAGCAGAAACCATCAGCCAGTGACACTTCAGTTGAGTCAAGATCTGGATTGAATGGAACACTTGCAGGTGATAAACCCACCCACCCCTCTTTTTTCCATGTCGTGACTGTTTTGGGTGGAGTCAGCGGGATGGTTTCTCATTGCTTTCTTCATAGTCTTAAATTCAAGACTGTCCTTCTGAGCTGGTTGTCAACTCAAGGGTAAGGGACATAGTGGCATGAATTTTGTATAAATCTACTCTCAAAATGTAGAGCTTACAGTCATGACCTGTTGAAAGACCAGTTCCCATACAACCACAAAAGTTAAGCAATGTCACACCTTGGTGGATGACTGTTTGGAAATTCCACATGTTGTAAGCTTTGATGGATGTGAGATAATAGCTTCAAATTGTTAATCAGAAAGTCAAGTTTTAATTCCCATTGGATTCATTATATTCAGTTATTTACAAATACCCTTGGGAAAGGTATAAATCTACCTCTTCTTTCCTGCTATGGGTTAATTAGTAAAACTTATATCACTAAACCATTATTATCTCTAAAAAAAAAAAAAATTCTTACAGTCTAGGTAACAATCAATCATTAACAAAGAGTAACAGTTAAGCTTGCATAAATTTTGCATAAGTTTACTCCCAAGTTGTGGAAGAACCTAATGGATTTTTTTTTCTGGAGCTGATGCTGCTAGTTCTTAAAGTGAAATTTTCTGCAATATGAAGAAGCCATAAAAGTATGATGAGTAGCAAGCAGAAAAGGAAACGCTGATGTTTCTAAGAAGGAAGTTATCACTAAAAAAAAAAAAAAAAAAGTACCTTTGCAGGAAGGGAATAAAAATTTACTTCTATTAAATACAGAAATAAATAGAGAAAGCAAAATAAAAAGAATTACCAGCCAAAACAATTTTAACCTTTTATCGCTCTTTAAGTGACTGATCCTTGAACAATAGTGTTTAAATTTTATAGTTGTGTTGTCATGTCCTGCTATGGTTACAGAAAACAACTTTAAGTGAAATTAACAATAAAATACTGCAGATGAGGCCTTGAAAAAGAATTCAGTGCAAGGGAAGTAATATCAATAAAGCAGTAATATAATAATATTAATAAAATGTGCAACAATAAAAACAAGATTGATAGAAAAGAAATCTTCAAGTTTCATGATTATTCATTGTAACAAATAATTCTATTTAAACATTCTTCATATTATGCATGTGAAAAAATGTTATTGATATTTTTTTTCTTTTTTTTTTTCTTACTAAAAGGCTGGACTGCTACTTTAAATCGGATGAAAACTCCTGAGAATATGACAGATAAGAATCCATTAATTGCTCTTCGTGGACAAGTGCAGCATATGACACGCAGGAGTCCTCAGACAAGCAGTGTGGACATGTCCCCAGGTGCCCATTCAGATATTAGCTCACACAGCTGGCCAGATATGGCCAAAAATGGAACACCTCCACCACCTCGACCGGCAAGCTCTGACTGGTAAGTGACCCTATTTTCTTTCGTGGTAGTCAATTCCGACATACATATATGATAAAGTGGTGGGGGAGTATTTGTGTGGTGCATTTTGTTCTTTAGTACTTCATCAGACCAAATTATGTAATCTGAAATTCTAAAAGATGAAACACATCACATGGAAACTTTTTCCACTTTGTCATATATTTCCCCCCCACCCCCAATATTGTTCTTTATGTATAAAAATTAATATATCAATTTTATTTATATATATATATATATATATATATATATATATATATATATATATATATATATAACAATTGGAAATTATAGTAAATGTGCTTGTTGAGGTGGGGGGCATTTTTGGAGATGATGGTTAGAAATCACTTACAAACACAAAAATAATTTAAATCTAAATTTTGCTAACCAAAGAAAATCTATTACTTTTGTATTCTAACATTACAATAATATTTAATCTTTAAGTTTTTTTTTCCCCTCATATCAAAGAAATCAGTTGTCATGATGCACCAGAAGAGTCTTAAAATATTTATAAAAGATTTTACTTTAAAATTTGTATCTTTATTTCTCTTCTAAATGTCCTTGATTAATAAATTGAAAATGATTTAATAAAAAGAAGAAAAATCTTAATACTAAGTGTTAAGAAAAAAAAAGTGGTACTGTTGTTTTCCTTAGAAAACTGATATTGCATTCCATGATATTTAGATTAGATTATAATCATTTTTATTTTACTATCAAAAGAGCAAATTAGGTTTAAACCTATCTAAATGAAAGATGGCCTATTTACCAAAATTATAATTTCTATATTGGATGTAGATTTAAAATTTTCAAAATTATTGAATAACAAAAAAAAATTTCCTGTCTCTATCTTTCCATGATCAAACAATATTTTTAATCAGAATTGAACAAAAATAATCATTGAGAGCAGCAATTATAGTTTTAAAATTTTTATGATTTAAATTTTTAATAGCAACCAAAAGAAAAAAAAATTCAAAAACTCTTAATTCTATTCTTGACTGGTTTTTGTTTACCCATCCCTTTTCATTATCAGTTAATACAAAATTCATTACTTGATGCTGGGGGTGGGAGGTACTTTTTTTTTCACTGAAAGAGAAAAATTTACATGTCTTATGATGACATAACTTTTTCTTTTTTAATCAAATGTCAACAAGCCTACAATTATACAAATTAAAAATGCTAAGAATTAAATTTAATGATATTGCTGCACATTGCCTTGATTTTACAGTAAAACACATTTTATTCATTCATAGCCATTAAAAGGAACCATGCATTGCCTTGATTCCTATAAATTTACTATTTTACTGAAGACTAATGTTCTAAACATGTTTTTAGTCTAATTTTGGTCTATAAGATAATTGTTCAATTAAACAGTTAAACTTTTAAAAAAATGGTTTTATTTTTTTATGAAACCTGAAGTCAATTATGATAAATTAAAAAGATTACATTTTAATCCTGGAAACAAGTTCATCTAAATAACATCTGTAATTTACTGTTTCTATTAAACAATGGAAATAGATTTAAACCAAGACCATCATTCATTTTTATTTTCCCCATTTACATTAAATGTTGCTTTTTTTTTTTTTTTTTTTTTTTTTTTTTTTGTGCTAGCATTATTGTTATTTGATGGTCCTTTTTTAACAAATATTTTTCTTTATTCTATGCTGTGCCATTTATCTTTCTGGCAATGAAATACATTCAAATATTGGCTGACCCATCAGTAATGTTTTCAATATTCAAGAGTCCAACAGCTTATGACCTGCATTCATTTAATAATTCAAACATTCTTTGTTAATCACTCTGCTCCTGTCTACTTTATTCATTTATAATTGATTCACATAACCCTTTTATCTCTCTCTCTCTCTCTCTCACATAAAATTGTTTCTTTCTTCTCCCCCCCCCCCCAATTATTATCATCATCTTTATTTTTTTTCATCTAATTTATTGCAATTTCAGTTTACAAATATCAACATTTCTTCCCCACATCACCAAATTTATTATTAGCTCCTTGATAATACCTTTTAGGCTTATAACCACATCATGTTGAAATATTGGTTCCCAAATGATCACCAAAGTTAAGCAGCAGTGTGCCGGGTCAGTATCTAGATGGGTGGCTGCTTGGAATACCAGGTGGTGTAAGCTCAGATTTGTGGGTGTTGTAATAGATAATGGCTTAAAATTATTTATCAGATAGACAAGTTCCAATTCTGGTTAGGTTTGTCATATTCACTTATGCACAAGTATTTTTGAAAAGGGTATGAATTCACTTCTCTTGCCAGTTATGGGTTAATTAATTAGACTTGTATCACTAAACCATTATCAGCAAAAACAGTGTACAAAATATTTAGATTACAGCATTAAATAACCGATAGTTTAATTTGCTACTAAACAACCAACCAACCAACCAACATTGATAATATTGGGGTGGGGGTTAATTTTAATTACTTTTTTTTGACAGTCTTCATGTTGTTTTCATCATATTTCTATTGTGATTAAAGTAAGAAACACACCACTTGAAATTCTTTTCAGAATTTTAAAGATCTTTTTAGAAATGGATACAAATTATCTGGCTTAACCTTGATCATATTAAGGTATATAATTGTGTATAAATATCATTGAAGCTATATTATACAAAGTAACATCCTGCTTTTGTATTTGCATTCACTTACGTGCAAATACCCTTGGGAAAGGTATTAATCCGTCTCTTCCTTCCAGTTATGGGTTAAATAACAGGACAGATTGGGTTCTATAGCCTTGGTCGGCAACCAGTCTACCACAGAAAGCAATGGCAACCTACTGCGGGATAATCTTCTGCCCAGTCAGTCCTGTCTCTTTCGAGACATGATCGCCCAAGCATGTATCACGTATGGCACTTAACTGACTGAGTTAAGGGAAGCTCTAGGAACAGCCTGTATACAGTGGTTCAAAAATGTATCATCCCTCACCATCTTATATTAGAATTTATCAAACTGAATAATAAATATGAGAAAATTGTTTTTCTTTTCCTTCAAAATCAGAATTATTTGTATATATTTTTTCAGAGTATAACAACCTGTTAATTTCAGCTACCTTTTGCAACCTTCACTTAGTCTTGTATGCATCTTCATAAAAATAAATCTGTGATTCAGTTGGATTATTCTAAAAGTTCTTTGTGCAGCTTCCAGAAAATTAAAACACTGCAATTGACAGTTAAGATTAAAAGTTAATAAAAAGCTTAATTCATCTCTCTCACTCACACACAACTAATAGTGTTTTTATCCTCACTGGAAAGACAAATAAATTTAAAAAATTGATTTTAATTAATGCATTTGATCTTAATATTTTGATTCTTTAAAAAAAGGATTCCTCGTTAAAGCTAGTGATTTACAAATCACTTAGTCTTAATCACTTGACTTGATATATAAATAAATCTGTCTTCATCTTTTCAATTGATACTTTATTTCATAGTAGAAATGCTACTGTTATCAACAAGAAGTGTAATCCAGTCCGAGCAGCTAATTCCGTAATTTAATCTGGAAGTGCTTTATGATGCTACTAATACAGTCTACTATTCTTATTTATTGTTTATAGTCTACTACTAAGCTCAAACATCCTGACAATATTGATTTATTGGCAAAGTTTAACATTTGTACTCTACAAAAAATACAATTTGTCAAATGGACAGTATTTCCCTCAACCACTGATTTACTCCCATAGAAAATTGTTTTTTTAAAATTTAATAAAACCAAAAAGCTTGAAACTGGATTTATGCATTTATGCCTTTTTCTTCTTTTTTTTTTTTTTTTTTTTTTTTTCAACAATTTATAACCAAAATATTAAACATTTATTCTTATTATTAAACAGTCTGATTTTTGCTGTCAGTTCTCAAGTCTGGGGGTAGGGGTATAAATCCAGATTGCCATGTACTATTTTTATGAATTTAAATGAAGGAAATGCCAGAAAAATGTATTTTTGCAAAATTTAGAATTGCAGTTACTCATCATGTGTTTATTTAAATCTTGTTCAGACATTTTTATAAATTTATGAATAAAAAATTGTTTTCCTAGTTTTTCTTTATAATATGGTAAATAATAAATATTGCATTGTAGTTGGTTCACATATTTTAATAAGATTGTAAATATAAAATTATTCTTATAAATATTTTGTTATGAATTCTTGAGGGAGGATGTATAAATCTATTTTTGTGTGTTTCAGGTTTTATTGAAATTCCAAAAATAACTTTTCAAAATTTTAAATTGGTGAAATACTTATAGTATTAATAGCGTAGTCAGGAATTTAAAAATGTCCAGTGTTTTTGCCAATATGAAGGTTTTACACTGAGGTAACTCTTGCTTTAAGTTTTTGTTCTTGTTATTTTATTCTCTCCTCTTAGCCTAGTTAGTATAAATACAGATTTCTTTTTTAATCATCTCTAACCTCCTGCCATGGACGTGGTTTGTAATATGGAGAATCTGCAAACTTAATTGAATTCAGATGACCTGAAATTTCACTACAATGTAGTGAATACATTTGTACTAATATCCCCATCAATTGTATATACACCCAGGCACAGTACTTTGAAAGTAACCAAATCTAGAATGAGAATTTATTCCCCCTAATGATAAATCCGTTTGTTAGGAATTTCAGTAGACTGCTGGTCTTTGTTTTAAGTTTCTTATCTGCTGTTTAATCTGCATTCAGAATCAGTTGGATTTGGGGATTAAATCAACCTGCTGTTGTTGGTTCACTCTGCTTTTAAAATTCACTTTAATATCGTAACCCATTAACTTCTTAACTTAGTTTGATGATTTTTAAAAAAATGTCCCAATCTTCTATTGTACTTTGTATTAACGAACCACGACAACTTATCATTTTAATTTGTACACCAAATTAGTCCACTAACGGTATTTTAAAATACTGAAAACAATTTGTGATTTTTATCTGAAAGACAGAATTTTTCTTGAGTGCTATGAATAGTAGTCTAGTTATTTCAGGCTTTTGCTCTAGATGAAATATTTCTCCTTAAATTGCTTACTTTTTTTATTTTACATTTATTTTTTGTTTTTCATACCTACATAGCTTTAACATAAATTGATAGTTTGATTGGTTATAATTCAAAGTTACATTGTTATTCTTTTTTTTCTACTGCATAAAACAATTTGATCTTAATAATTCTATAAACAAGCTTCAGAATTTGTATTTTGATTTTAATTTTAAGTTAAACTTTTTGTCTGTACAGGTCAGTCCCCAATACTTCTCAGTTTTTATGTGGCACAGTTTTTATGTTCCCTTTATTTGTTTAACCAGTTGTTAAGTGCTAGACATGATTTACACTTGGGCAATCATGTCTCAATTCATAGCTAACTAGCAAGAAAATTTTTCTTGCAGTAGGTTGCCATTTCTTTTGTGGTTTATTCTGGAATGTTGGGATCTGAAGAATTTTTCTTTTTTTTATACAAAAATAATTTTATTTCTTTATAATAATGGTTATCTAATTTGTTTATATCAATAAATGTAGCGGGGTGATCTGCCCTAGTATCAGATTGAAATTATTCTACAAGTAAATGGATATTTAAGAATTTCATAGTCATTAAAAATTTCATTTAGTCAATCTGGTTTCTTTAAAGTTCCTTCCCCCCCCCCTGTAACTCTGCATTTTTAGTCTTTCCTTTGTTCTTCTGGACTTTCACATTTCTCAGATTCGTTTTCATAAATTTCTACGCAATTAATGATTTTTAATTTTCTAGTAAAAGATTGACTGCCAGTTCTCATTGGTTCTTGATAATTCCCATTTGCAGGTTTGTTTAAAAGCCATTCTTGTACAATTTCAGGAAAATAAATTTATTTTTCCTTATTAATTAAAGCATTATTTTTAGTAGTGGATAAATATGTTGGAGTAGATGCCCTGTTTTTTAAACAGTGTCAATTACATCTACCAACAGCTTACAGCCACATCATTGAAACACCCATACATCACCAAAGGTAAGCAACACCAAGCCTGATTATAATATCTAGATGGGTGACCACTTGGGAATGCCAGGTGCTGTTTTTTTAAATATAAAAAAAGAAAAAAAAATTTCTGGCTGCAAAGTATTGGTAGGCCATAAAACAAGAACACACACACACACACAATACATCTGCTGGCCTTTGCATTCAAAACACTTGACAAAGAGAATGTGCTTTCTGACAGGGTTAGAACCTGCATATCTCTTTGTAGGCAGAACTGCTGACATGTTTTAGGACCACTCGGCCACAGTGGTTTCCCCTGTATTAAAAAAAAAAAAAAGTGTGTGTGCATAAATGCAATGCCAGAGAGCATATTCTCTTAAGTTTCTTAGATGCAAAGAACGGTAGATATTTAATTGGTTACTTTTTTTTTAAAGTCATCTGCTCAAACACATATAGCCACTGAAAATAATGTTTAGATTAATAAGGAATAGTATCAGAATAAATATAAAATCCATTAATTTCTTAGTATAAAGTTTTATGCAATTGTTATGAATTTGGAATATTTGTTTTTCCTTTTCTTTTTCTTCTTTTAATAACATTTGTGAGAAAATGCAGAACAGGCAGATAATAGAAAACAGAATTTATGAAATCATTAAGCAAAAATGATTCTATTTATTCCAATCTGTAATAGATTTCATACCCACTTTTTAAGCAACTAAAAATAGTTACTTTTAAATGAACTCAACAAAGCTACAGTGAGAAAAAAAAAAGAAAAATTCAAAACTTGGCTTTACTGGTATAAGCGAAAGGAAAATACTGATGATTAAATAAAAAATAAATTATGGTTAGTGAAATGGAAATGGTTTGTGTGTGTGTGTGTGTGTGTGTGTGTGTGTGTGTGTGTGTGTGCTGATGAGTCAGCAGAGAAAAAATAGAAGCTTTGTTCCCTTTATTTGTTTAACCAGTTGTTAAGTGCTAGACATGATTCACACTTGGGCAATCATGTCTCAATTCATAGCTAACTAGCAAGAAAATTTTTCTTGCAGTAGGTTGCCATTTCTTTTGTGTAATAGACTGGTTGCCAACCAAAGCTATAGGATCCAGTTTGTCCTCCTATTCAACTCATCATGCCTTTCCCAAGGGTATTTGCACATAAGTGAATGTAATGAACCTGACTGGAATTTGAACAATTCCTCAATCTGAGCCACTATCCATTACACTACACTGCGTATTTGTTTAGGAGAGAAAGGAAAAAAGTAAAAACTTTGCTCATTCCTTAAGAGAGGCCACTTAGAAATTGCAACAATTTTTTTTTTTAATAAAATCCTTGTTTGAAAATGAAACTAAAGATATAGAGATGATAATAATAATAATGGTTTTCCTTCTTTTTCTTTTTTCTTTTTTTCTTTTTTTTTTCTTTTTTTTTTTTTTTTTTTTTTTTCTTTGATATTTGATCCAAGGTGAACTCTTTCTGCTGTTTGAATGTTGAATCTTTCAATGCTTTATTTATCATTTTAAATTTTCTTCCATTTTTTTCATAACCATTTTATTTTATTTTTTTATTGTCTAAAACAAAAAGCAATGCTTTCTTTTATTATTCATTCTTTACTCTTCTTTTTTCATTTTTTTTTTCTTCATTTTTTTTTTCTTTTTTTCCTATCACATTGTCTCTTTCTCTCTATTCCTTTCTTCATTTTCTGCCTGTATTCTGTCTTCAAAATTAATTTTTCAGACCTATTACATACAGAAGTTAAAAAAAAATACAGGGTGCCAAATAATAGTGATGACAATATGGCAAACAACCAATTTATTTTACTTTTTGTCATTTTATTTGGACTGGATTTACTTGAACATTTGTCTTTTTACTAGCAAGTTGTCTATTAAGTTTGAACAAGAAAAAATACCTACAACACTATTATAATCTTAACAAATTAAGTTAAAAGAATAGTTTCTTTCATTATAACAATGTGTGTCCTTACAATTGAAAATAGTTTTGAAAAGAAACAACAATTTTGTTTTATCCACTACAAATTTCTGTAAAACTTTAAAACTTCTTTTTTATCTGTCTGGACAAAATCTTTTCCAACAGTCTTTGTTTTTGAATACTCATCTAATTTGGTTGAACAGATCAGTTTATGATCATTTTTACATCCAACATATTTTTTTTTTTTTTTTTTCTTCTCACACAATCTCATCTCAATGTGCCTGTTTTAAAATCACTGGTTTTATTTCCCTCCCTCCTCAAATCTCTCTTTACTTTCTTTCTCTCTCTCTCTCTTTGCTGCTACTTGTTTATTTTCATTGTTTTGTTGTATCTTTCTTTTCTTTTTATATATATATATATATATAAGCTGTTGGACTTTTTTTTTCTTTTTCTTTTTTAATGACTTCTAAGTGTAAGGGAAAAAATTAAAAACTCAGTGTTGATATTTCATTGTTGAGGCAGCTTGAACACAAAAAGAGAATTGGTAGTTGCTGGCACAGCTCCTGTCCCAAGTATCTCTTTAACAATAGACTTAAAGAGGTGAAATCATTGAAGGGGGGAAAAAAAACAAAAAAAAAACAGATGAGGGTGGGAAGTGGGGAAAAATACAAAAAATAATTACCTTGAATATTCATAGAATTAAGAAATAAAAAGAAATCATTCCACTTTCCCTCTTGGCTGTTTATAATGGGCTTCTATGATTATGACTGCAATAATTTTTTTCTTTTTTTTAATTTTTGATAGGTTTTTATCTTTTAAACTTAATTCTTATCAGCTGAAGCAAATTCTAATGGACCATTTTCCCCCACTCTCTATAAACACCTAATTTTTTCAAATTCTGTAAATTAAAGCATATTTATAATAATGTGACATTGTTTCTTTTATTTAAAAAAAAAAAAAACAAAAAAAAAAACTCAAATTAAATTGATGCACAAAAACCACTGTATAAATGAACAATTTTGTAAGATTATTTGAGATATATATATATATATATATATATATACACACATATATACATATATATATTTTTTTTTCTCACACAGTGTTGTGCTTTTTTCCTTTCTATTTTCTGCATAGTATTTGCAGATTTTTTTCTTTTCTTTTTATTTTTTATTTTTTTCTTTCTTTTTTTTGCCAAAATAATAGCTGAATTTTTTTTTTATTTATTATTTGCTAATAAAACGACATGGGACCTATCTTTTCATCCTCAGACAACATAGATGATAATTTCATTAACAAGCCAAAGAAGAAAAAATGTTTTTCTGTCACAAAGCCACCAGAATTTGTGTTTGTTATGCACACAAACCACGCTTATTGGATAATCTTCACTTTGAACTACTTGCGGAAAATGAAACCTTTACAATATTCTTCAAAGAATTCCACTTTTCTTTTCTTTTTTTTTTTTTTTTTTTTTTTTTTTTTTTTCCTCATTGCCTCCCATGATTCCCTTCCAATTGGCAGACTGCACTTGTTTTTTCTCAACCATGTTTTGGTTACTGACTTTTTAAAATGTCATACTCCTGATGTCTCTCTCACCAAAGGATTAGAAGTCTTAAAGGAAAATACAAATGTTACAAGAGAAAGAGAAAAAAAGATGTCAAATCAAATTGATCCTAAACTTGAGTTTTGTTTTTGTTTTTTTGTTTTTTTTATTATTATTTATTTATTTATTTATTTATTTATTGGATCAAAATTCTTAGAGAATTTTTTCACTGCTCTCTTATCTCTTGCTGAGCTTTTTGGTGATACACCTCTTTACAGGGTATTGCACACCCAGAGGATCCTTGTTGCTTAGCAGCACCATGATGCACTTTTTCATTCAGGCTGCCTCCTCCTTTCTTGCATATTAATGCCTCTATATTAAATACACTTATATATATATATCTATATCCATATATGTGCGTGATTCAAGTTTAAGTCTTCCTTCCACCTGACTCAGTATTTCGATCAGTATTTTTTTTTTTTTTCTTCCCACTATCAGGTCCAAAGACGATCGACGGAAGTTAAAAAAATACAGCGAGGACATACCGTCTTTGTTGTCATCGGAATTCAAGTCTAACATTCGGATGTCATCCGTGACTTACTACAAGGTGTGCAACTATCTGCGCACCTGTCCCGAGGTGGTGGAAATGGCACAAGGAACATCACCAGAGACTCTGGAGAAAAGCTTGCTCTCTGTGCTCTGGTACATGGGCTCGCAGGAATCTCTTGCTCAGATCTGCAGTCGCTTCTCAATCACCGAAGAATCGTTTTTGAAACGACGCAGCAAAGTGACAAAAGCCCTGCTGTCAAAATCAAAGGAAAATCTTATCAAGTGGCCAGAGAAAGAGAGTGATAAACAGTTTGTGGCGTCGCAATTTGAAACCCTCAGCAGTCTTAAGAATGTGATTGGGGCGTTGGACACAACACATATTCAAGTGAAAATGGTTGAGGAGAACAGGGAGAATTATTTCAATAAAAACGGATACTATTCTGTGAAGCTAATAGCAGCCTGTCAAAGAGATATGAGTTTCACGTTCTGTTCAGCTGGCCATGCAGGACGTCTCCACGATGTTCAGACACTTATCAACAGCGGCTTGCGTGAACATGGCACCATACTGTGCAATTCGTATCATTTAGTAGCCGATGCAGCTTTCCCTCTGTATGACTGGCTTATCACACCTTATGCCGAGGAAAACCTAACTGAATCACAGCAGCACTACAACAAGTGCCTGCTTACAGTACAGAAAGTCATTGCAAGAGCATTTGGTCTCTTGCATGGACGCTTTCATAGACTTAAGGTTATCGAGACTACAGATATCACAACAATTGTGGAGATTATACTATTAGCGTGTGTGCTACACAATTTCTGTATTGGCTGTGATGATATTGGTGAAGAGTATATGGTTTATGAAGTTGAGGATGAGGGTGATAATGCCCTGCCAGAGAACAATGTCCTTGAGACACCCAACTCGGGCAAAATTAAAAGAGACACAATCTGCCGAAACCTATCTGTAGGGAGACATCGGTAGCAGACATACCGCTAACTTAAATGCAGAAAGAAAACTTAATAATAATTATGATAATTTTAAAATAATTAAAAAAAAAAAATTTTTTTTTTTTTAATTCCTTGCTTGGGTGGGTGGGTTTGAATTTACAAAGACAATGGGGTGGTTAGAATATTAAAACAAAGTTTTCAAAAAAAAAATCAAACACTTGTTGAAAACAATTATTATACAAAATCTTTAAATAAAACTATTTAAAAAAAATTTTTTTTTCTCCATGTCTCTCTTTTCAAAATAATCTTATCCCACTTTGATAAAACATAGCCAATATTTTAATTTCACTCAGGAATATTTACTTTTGTGATTAGCCTAAACTTTATTGGATATGTGTAACTTTTTCAAATACTGATGTTCCTCTTGAAACAGGTTTTTTTTTTTTTGGTTTTTTTTCTTCCTTTTTATTTGGATGTCTGTTTTCCGCACAAGTGAATTATTATTTTACAATGTTTATGTTTCTTAAATTTGAGTAATAAAATCACTTGCTTTTAAATTTAATGTCCCAACCTCTTAGACTTTGTTGTTGAGTAGAAAAAAATTTTTCTTGTAAATGGGGATAATTCTTAATTCTCTTACAAGAATGGGACATGACTCTCAGTCCTTTTTAAGTGGGTTTTAAAAAATAGCCTAATTCCATCAACATATTGCTGTAAGCATTGCAAAGTACTCATTACTCTATTATACAATGTGGGGTACTCTATTGGATTGGGCTAAAATATGAATGGGATAGCAGTAATGCCAAAAGACCTGTACTGAACACTCGTTCTAAGATGAAATCTGTAACATATGGCCATCTCCACATCATACTTGGTTATATCGACCAGAATTAAGTAGTTAACTTATTATATAATATGCATACACAATGGAAAAGCGGATACAGGGTACTGTCTTTAGTAGGATTTGTCAGTACAGGCCAGTTATTATTTTCACAGTTTAAGAAAATAAAAAATATGATAGGAACTCGAACGAATTACCCACTAAAAATAACATTTATAAGAAATGTTAGATTTTTAAAAATGTGAATATTTGGAATATGAAAATGAATCTATCAGATGTAAATTAGAAGTCCTGACAACAGATATTTCTTAATATAGGTAATTTTTAGTCTTATCAAGATGGTTTGCAATGGCCAAAAGGGTAACATTCAAATGTACTATTTTTCGTCATTTTATTTGTTGTATGTGTAATGTTGCAAATGATGCTTTCTTTTGAAAGTTGAAATTTCACTTGTCATCTTTTCCACTGAAAAATTAATTGCTTTATGAGAAGGGCTCTCCCTCCCCAACAACCTTCTACTTTTTGATATAAGGTTAAAAACTTTTTTTCTTTAATAAGTGTAAATGCTTGATATCATTGTCATTCCCCTTATTGCTAATCTGGAATGGTTTAGTACCCCAGCCTCCCCTGCATTTTGTAAATTTTGTATAACCTCCATTGTGGCTTGTTGGAATAAATTTACTTACTGGCAAATGTCGATACTATAACATTTTCATTAAATCGCTTAAGGTAGGTAATTGAAAACAGTTATGTTCTCGTATATTTCAAATTTTACTAAATTTCAAGAAAAAATATTTCCATTAGCCAAAATTTTTTTTCAATGGCCAAAAAGCAATAAATCAAATTCTAGACAAATTGATGTAATATTCCCCTTTTTTGTTTAAATTTCTGAGATGAGATATTGTAATTATTTATACTATTTACATCGTTTGGACTGTTGTCCTCATATTTATTGCCATGTTCAAACCATTTTAGCTACTCTATGCTCCAGTATTCTTCAGGTGATATACAGTGGAATTTCAAACCAAAACCCATTATTTGGTAATTAACTCCCTCCTGTTTTAACGTTAATGATAGGCAAAATATTAAAGTTTTCATCCATTGTGATTCTTGCTGATGCAAAATTCTTTTATAGAAGCATTTCATTTTAAAACTTTAAAAAAAATCTTTCTTTGAATTTCTGGGATAAATAACATTTTTTTAAAATAATGGTAAAGAAATGTTTTAAAGTTAATATCAAATCATGACTTTCACTGAAGTGATTCTTGAGAAATTTTGTTTGCATTTTTTTATTTAGTCGTTTGGAATGTAATTACATATTTCAACACTATGAATTATGAGTCCACCAACCAAAACGTTTGAATTGTACGAAAATGCATCCAGAATTAGTTCTCCATCTCTTCTATCCAATATTGTATCATTCATAGTGAATTTCAAAAGAGGAGGATAATTTTAAAAATAGACATATTCATCGTTGCTTACTCTATAAATTCTGAAAGGATAATGCAGCTGTGGAAACATTTGAAATCATTAGTGCAGTGTAGACTAGTGCATCTCAGCTGTGGTTTAAAGGCTTTCAAAATGGGAACTATAACACATCCAACAAACCTTAGCCTGGAAGACAACCCACTCTGAATAAAGGTGTTTTTTTGTTAATGCAAGAACTTAATGCATCATGTCCAAATGTCCGCAAACCTCTCGGGTGAAATGGGTAAACTTCCAAAGAGGGTATTTGAGTTTCTCATGTGCTTGAGAACCAAACATAACATTCCTCTGTTCTCAGAGGTCTTTTCATCAGGAACTCCAACTTTTACAGTTGATGAAAAATGGGTTTTGCAGGTCAACAGTAGACAAGAGATGATGGTTATCACAAAATGAGAAACCATGTCAATACCAAAACCAGGGGTCCATTCACAAAAATTTTTGCTTTGTGTCTGATAGAACATGAAATGTGTCGTCCATTGTGATCTATTGAAACATGGAAGGGTCATCGATGCAGAAGTTTGTCAGCAATTTGATCAAATCACCAATGGATTATATCAAATGTCCTGCTTTGATAAAGTGAAAACGTGTTATTTTCCTGTATGACAATGCAAGAGCATACATTCTACAATGCTAACCTAAGAAAATAATCAGATGGAAAGTTCTTCTAAATCCTCCATATTTGACCAGATTTAGCAACAACAATTTTTTTTTTTTTGTTTTACTACTACTACTACTTCTAGAACATTTCAAAAGTGACAGAACATTCATGAAAAAGTTGTAAACATCCTCACCCGACCCCACCCCCACCGGAAGAAAACCAAATTTTTAAACCTGCAATCAAAAATTTCTCTTCCTGTTGTGATGCGGTCATTGAAAATGAAGGTGATTACATTTTTGATAATATTTAAATAAATTTAATTTACATTTGTTTTTATGTTCTTTCTGATGAAATGTAATTACTTTCCGAACACCTTAATATAATGCTATTAAATTTATCCTTTTTAAAAAATATAATTATGGACATTATGCCAACCATTTATTACAGGATTAATGCATCGTCTGCACATGTGCAGATATGGCTCATTGCTAAAGTAGATAATGAAAAACATGGTTAAATTTGAAATCGTGTGGGAGGGAATGCTCTTAGATATTGTTGTAGCTGATAAAGTAGGCTTTGTTGCCTATTGAGTTTGCAAGGCATCTAGATGAAGCAGATCACATTGCCTAAACAATCATTATCTCCTTGTCATTTAAGTCTATAGACAAATACCACTAGAAGATGGGGTATGTGGGCTGCCTCATGACTATTGTTTCCTTCTGATGTCAATGATTGAATCCAGTTATTAAAAATATGGGTTTGTAATTATTTCTCAAAGACCCTATCCACTGATATATCAAGATATGATGCTGTAATATTAGATATTTAATATATATGCTGTAAATATTCCCCAAATATTCCTTTTTTTTTTTTTAAGATTAGCTCCTTCACTGTACAGATTAGGCCGATGTGTAATCAAAACTAGGGAACTGAGAATGTTTAGTTCTCGCCATGTTTAATTTTGCACATTGGCAGTTAGGACATTTCTCTTTCATTCCCCAAATGGAGCTAGAGGCCAATAATACTGGCTAAGAAAAAATAAATGGAAAATAATGTATTTTAAAAGTGTTTTCTGAGAACTGGACCAATGATAATTTTTAAAGATTTTGCATTTGGTGGCATAATTTGCTGTATTTGTAGCAGAAAATGGTCAATATCAGAATATCTATTGATATAGTCAGTGGACATAGGAAACAATTCTTCATGGTGACTGTATCATGCGTCAATGTAATTTTCATATCAAGTGAAGAATGCATTGAAGCATGAAACTGACAGTCACCATGTACAGTTGATTCTTACAGCCACACACATGTTTATGCATGTTATCTCCTGATGAGTGGGTAGAGCAACTGCTGGAGGGTCTGTCTACAAAACTAGTCTAGATGCTAAATATAACATCAATCAGATAAGTGATAAATTATATATTTGTATTAATCATTATATATATATATATATATATATATATATATATATACTTTCTTAACAAATAAAGTGAAAAAAAATTTTTGTACTAATTAGGTTTTATCTGGCCACCTGTATCATCTTCCATGCCAATGGAAATAAATTAGCAAACGTTCCTACTCTGAAAGGTAAATGATGAAATATGTACAAGTTTTGATTAATTTCAATCATAACTTGACAAAGACCTGTTCTGAAATCAGTCTGGTTAGTTTCACTTGCAAAAAAGTTGACAAATGTCCACTTGTACGCCTACTGTGTATAGCCCTCCTCTGACATCTCCATTTCATTTTCATATTTGCCATGTCTTCCTAATTCAAAACAAAATTGTTTAAACTCAAGTTCAGTCATTTGGCTATAAAATAAAGACATTTTTATTGTAAATTATTACTTTTTTATTTTTTTTTATTGAATTTTGTAATTTTTCAAAAATGCAGAATATGTTTCCTTTACCCCCTCCCCTTTCCTTGCTTGGACCTAATTAATGCCTGTTGGGATCAGTAACATTGGATAATAGAGCAGGTTGATTTTTCACTATTTTTTTTTTTTTTAATAGAAAACCAGCATTGCACTCCATATGAAAGCTGGGGTTTTATGTGATAAGTGCTGATACCAAAAATTAGATTCATAACTTTTACCAATTTTTGAGCATTTAAATTTAAAGATCTGTAAAGAAAATGTTCAAAAATACCTAATTTCCACAGGTTTTTGTTTACAAAACTTCAATTTGACTTCAAAATTTTAATATTTCAAGAATAAATCCCCAAAAAATATGATACTTTTTTGTATTCAATACATTGAATGAAAAATACATTTAAACCAGAATTCTAATTATGAATCATCAAGCAAAAAATGCAATAAAATTTTTACATTATTATAAAAAGGGGTAATCAATGAATAAGATCTTACACCATTTGTTAGGCTATTATTAATAAAAATAAAAAATGTATATAACACCATGATACTGCTAGCCACAAATTATAAGACAAAATGGTTTAATTTCAAATTGTTTATTGAAAATCACATTAAAACTACTACATTTGATAGTGTATTATATCATAATATAAATTGTTCAGTATAATTTCTCATTGTTTTATATAACACCTGATTCTGGATCTTGACAGATGCCAAACAAGTATATATAAAAATATAAATTTAGTTTTATTCTTTGTCGTTGACAGTCGTGTAGAGTAAGACAGTAGCCAGAGAGAGATCACACACACAGGATCTGTCAGGCTTAGCCAATGAGAATTCTCTTTTCTTTTTCTCTTTCTCTCTGTTCTTCTTCCTTCTGTTTTTTGGTCTGGTTTCTGCCAGAAACCCCAGACTTACAACCCAAAATTCCTACACATTTTTGCTTTTTCAGGTGGTTGCTTAATTCACATCAATCATATCTTTGTCAGTTATTGCCTTTGGTTCTCTACTCCGGAAACAAAAAATGCATTTGTTCTGTCTTTCTCTCTCTCTCTCTTTCTTTCTTTCTTTCTTTTTTTTTTATGGAACATTCTGTATGTTGTTCTCTGAATCATGTTGCTGGTTATGGATTTTATTCTCCCTTTTAATTTTAAGCCAACTAACTCCATATATTTCAGTTATAAATTTCATGCAGCTGTACAATTTATCATAGAGGTGGATAGGCACCTTTGGTCCATAAACACATTAACCTGATGTCTAAAGTTAGCCATCTTGTTTGATTTAGAGGCCCAATTTTCTAGGCAGAAAATCTAGGGTTCACTTTCCCTTGAGTAATTCCTGATGTGTATTCTAAGAGCAGTCTTTGGTCACCACTTTAATTTTCTTTTGTCCCAGCAGTAAGCTCTAGAGAGCTGTTGATAGTGTTAAATTCTACTCAGTGCATATCCTGGTAATCATTTCCAAAAGGTTTCCCTAGAGAACCAGTAAAAGTAATAGGGTTTATTGTAGTTCCATCAATGTACTTAAAACAGCTCTAAATGAAACTTCATTTTGCTGAAGTGAACAGCAAGTGGTGTGCAATTTTTAAAAAAAAATTTTGTTTTTTATTCTCCATTGCTGTAATGTGCTCTGCCTCACAACCCGTGTTTTTACTGGTATTGTCTGCAAGAACTGCCTCAATGTAATTTATGCTGTGGAACTCTTCTAAAATAGCAACAACATTCTTTGCTAGAACAACACCAATTGCACCAGTGTTAGGGTAACTCTGTGGGGTGAGATGTCTACTTTTTGTGTCCATTTCTAGTGAAAAAGTGACACTCTGTTCCTCTTTTTTTTTCACTCCCCCATTGTAATCATTTTGTCTTGCAACATTGTTCTTATTAATGCTGCAATTACTACAAATACAGAGGATATTTTTATGTTTCTTAACGTGCTTTTGGTCGGTGGTTATTTTATTCTAGTTTTTTCTCCATCTATTTTTGATTTATCAGTAAAAATGTCCTTCAGATTGCGGCTTGGACAAAGAAAGCTCATATGTTGTAAGTCTAATAAAAAGACATTAGCATGCCATGCCCCAATGTTGGAAGATAAATCACCCTAAATAAGTTTCATGGCATATCTTGAGGCTATAAGTTTTCCTAGACTGTCTCTCTGGCTCAAAACTACCATTGGTTGTTTCTTTACAGGAAGGCATTGGTGAAAAATATCCAATGTAGAAGCAACGTGTGGAATTCTGTTATCACTATCCTTCAATCTACCTGTCTAATTTCTCTGTTTCAGTTGCACGTGTTTTTTTGTTTTATTTTGCAGTGTCTTTGTCAATAGTTCCAGGTTGGAAACTACCTTTTCACCCTGTTTTTCTGTCAGGTTTTAAATGTTTTCTTCAGTGGAACCTGAAATTTCAAAATGTGTATAAGCTTAAAAACAGATTTAGCATACATGATACATAGTAAAGAAAAAATCATATTATTTTACCAGAGAAAGGAAAATTATCAGAAGAAAATTTATATTTTTCACTTGATTTAAATTTTGAAAATCAGGATGTGAATGAATTAAAAATAAAAAAAACTTAGAATTAACATTAATTTCTTCTGAGGAAGACAAGTTTACCTTATTTTAATAAAATTTCAATGAAACTGTATTACTTTTCTAAATATGAAAAAATAGTTTCTTCCTTGGAAATAAACAAACACAACATTTTACTTTTAAATAAATGCCAGTAACTCCAAAAATACAAAATTATGTAAGTTAAATGAAATATTTACTTAATTTCAAATAGTTCTGTCTTATAAAAATACAAAAGAACTAATTTTACACACACACTGACAAATGAAATGTTTATAACAACGAGAAATTAAATAATACTCATCAAAAGAAAGTTCCAGTACAAGCTTCGTAAACAAAATATTTGTTTTACTACTGTTGATTTTAAAATTAGGAGTTTTTTGGAGAATTAGTTTATTCTTTTCCCCATTGGAAAATAACAAAGCCTAAATTCTATAGAAGAAAAGAGGAATTTATTTCATTGCTGGTCACAACATAAGTACATATTGTATTTAATCTCTACTTTACCTTTTATTAAGTGAATATTTTTATATTCATAATTCTGATTTATTGAGGATAAGTAAATGTTGCAATTCAAAAACATTTTACTAAATGACATTTTTGCACATTTGTTTTCCATAAGGGTACAAAAAATTTTGACAGCGTTAAATCTTTCACTTGTCACCATCACAGAAAAATGCAGTGTGGCCAAAAGCCCCACTAAAAACATCCTTACCAGCTCCTTCCACAAATATATTTCTGTGTTATCAAAGTTAAAACAAAACTTAAACCGTTATTAATGCTTCTAAATA
This sequence comes from Ascarosepion bandense, assembly GCA_037127315.1. Taxonomy (NCBI): domain Eukaryota; kingdom Metazoa; phylum Mollusca; class Cephalopoda; order Sepiida; family Sepiidae; genus Ascarosepion; species Ascarosepion bandense. The sequence continues at coordinate 785,098 of JBBBDQ010001116.1, forward strand.
ATTTTTTTTTGTTTTATGCAATACTAAAACCAAAATTAATATACTATGTTGTATGCAGACTTTTATACACACACAGTGCAATGACTAAATTGATTGTTGTCAGCTTTTTTCATGCATTGTTTGTTTTTGTTGACTGTACCAGCAGGGTCAGTTAGGCACCGTTTGTGCAAGCATCATGATGCAATTCACTCCATTAGAAATTTGGAAATGCATGCTGTACTGCTTGGCATTTTACACAGAAATTTGTAAACAACATGACATTGCCCTCATAGCTGCACAGTGAACTAATGCCAGTTGATTAAAAGGTGGGGAAAAAGGAAAAGGTACCTTGATTAAAGAGGTTGGAAACTAAAAACTTAAATAATTGGTAATTAGCACTTGTAAAATATGGTATTAATGAATAATGTAATAAAAAAAAACATCAATTTTCTTCTAATTACATGTCCAAGAGAAAAGATGACAAATGTCTATAGAGTTTCTTTCCAAGTCATTTTGATTGTAATTTCATCTTTCAAAAGCAAATGTTGAATTGAACAGAATGGATACAAAAGGATCAGTTTTGTTTTTTAGTTTCTACAGTTTAATAGAAATCAAAAAAATGTTGGAGTTGTTTTTGATATCTCGGAACTGTAAGTTGAAAAAGGATGATGCAGTTCTGTTTTCTCTGCCAATGACATTTAAATCTGAATTGATAATTACAAAATCTCGCTGAACTGTTGAGATATTAATTTGAAAATATGAAGATGCTGATTTTCGACATGTCTGTCAATCTAATGTTAAAAACAAAATGGATAATTTTCAAAAACTCACGTGAAATACATGCCAACTTATTAAAAGATTCATTTTATAAGCCTGTATTTTAGAAATAATACATTGAAAGAGGTAAGTGTTTGTTTTTGTTGTTTTATTATGTCTTCATTTAAGTTATACTAGAGATACGCTTTGCAGTCTCTTTTTGAAAACAGTTCTATGATCTTTAATTTTGTTATAGATGCAATTCCAAATTCATTACTCCCCTACGACCATCACCAATGTTTAACTTATTTCTAATCAATTCACCCCACAAACTAGGCAATGCCAATAAGATATAAGGAGGCTACTAAGGAGTTTAGGCAGAAATGTTAACGGTATAGAGAGCTGAAGTGGAATTTAAAAGAGACTGGAAATCTCAATCCTAAACGGGGAATAAACCTCAACTCTTGTTCAAAAGACTGGGGAGGAATGTGAACCGGACGATTTTGAACATTATGGAAAATAAGAAAATTAATGCAAAAAATGGCTTTTAAAAGTTATAAAATCTGAAACCAAAATACCTGATTCTTTTTCATTCATAATAACTATGAATGCAAATATCTGTCAGTTATGAATTTTGACATTCTCTCTTGTAGGTGTTGATTAGATTAAATTACTTTTGGCACTAAGTGAGACTCTTAATAGCTTGCAAAACCTATATACTATTACAGGTGTGCTCTGTCTCAAAACTAAACACTGTCAATTTTTTTTTTTTTTTTTAATACCTTCAGACAAAATATTTGGTTAATTTCTTCAATATAGGATGAAGCAGATAAATCTGCTACATAATGGTAACACATTAATGGTGTCTTCATCCAACTAATATCTTAGTGTTATAGCTCAGTTATTTCTTCCTCACCCAGTATTTAAAATGTGAGTGTTGACATTGTGTACGCCGTTATGCAACCTACACTGGCATTGGTGAGTTATTTTACGAACTACTCACCATTGATGTGTCTCAAATCGCTTGAATCTTCTATTTTGGTTTATGTCACTGTCTTAATGTGACAACTAATTTTTATTCAGCTTTAAAAATCAAATTGGGACAAATATCCTTTTATTCATTTACAGTTTACTCCTTTTTTCTTTTTATCTTTTCCCCTTTTTTCTTTTTTTCCTTTTTCCATTTTTTTTGTAGTCTTTAAACCATCAATTGTTTTATTGATGGTTTTCATAAATAAAGTGCTTTCCCCCCTACCCATAAAATGTGTACACTTCTTCAAGTTTTATTTACATTAATTGTTCATGAAGCTTTTTAGCTTTTGTTACTTCTTTTTGTGTGTGTGTGTGTGTGTGTGTGTGTGTGTGTAGGTAGATAGAATATCATCTTGACAATGTGAGGGTAATTAAAGGTGTACATGTGGAATGTAGTCAATGACAACATTTTACAAAAAACTGAAATACTCTGTCATATGACTTCTGAGCAACAAATACTTGTAATGGTACTTGGGACTTTATGGATACCCTGTATAACTTGGCAGATATTCAATTTAAATGTTTTAGTTCTTGACCTCTTTTATAAATTAGAGAAAGTGAGTAAAATTTTTGTTTTGTTAATGTCTGCATATTTTATTGAAATAATTTTCAAGATCAATTTGGTTAGTTTATTCACTTAATTTCTATTTAATTCAATTCAAACAAGTTATTTTAGGATTGACACTCACTAGACATAAATTCTCCAGTTGACCTAACCCCTAACCCTAAATTAACCCTAGTAAACTCGAAGCATTAATTACAATGCTTTCAAAAAAGAAAAGAAAAAAAAAAGCAATCATTTTAAAAGTAGTTTTCCTGACAATTCTGGTTCAGTTTAGCACAAAAAAAATGAACAAATTCCTTTTTAACATCTACCAGTATAGTGGTACCACCATTACAATTTGTGATACAAGTGATACTAAACACATTTCTAATCTTGAATCAAATTTCTTCTTTTATATGCAGTGTCACTTGGGACATGGCCTTCCACATTCCCTATTCTTTTTATCTCTTTAACATCCTTTCTCGCGTTACCCCTCCCAAACCCTGCTCTGCCATCCATTTGCTTAAGAATATGAATGTATAGAAACTAGCATGGCCATAAAGTGAGGGATCAGCTTATATATTGATTATAATATAGAATTGACCACTACGTCTCCCCAAAATTTATATCCACATTATAATTTCTTCTTATCAAATTCTGATTAGGTATGAATCCACCTCTTCTCAATACTGACTAACTACACAGGCATATCTTTTTAGATTTATTTATTTATTCTTCTTCTGTCTGCCGTAGGTGATCATGGTCTTCCAAATCTCCTTATCCCTAGTAGCTTTTAGCACACTTTCTCCTGTTATCCTACCCAAACCCCGCTCTGACATCCACTTGCTCAAGCCTCCCAAGTATTTTACACATTGCTCTCCTCTGTCTCTCTTTCCTTCTATCTGACTTGTGAGTATCAGGTTCTCTAAGCCCTCCTTCTATCATTACATGTCCCAGGAACTTAATATTCTGAAAACTTCGCCCACCAGTAAATTCTCATGAAAAACAAAATTCAAAGAACACCTACACTTTTTTTTTTTTTTTTTTTAAGGGATATATATAATTTATTTGTTTGAGCATTACTTTTAATCAATACTCGGATTTGAGCAGATATTCTGTTTTTAATCAAACAGTATATTTATATATTTATTTCTACCGGCCTGATTATTTATGATACATTTTGTTAAGAAATTGTGTGTCATTTGGCAGGATTCGAACCTGCAACCCATAACAAGCAACATTGGGAAGCCACCAGTTGATCTGGTGTGTATTAGACCACTCGACTATGAATTATTCCACAGTCTAATCAAAGCTAAATCAAGTCTTATATAACATAACTTTTGATTCTACATAAATAACCACCTCTGCTCTGAAAGCGTACTGTAATGTCAGTAAATATAAACAATGTTATGGAAAGTCCTGAAGATTAACAAAATGGTTTTTAACAATAATGTCTATTTAAAAAAAAATGTTAAAACAAATAAATATGTCAGTTGTTAAAACCATTTTGTTAATCTTCGGGACTTTCCATGTCATCCGCAGACAGGTCTGTTTCACTGTATCACAGCTCATCTGTACGGTTAAACATCCAATTGATTTTTAACCAGGTTTGAAACCCGACCGAATTGTCATCAGTCGACGATTCTACCTCTGAGCTATGGGTGCTCAGTAGAAGGAGGTAGACTTTTAGCATATGATGTATCATAGGCCAGTAACCAGAGTGTTCTAATTCACTACTGAATGAACGATGCGCAGATGCTAGAGTAGCTACTGTTTTTTTTTTGTTTTTTTTTCCAAAGTCTACCATTCTTCCAGAGTGCTCAATCAGGGTGTGAGAGCATAAAAGGATGATATTTTATTAATGAAACTGGATACAAAAGTATCATAATGTTTGAGATTTAAGGCACCTTTCGATTGACTCTCCAGAAAAGAAAAAAAAGACATTGGTGAATTATGACTAAGCGACTACTAAGAAAAATTTTTATCAGCTACTGAAATTAAAACAAACTGATTGACGGATGGGGGCAGAGGTAAAAAGAAAAGAAAAAACATTTTTTCCCCAGCTAGGTAATAGTTTCCCTGAACAATACTAATTTGTGCTTAAGCTCTCTCTACGTGCACAGGGCAGGCCTTTTCAAATTAATAATAACAGACTCCAATATATTTAAATGGAGTCTGTTCTGTGCCCAACATAGCCTGGCTAAGTGGCTTGCTAAAGTTCTTGATCCGGTTGTATTATTCTGTTTGGACTATTGTGTGCCAGACTAGTTTCATTTCACTGAGTATATGCGTAACTTGAAACCTAACTCTGACACTGAGTATTTTGTGTCGTTCGATATATCAAATCTATTCTATCATAGCATTGTGTTGTGAAATATTTATCTAGAATCTATTTATAACGCAACTATAACTAACTTTGACATTATTTTTGTTGAAGATTTTTTTTTTTTTTTTTTTTAGTGTGGGTGAATGGTAGAAATGTTTATGAATTAAGTTTACCAATGTTAGTTTGGATGTTACGACTGAACAGTGGGTTAAACCAAATATTACATTTATGTGATTTCTGCTTATTTCCGCCTACCTTGTTTTTAACGGAGTATTCTAGACTAGTGTTGAGTTTACTTTTTTCTAAAGCATTAATGTATTTAATTTTAGAATTGTGCCATAGACTTAGGATAATATGTATATTTATTATATATTTTTTCATGCTGTGCAGAGTATTTCCCTTTTGTCAATTTCTTCTGATGACATGTTAGCTGAAAGAAATCTCTAAAGAATGCCTTTGTGCAAATTCGAATTTGTATATATTCTACTTTAACCATTATAGAGAATCATTCCTGCCTACCATTAGAATGGATTACGCTTGTCTCATAGCGAGCAACACAATGCGCCTCCTTGGCCTCACTTTCTCAAATGGAAAGACTACATTGAATCCATAGCTGCATTTACTTCTAGGAAGGTTGGCTCACTATGTCAGGCCAGGAAGTTTTTTTTTTCTTGTCAGAATCCATTTTGCGTATTTATAAATCTACCATTCATCCATGCATTGAATACTGTTGTCATATCTGGTCGGCTGTTCCTGTTATTCATCTTGAGGTTCTCAATAAAATTCAAAAAAGGATCTGCAATATAATTGATAATGAAGTGGCAGCCCAACCTTTAGTCACTTTCTCACCATGATGTGGCTTTCCTCTTTTTTTCTACAAGTATTTTCATGGAAACTGCTCTGACAAGCTTTTTTCCCCTGGTACTCTAACCACATATATTCACTCGTGCTACAAGATTGACATCAAGGTCCCACCCTTTTACCATAGAAATAGTTAAATGTAACTGTCTCTTCTACTCTTACAGTTTCTTTTCTTGCACTTCCCGTTTTTGGAACTCACTTCCATTTGCTTGTTTTCCCAATAGCTACAATCTCTAAAAGCTTAAATGCAATGTCAATTGCTGTCTTTTATCGATTTGACTCCAATCCCTCTATCTTTGACATACCTGTATCTTTTTTTTTCTCTCACTGTAACCCACTGGGCATGAGTGGCATGTCTGCCTTGCTTTGGGTGTAATGATTATAAAATAAAAATATATTATGTTCTGTGGAATCAATTTTTTTTGTTCAAATATATATCCTCAGCATTCTCAGAGCTAATTGAAATGTTTGTTGACAATGAGAGGAAATTGTGATAGTTTGTGTGCCTGCTGTGGTTAATGATGGGTGAGTCCTTTGCTGTGAACTTGTAGTGATTATTAATAATTAAAAATCTAGACATTTGTTGCATAATTTTACTTTTTAAAGGCTTTGTCATAAGATGATTATAAAAACATGGTTGATGGTTCTATAAAACGTGTGTATTCAATTAACACCTCCCACACACCCCAAATAATAATGGAACTTTGTGCATGCTTAGAATTAAAAAAAAATAGTAGAAAAATAGAATGAAATGGGATGAGTGGGTGCTGTATGACATTGAATGAAAGGAGGTGGGGCTTTGGGGGATCTGTTGCTTAATGGAAGCTGAAAACAACTTGACTAGCTCAGGTGTCTCAAACATTAGTACTAAAGGAGAGGTGGAGTGGGCCAGGAGCAACACCTATTGCCAGTCTTATTAATGGGTGGGACATTGACCCTGAGAGAGGGGCTCACTGGTAAAAGCACGTTTTCTTGTTTCTCGTATCAAAATTAATTCTCATCATAGTTATGGTGAAAAAAATGTGGTGGAGAGTTTTTGTGTGTGTGTGTGTGTGTGTGTGTGTGTGTGTGTGTGTGTGTGAGGTATCATTTCACCACGGACAATAATATCACTAAGATGCAAGGGGTTACTGGGAGTGGAAGACAATGAAAAGACTTTAGTGAGGAAAAAAAAGATAATAAAATACGTTCCAGGAAGTCAGAAGATGGTGATTGATGTTGCATTTAAATTTTTTAAGTTTGTAGGTGACAGTTCCACAGGTGATAAGTGCAAGGAAAGAAACTATTATAACTTGTAGTTAAATCTACTTTTTTTTAAAAGATAAACGATCAGACCTAGTTGCCTATCTAATCGTAAGCTTAAATTCATATAATCGGTGTCCCAGGGAGGAAAGTTTATTAGAACAACTGTCATGAAAATATTTGTAGAAAAGAGAGAAGGAAACCTTACTATGATGAAATTGAGATGCCATGTCAGGACTGATAACATTACAGACCCTTTGGATTTTATTGAGAATTTCAAAGGATCAGACCAGATATGGCAGCAATATTCAACATATGGACAAATGGTAGATTTATAGATGTGCAAGATGGATTTCAATGAGAAAAACCATCTGACACAATCTTCTTAACAGCAAACCAAGAAAATTAATTCAATATAATCGTTTTCCATCATGTTAGTAGAAAACATAAGACCAAAAAGACAATAAATTACCCTCTTGGATGTTAGCATTGGCCACACTGATGGGGGCACAAAAATTGTTCTATATGACAATTAAAGGACAGCAGTTGCATTTTGGAGGTGTTAAAATTTACAAGACCTTTCTTACATCAGTTAACAACTGATTAGAAGTTGTTTTTAAAAGCAGCTACCAGTTTTATTTTGTCGAACCTGCTTTAGAAAATTTAATTATAAATCTATCTGCAAATAATTGTTAAATATTATTTAATTACTATTAAAATTAAAAGAAAATCATCTTCAATTGAAGTAATATGTGAGCTTTGCATTTTTATGTTGAAGATATATAAGTAGGTACGTACAAAATATCGCTAAAAAACAGCATGAAACAGCATAGTATGAATAAAAAAGTTCATAAACTTAATAAAACTAACTTTTTCCATCAAAATATTTATATTTTTATTAAGAGGAAAGATCAAAGCAATTTTTAATTATTTTTAAAAATTTTTGAATCTCTGCTAACATTTTCGAAATTTTGATAGAAAATGTTGTTTTATTTGAGTTAGCGGCTAAAAAAAAAATTACGCCTTTATTACAATAGGTTACGTGGTAATGCTGATACAACCCACTTTTTTCACGGTAACAAACACATTAATTTGAAAATTCTCGCAAAAATCAAATAATAGTCAGATTTGAATGAAACTTTCAGTACTCATTCACAAATGAATGAAATTATTTTTGAAATTATTATTTTTTTAAATTTCTCGGTGAAAATATTTTTTTTTAACTCTGTTACCCCCCCCCCTACGTAAATCCATGAAATTTTAATAAATTTTAATTAGCTGTATAAATTTTTTTTATTAGTTAAATGCAGGACTCATTGGGGCATATAAATCATCTATGTTTTTTATTCTAAAGTGGACAACCTGGCCAAAAATCTGCTCCGAAGAGTAAAATAAAAATGCAATAAATCTCTGATATAATTTAATTTGATAAACTTTTAATTGATGGAATAAATAATAATTATTAAGGACATTATACTCTGAAGAAAAAAAATTTTTTCGTTTACTAATAAAATTTTGAAATAATTGTTTTCATTTTTTTATTTTTTATTATAATAATTCATAAAAGTGTTAAAAATATTTTAAAAACCTTTTATTAAAACGTTGTTTAATTTCTTCTTACTTAAGAATTGATTATCACATTGCCTATCGAAAATTGAAAAGTTTAATAAAAATCATTCACCAATTTTACTTTTAAAATAATTAAAAATAATTAAATTTTGGAAATTTTTATTAAGTACGGTGTTCCATACGGATCGAAACAAGTTTCCGTAGAGGTCGTATTGTTTTTAGAAGTTAACAAGTCTTTGGATGAATTCCCCTTACATCGAAAACTAAACAAACCAAACTTTGATTCTAATTTAATTCTTTTTTTATTAAATTAAAATTATTCTAAAAGAAATTTAATTTTTTCAGAAAGCATATTAATAATGTAAGATAAATATGTAATATCTAAACATAAAAATATTTAATATTTCAGAAAAATATTAATAAATAACAGTTCGGTTATTTTAATTTACTTCTTTCTTTTAAAAGAAATTTAAATTTTTATTCATTCAGAAAGCATATTTTTATTCAGAAAGCACATTTTATTTTTATTTATTCAGAAAGCACATTTTATTTTTATTTATTCAGAAAGCATAGTCTGGCTATAAATCTAAACTAAAATTCTATAAAATGTTATACTTGCTGAAAATATTATATTAAATTTTTAATTTTACTATTTAGTTAAAAAACAAAAACAAAAAAATTCAATTTCCAAATATTACGTTTTAAGCTACACGATTTTTTTGTCACTTACGGCCGCCATCCAAACGTCATTCACACCTGCTACTTGTCAACACGTAATTTATCGCCTAGATAAGCGCTGACAAGAGGGCTACTGTTTTTAAAGAGTGATTTATTTCGTAAATATCAAGTCAGTAAGCACTTAATACTTGTTTGAAATCAGATAAAGGAAGGTTTCAATTATAAAAATCAACTTAAATAACGTGTCAAGGAGGCATATTTTTTTTTTTGCAAGATTTTTAAATCAGAAATTTAGCTACTGTTTACATAATCTGTCGATTCGTCAATAATGGCGGTAAATTTTAAAAAAAATTTTTTTGCAGTTAAATTTTTGATTCCGAGCAATATAATTTCGGTTTGAACTAAACCAGGGTATTTTGCTTATGGTAATTAGTAAATTTAATCTCTTGGCTTTCAATTAAAGGTAAAATTAAAGCTTCAAGAAAACGTTTTTATTTTTAAAAATTAAATTTAAATTGAGGTATCGAAAATCGGCAGTGATTTTTGGTACATACCTATATATAAGTGAAAAGATGTGTGTTGTGGTGCAGTGGATATCACTTGAGACCAGAAATCAGGGAGCCGAGTTCAAATTCTAGTTGAATTTGCTGCATTCACTTACACACAAATATCCTTGAGAAAGGTATTAATCCATCCCTTCCCTCCAGCTATAGATCAGATAACGGGACAGATTGGTTTCTATAGCCTTGGTTGACAACCAGTCTCACAGAAAGTAATGGAATCCTACTATGGGAAAATCTTCTGCCCAGTCATTCACGTCTTTTTTGAGACATGATTGCCCAACCATGTATCATGTATGGCATTTGACTGACTGAGATAAGTGTATATTACATTAACAACAGATTGTAATTTCAAATCTTAACCAATAATTTCTGTCTGAACTGGGATGAGTTATTATTTACATGCAGACTATTGTCCTCATCTTTATTGTTGTTATCACAATATTTCAGCCATTGTGCCCTTTTGCCTTTTGTCTCATTGAACAATAGCCTCGTGGATTTGCTGACATAGTAATTGTGAGTTCATTTCTTGGGCTGGGTAGAGTGTACTTGGATTCAGTGGAAACTAGGCAAACAATAACTAAAAATAAGAACTGGGTGAGGTGTCCCGAGACACGGGCAGTGGAACAAAATACCTAGGACTTTCTTGTATCCCCAGTTCAGTTATGGACTGTTCATTCATGGATATTCTTCTGATATAAAGTGTTTAGTTCAAAACCAAGAAAAGTTGACTTAAAAATAAAATGAAACCCACTTTCATTGTTGGTTACAGTCAACAGTACCTGTCTAAGATAAAGGGATTTTTTGTTTTTTAAACCGTTTCACTCTAAACAAGGCAGAAATGCCACTGTTACACAGGGGGTTACAGAGAATAAAAAAGGTACAGTGGATGTCAAAAGAAAAGATAAGAGACAGATAGGAATCAAGTAGATAAAAGATGGCAACTGATGTTGCATTTAAACTTTTGAAGATTGTAGCTATCAGGGAAGCAAGTGAATAGAAGTGAGTTCCACAAATGGTAAGTGTGAGAAAAGAAACTGTTGGAGTAGAAGAGATGGTTACATTTAATAAATTTATAAATGTGCAAAATGGATTCTGACAAGAAAAACTTCCTGGCCCAAAATCAACCTTCCTAGCAGTAGATGCAGCTATGGATTCAATATTTATATAATGTGTCTAAAATGCGTATAATGTATACATTATATAAACTGTGTGCGTGTGTGTTTATTGTCATATCACAATAGATATTTACTTTAGGCTCACACCCATGTCTCAATATCATACCAGTGTGCATACACACATTGTAAGTGGAATTAACTGCTATAAAACACTAGTTAATTACTTGTTAGTTTAGTCCTCACTGTGTGTGTGTGTGTGTGTGTGTGTGTGTCCTTCTAGTCTGTTGCTAAAATTTTGTAAATGCTTTACTTTGGTTTTCCATTAATGATCTTTCTTTGTGCCAAAGTTGGTTTGCATTACCACCCATGAATATATATATATATAGACAATGCACAAACCTATCAGTTGTGTGTACACATGCATGTATTTGAATTCTATACATGAAAGTGTGTGTGTGTGTGTAAAAAATTAAAATATAACCTTGCTGTGGTCAGTAATTCAAAATCAACAAGCACATTACAAATTGCTATGTGTTAACCAAATGCACTTCGTATCAAATATTCAAACCACCAACAATATATATGCAAGATGACAATGAGAAAATGGAAAAAATAATTTTAGGATGAAGTCTACATAATTCCATGTTGGAAAAATTGCATAGTAATTTTAATTAAGTCCTTATGCTAAATTCAAATTTATAAATCACTTAAAACAAAATATCTATCAGTAAATTATTTAAATAATTTTTATTCCTTATTTTATAATATACACACAGAAATTTTTATTAAGAAATTAATTATCTAAATTTAAACAATTACATTTATTTCAAATCTTGAAAAAAATTTTATTCTTTTTCTTTTCTTTTTTTTTTTTTTGAAACTCAAATAAAAAATATTTTTATGATTTACTACTGTGTGTATGTAGAGGATTGAGTCCCTCATGCTTATTGGAGGGGAAATGTGAGAAAAAGTTCTCAGCTTGACAAAGATATTTCAAACCCCACGACGACTCTTCCAATTTTAATTTTTGTTCAGATTTTAGAAAGTGGTTTTAGACAAAAATATGTTAATGTATATATTCAAGATTTGAAATAAATGTGTTTATTTAAATTTAAATAATTTCTGTGTGTGTGTGCACACACACACATTCTTGGAGGGTTGGCCTCCTAGTAATATATAAAAGTGATGTAAAGTTTATCCTCATTTTACTTTTCTGACAGTTATTGACTTGAAATATTGAAATATAAATGTTTGCAGTTTTATCAAGGCTCTAATTTTGGCTTTTGATGCATTGTTATAATTATAGTGTTACTCTAAATATATTTTTCATATAGATATACAATTCAATTATATTTTTAGAAATTGTCCTATTAGTAACATTGGGGGCAAAATTATGATCTGAATGAGTTTATATGTAATTTTCATGGCAGAAAATTTGACATCGGAATAATAATAAAAATTAAAAAACTGCTATGAAACATGTATTTATGGTTGTTTTTTAAACAACTTATGTATTTACAATTATAAAGAGGGATATGAATACTTACAGCCTTTTAAAAATTAACCCCATAAAATTTATTATATAGTATATATAATCTTTTCAGGAACCTTGTTCATTACTGACCAAATAGTTTAAATGAGTTATTAAAATATATATAAATAGGGGTAATCCATTAAACTTTACATAAAAGCAAACAAACAAACAAAAATGGAAAATACACAAACTAACTAGCAAATGTATAAAATTCTGTGACATCTATACATCATGCCCCTCTAAAATAGCCGTAGATTGAACGATAATCAAAAGCAAATTTTGGGGAGATGTTCAAACATGTAAGGGCAAAGTACAGTTGATTTTACTATAGTGCATAACTAGGTATAATAAATTTTCATTTTTTGGAAAAATTGAAAGTTTTATTAATTAACATACAAAATACTCTCACTATTTTAAAAACAATTTAATGACTAAAATAGCACTTATTTAATAAAAATGTGACTTTGTTTTTTGCATCATATTTCATCAATTGATTTACGAAATTGGATAAAACATTAAGTTTGTAAATCTCAACAAAAATGTTAACAGTAACTTCAGCTATACTAAATATTATGAGGATTTCAACACACATCAGTGTGTTGCAAAAAATTGCTGTATATACATAAAGAATAAATAAATACAAAAATGAACTGAAACCAGAAAAATACCCCAATGTAGCATCACTTTGACTTGGAGAGTTATTTCCAAGGTTATCAAAGAAATATTTCACTCTTGCATAAATTATCAGTTTGCTTCAACTATCACTGGTAATTTCTTTTATCTATAATTAACACCCAACATAAATTTTTCATCTCTTCAATAAAATTGCAACATGATTTACTAAAAACTGAAAAACTTTTAATCTATTGTTGTTTTTGAAAATAAAGTAGATTGTTAATTTTGCCATTATGTACTCTGCACTAAATTTGCTCATATTTGTTACACTTTAAAGCTTAGAATTGATTTCCTTTTTAATTTCTCTGGACATTGATTTTCGTACTTGCTTCTGTCAATCCATAATTGGGCATTTAGTAAAACTAAAATGTGCTAAAAACATTATAGGTTGAGTATCCTTTATCCAAAGACCTCCAAAATCCGAAGGTAGGCGCTAACATGACTTGCCACAAATAGAAAATTTCAGAAAGCACTGAAGGTTTCTAGGTGATGTTCAGTTGTTGTAAGTGGCCTCATTTGCCCTGGGTGACGGTTCCCCAGCCCAACTTACATAAGCCTATGTTGGTGCCAGTTTTTTGTTAGCGATTGATTGTCACAGCAACACCTTCATTTGTGGGTTACTCCCAGATGTTTCATGCTCAGTAAAGATATTATTCAAAAAGAAGATATTAAAATAGTCCTGCATTTATATATTTTTGGTAAGTACTGGTCATGTACAAAAAGTACAAAAAATTATTTTTGTGTGAAATTTTAATTTCACTACTTAATAATCCATGTACACATTACATGATTATAAACTGCTTTCAGTGGATATGTCATTTATATAAAACTACCTTCGGGGCTATATGTATAAGCTGTGTTATGGAATGTAAAAAGATATCATGTTTATGCTTAAATTCCATTTCCAAGTTGCCCGATTTTATAAGTGCCTTATACAAATTAAATAGCCTGTATTTCAAAATTTACAAAATAGAAAATAATAATAATCTGAAAATTGAAGCACTTCTGGTCTCAAGAATTTTGGATAAAGATTCTTGACCTGTATTTCCAATATAAAACATGAAAAGTTGTAAGTTGGTCCACAACTTCTAACACAAAATCAGTTTAATATAGAGACTTGGTCGGTGTTGAGGATGTTCTTGCCCACTTATACATATGCGTAGTATATTGGGTTTTTTTTGTTAGGACAAATTATATTTGCTTCAAAAAATTATTCATAATTCACTTTGTTTAGTTAGCAAAGCCCTATGTAGGTAGATGTTTGAAAATAATTTCCAGTTGTAATGACATACCAATAAGAGAAATGGTAACTTGGATCCCCACACAAATAAATTGAAAAACAACCCACCAATATTCAAATAATCATAAGATTTCAATAAAATATTATTTTCTTCATTATTATTAAATTGTATTTATTAAGAAATTCCTTTGCAATTGTTTGGTTTTTTTTGGTTTTTTTCCATTACTGTAAATAAATCCTGGATAATTTTGATAGTTAACCAATGTTCCTGAACAAGTGTTCCACACACACACACACACACACACACACACACACGCCGCCTTTTTTTTACGTATTTTCTTTCAAGTTTATTTTTGCATATTTTGTTTCTGAAATGCATGGCATTCAGAAATTTAAAAACTACAAAATCGACTTAAATATTCTATTTTATTTAATAAATTAAACTTTCAGTTTGTAAGTCATGAGAAGAATAGACCTGAGAAAATTTAAGAAAGATTTTCAATGAATTGTCCAAAAAAGGAAGTTATATTTTTTAACATCATACCTGTTAACTATGCTGGCTCTTGTGGCCCTACCTAGGATTGAACTCAACAACCTTGGCTAACAAATTTCTCAGGACATTAGACTCCTATTCCTCAGCTTAGTGTCACTGATTAGAAGACATCCATTACCTTGTCTCCCTTCCTGCCAAAGTAGATTTAACCTTTAGGCTTTAAATTTATTGAATTTTCTCCTCAGTGAATTTTTTTTTTCTATGGTGAACTGCTGTCACTCAGTTTATTGAGCAAGATCCTGTTTTAACAATAGCCACCTACAAAAAAAACATGATTTAATAAAAACTTTAGAGCATGTTAGCCTTCATTAACAATTCGAACTTTATAAAATGTTAAGGATTTCTTTATAGTTGGTTTACATATTTTTATAATTTAGTAAATGTTTTTAAAAAATTTCATATTCTTTATAAATTGGTAAAAGATAATATTTATCTTGCATTAGTTTTACTACAATTGTATTAGTTTTTAGAATGTTGTAAATATAAAATGTTTCTTCTAAACAAACTATCTAATAAACAAACAGTATTTAAAAAGTTTTTATTAATTTTCAAGAACAACAAAAATATACAAGTTCACTTTCATGTTTAGGTTTTATTGCAAGTCTAATCATCCCTTTTTTAATACCACAAAGATTAAGTAGGAGTGGAGGTTTTTAAAATGATGGTGGTGTCAAGGAAAAGACTTTTGTGAGCATCAACGTTTAAACACTTGAATTTTGAATGATTAAAATAAAAACCAATGATGAAATATTTTTCTAGACGTCCTTTTTAGAAAAAAATTCAAGGTAGTTGTTAAATCTGTTTCTACAGAGCAACTAATAATTTCCTCTCCACTTTTCCCCCTTTTATAATGACTTTGACATAAAATGAAAAGAAAATGGCTTGTTAGCTTTTTTTAAAAAATATATAGAAATGTTGATCCTCTTTGACACTCTTCTAAAATAATGTTATTTCTGCAACAATAGAATATTTATGAAAATTTTACAAGGTTAAATACTTCTTTTTTTTTACATCTATACTATGAAAGTAGGTATAATTTACAAAAATGGTTTCATGTATTATCATTCATCTTGGATGTTGTAGACACTTTGTATTTTGTTTCCCCCAACACACACACCCACACACACACACTTTCTAATTCAGTGTAAAAAATCATTAAATAAATGACTTGATGGTAACTTTATTTTTGGTAGTTTTTAAATTTTAAACTAAATAAACAAAAAAAATCAATTCTGATATGAAATTTAAAAATTTGTTTTATGAAAACAAATTTAAGACTTTTTTTTTTTTTCAAGCATTAGGAAATTTAATATATTAAAAGAAAAGAAAATTGACAGTTGCTATTCAATCTTATGAGTGTTATATATGGTTAAAGCATAATTCACATTATATAGGATGTACTTTTCTCCTCAAAAAAAATAATCGTCCTGTGTATGTCAATAATCAATTTTGACTATGATAACCAAAAATAGACATAAAATAATAACTGCTGAAATTAGGATGCATATAATTATATAAAGACTTTTTTTTTTTTTTTTAATCATATCACATTTTAAACAATGACCAACATTTTTTTATTAATTCATTATGGCAGGAGACTTATTTTAACTTAATTGACGTGCATTTCATTCAGTATTGAGAGAAAAATAGATTTTTCTTCTCTTCCATCTGCTGGTTGTTGAACCCAAGGCAATTTGGGTCTCTGTTTGTACTGCCCCTTTCTTGTTCTTCCTTCTTCTCTCTTTTGGTGTTATGTTGAGGGTGAGCAGGGGTTAATCTGCTTTAATCCAGATAGCTTAAAACTTCTCTCAATTTGCTTTATTCTGTTTATCTTCCACCCACTTTATTTAAACAAATACCTAATTCCCAAGCAAGATATACATGTTGCAAAAATAGGAGTTGTATAAAAAAAAAAAAAAAAATATAAAAGAAATTCTCCATTTTTAAGAGCTCTTTATTTGGACAGTTGTACTTTTTATTATTGGGTGGGGGGCTTTCTTTTTCCCTCAGCAGAACATGTTACCCTTGTACCATCCCTCATTCCATGGCTTATTGCAGTCACTGAAACCAGAATGAAAATAATATCAAAAGGTGGATACTGTTTTAGTTTTTCTTTAAAGCATTTCACAGCCATTTTATGACTGTTATACAAAAATCAAAATAAATGACTTTAGATACAGCATTCAGTCATTCTTCATAGAAAAAAAAACACTATTCAAGTATCTAATTAAAATTGCAACTCATGGATGAACTTGAAAAAGAAAATTTCATATATGAAAATACAGATGACTTGACCAATAATAACCCCACAAGACAATTCAACTTATGATTTGCATATAATCATGCCAGTAGCCATGAGTACTGCTATGAAAAACAATTTGGGATGTGCATTGTAGTGTAATGGATATCGGCTTGGAATGGAAAATCAGTAGAGCCAATTGTACAGATTGGGTTCTATAGACTTGGTTGGCAACCAGTCTACCGCAAAAAGAAATGGCAACGTACTGCAGGAAAATCTTCTGCCTAGTCACTCATGGATCAAAAGAGACATGATCACTCAAATGTGTATCACCTATGGCACTTAACTGAGTGACTTTCATTTGACCTTTGAACTGCAGTGTGTACAAAGATGCTAGAACATAAACTATATTTAAATCAAGCAAGTTGATAACATGAGGCAAGTAATTTCAAATCTGAATTAAAACCCATATCTCTTATGTGTATTGGCACAAAAAATGCACAGATCCTCTGAAATTGGATGTGAAACTGGAACAATCTACCCCAATGAATGAAGTAAAAGGCTCAATTCTAAATTTCGATCACCTAAAGAAGGCCAGAGCATGTAACAACCGAAACGTTGTGAATATGCCAACAAAGATGAGGACAACAGTCCAAACAGTGTAGATAATAACAAATACTCATCTCAGAAATATAGACAATTCAACTTGATTCAAGTAACTGTTACTGAAGTCATTTCAATAAATAAAAAATAGCCATTTTTCCCACACCAGCTATTGGTATATTTTGTGTTTGTACATACATTGGTTAGTTATCTAGGATGCATTACGACATTCTACATATATATATATATATAAGTTTTATTTGTTCAAGAACTGACATATTAATTTACTTAAAATATATAATTGTCTGAAACCCCCAATCGTTAATTTTGTTACTAACATTATTATGATTAGTATGTAAATTGTAAGTAGTGTGTAAAATTAAGTGGGGAAAGTGGATATGTTTATGTTAAACATGTCATGTTATACAGGTAAAAATGTGTAAGCATATATAAATTTGTGTGTGTGTGATTGGGTATGTTTTTTTTGTTTTTTTATGTAAATATGGATGTCTATACATGAAATTACAAACAGGCAGGTGTGCAGGTAAAGATTTATATGCAAATAGGTATATAATATAAATCCCTTAAAACGGCCCTCCAATGTTTTCATGTAATTCCCATTAAAGACTTTATATTTGTAGCATTATTAATTTATTATTATCATTGTTATTATTGTCATTAATAATAGTGATAATAATATTATTGTTTTTTATTTTTTATTATTCTTTTCATCTTTAATATTGTTATCATACTGGGTGGTAATATTATTGTCATGAAATTAAGATTATATTTATATGATGTTATTATTGCCATTAAAATTAATAAAAAATCTGGTAATTCAAGTCTTCTAGTTAAAATACAGCCCCTAAATTTACTGTCCTGTGTTTGAAAATGTTCAACTTAAAGTCCAATCCAAAGTCATCTTAACATCTGGGATGGAAATGCATCATTCTAAATATGACATCCACATTTAAAATTAACGCTGTATATCTAACTCTCTCTCTCTCTCCCATCGATAAAATGTTTTCCTTCTTCCCTTCCCCCACTATTCCTTCCATCTGGATAAATCTAACCCATTCATTTTTGTAAAAAAAAATTTGTTCTGTGGCGTTGATTTTTTTTTTTTTT
This sequence comes from Ascarosepion bandense, assembly GCA_037127315.1. NCBI lineage: Eukaryota > Metazoa > Mollusca > Cephalopoda > Sepiida > Sepiidae > Ascarosepion > Ascarosepion bandense. The sequence continues at coordinate 803,735 of JBBBDQ010001116.1, forward strand.
AATCAATATTCATGAAATAAATTATCACCAATGGATTTGTAAATTTGTCCAATTTATTTTCATTATAATACTCTGTTAAATTCTAACATTAAGTTCTCTTCGGATTACGATCTCCTATTGAATTAACCTTCCAAACTACCAAGGATGCTACTTATAGGCTTGTGTATAAGGCTGCTTATGTAGAGTGCTACTCTTGAATTTATTTTGTGGAAAACATTTTTGTTTTCATTTCATTTAACTCATGTTAGCAATGCTATACATGCATTGTGGTGCAGTGGCTATCGACTCAAAACGACAAATCGGGGAGCCGAGTTTGAGTTCCAGTTGAATTTCTTGCATTCTTGCACAAATACCCTTGGGAAAGGTATTAATCTCTTCCCGCCTGTTATGGGTTAAATAATAGGACAGATTGGGTTCTATAGCCTTGGCTAGCTACCAGTCTACTGCAGAAAGCAATGGCAACCTACTGTGGGATAACCTTCTGCCCAGTCATGACATGATCGCTCAAAGCGTGTGTCACGTATGGCACTTTACGGTAAGCATACTAGCATTACTATCAGTTGTCAAATATTGCAATATTGTGCATCATCCTGGACACATTCATTCTTTTCTGTACAAAGCTACCCCAAAATGATTATGAAAATCACTTACTGTAAAATATCTGATACAGTGATTTGAAAACCATTGTTTTGTTTTTGTTCATGCCTTACCAGATCACAGTCATCAAAAATGCATTAATTTTAACCTCTTCAAAAAAATTACTTGTGAATAGTGTGATCCCCCCCCTTTTTTTTTCATATTCTTCTTTGAAATTCACACTATACTTGAGTATATATGGTATATTTCCGTTTTATATCCAATTGCTAGTCAATAACATTTAAAGAGGTATGAAAAAGAAAAAAATTTAATTTTTGAAGGAAATGTTTTAAATATTTAAGTTTCTATTTCCATTTTTCTTATCAGTATCTGAACATTCCTTTCTTTCTTTTTCTTAAGGTTTGCAAAATGATAGTTGTCTATGCTTTTGTTATTTGTTATTTCTGTGATATCTTAGGTAGGATTTAATAGTCGGAGAAGAAAATCATAATTAGTTGTATTTGATCACAATTACATTCAACCTAACATGTGAGATTTCAGCTTTAATTGTTCACTGCATCTACTGTTATTCTACTATTTATTTGCAGCTTGTTTGTTTTTTTTGTTTTTTTTTCTTTTTCTGTCAGTATAATAAAGCACCAAATGTTGCTATTTTTAACCAACAATTTAAATACATTCAATAGTCAATTAATGTATATTTGGGCAGCAATCTTTCTATTAAAGTTAAAAACAGCTGACAAGGAAGATTTATTAATTTTTTATTTAAATATTTTTTCAATATTTAATGTATATGTAAAAATGAAGAAGAATTAGTTGTCAGTAGTTTGAAATCAAACCAAGAATTATTAACAGAATAGGGATTTTGAGATCTATGGGAAGTACAGTTTAATATTGGAGTGGTATAGACCATGTTAATTCCTATGTCACACACACACACACACACACACACACACACACACACACAGGGTATCATAAAGTTTGTGTGTACTTTAAAAAAATTTATAACTTTATTTGTGATAGAAATAATTTGTAAAAAATGTTATAAATCAACAAGATGGAGCTTCTTGTTACTTTGCTCTGTGTGTTAGTTTCTAGATCAGGAATTTCCTAACAGACTGGATCGGAAGGTATGGACCATTTTATTGGCCTCCACATTCGCCAGATTTGATTTCATTAGATTTTTTTTTTTTTATGGGGACATGTGTAAACAATTGTGTATTCAACCAAACCTAGTTCATTAGAAGATTTGAAAGCTAAAATAACTAATGTGATTTCAGGCATTACTGTAAATCAATTGGCAAATGTTTTCTGTGAACTTAAAAATTGTATTAGCCTTTATATTGCTAATGACAGACGACATGTAGAAACTTAAATAAAATTTCAATAAAAACATAAAATATATAGATTTGCTTCTTTCTAATCCTTTTTACAAATTATTTCTATCACAAATACAAATAAAGTTATAAATTCTTAAGGTGCACACAAACTTTATTGACACTGTGTGTGTGTGTGTGTGTGTGTATATATATATATATATATATATATATATATATATATATATATAGGTCTTGAAGGCTGTCACAATGCGTTTAGTAAAATAAAGGAAGGTAAAGAAGTTTTTGGGTATTACCTATTTATTATATATTAATATTTCGAGATCAAAATCTCATCTTCAGAATGGTAGAACATGTGTCTGCCCGAGTGAGTCCGTGCCTTTCAAGGAATGGCCATTCCTGGCTGCTGTCATTAATTTTACTGTGTGTTTGCGTGTCTATGGTATATGTGTGATTTTCAGTTGGAACCTTTTTCTGGTCTGATGATATTAGTCTGCTTTAATGTGTGGTTTATCTAAGTGTGACCTGACCGTTGGTTTGACTTTTGACCGGGTTGAAGAGGATTACTGTTGTTTTATCTATCTGCTGGTGTGTGCGTGTTTATGTGCCTGTAGTTCTTGCAATTTATTCTACTTATTTTGTATGTGTTTCAGTGTGTGGTGTGTTATAGGCACCTCCACTACTTTGCTTTGACAACATAGCGTAATGAAAATGGCCACAAACTTAATGAAACCAAAGTTCTAAATGTATATTTTGACATATTTGATGGCATTATTAAAATGAAACACCAAATTATTTGTTTGTTTATTTTTTTCCTATTGTTGTTGTTATTCCGTTTTTTACTAATTTCTTAAATCCTCTCCTAACAAACGGAAAAGGCCTCAAACTTAATGAAAATTGATTATTATTTTTTATCAAATTATTATTTTGTTTTTTGTTTTTTAGTTTTCTTTTTTATTATGATTTTTTCTTTTTTTTAATCCTTTTTAACAAACAGCATAGTGTAATGAAAAAGGCCACAAACTTAATGAAAATGAAGTTTAATTGCCAACAAGTTGATTTTATTATTAAGATGAAAGTCCCAAGTATTTTTTTTTTTTTAATTATTTCTTGAAATTTTTTTTTCCCCTTTCTTCCTTCTTTTTCCCTTAAAACCTTTCTAACAAATAGCATAGCGTATTGAAAAAGGCCGCAAATTTAATGAAAACATTTGACGTTAACTTTTTTTTTTCCTCCTTTTTGTTTAGTGGAAATAATAAATTTAATCATTAAGCTTTTACATAAATTTAAAATAAAATCTTCAAGAATGTTTTTTCCAAAGACCAACAATATTTCTAACGTGAAAGATGAACTGAAGGCAAGGATTATGGCAGCATTCACCAATTTAAACTAGGAGACCGCCCAGAAGAGTTGCAAGAGATTCTGAAGTTGTCTAGAGGCCATGATTAAAACCAATGGCAATTTTATTCAATAAATTTGCTCTTTAATATTTCAAGATATTTTTGTGTAATTTTGGTAAATATATCTGTTAAAATGAGATGTTGGTGTTATTTTTATTTTTGCATAATTTAGACAACAATTCACCCATCACTACATGTGTGTGTATACACACTAAATCGCTATAGGTCAAGTTTAAATTAAGTCAGACCAATAAAACAGTTGTATTAGAAAGTGTTCAGTGCATGTTTGAAAAAATGATGATTCAACATGTAGAGATTTTTAGATATTTAGGTAGTGAAGTTGGTTACACTACCATGGTTTCAATCTTTTTGATTTTGTCACGTGATTTATTTTGATTGATGTAAGCCATCAATCAAAATAAATCACTTTTATAAGTTCATAACCAGAAGTTCAAAGTAAGGAACTGGTTTGTTATTGGGAATCCTTTCATCTTGATGAGATATATATTCATCACTATGTTTAAAATTAATTTTTTTATAGGCCATAACTTTAAAATATTTGAAAATCCAACTTGGGACTTTCAAATCAAATCCAGTAAACCTTTCTTTTTATTCAGTATTTCACAATGCCTTTCCGACATTCTTTTTTTTTTTTTTTTTTTTTATGATGGACCAATCAACCTTAAAATGTAGTTTTGATTATTTTATGGACTTTTTTCATGCTGCCTTCAAATATAACAGTAAACCTGATTTTAAAATGAAATAAAAAAAAAAAAATTCCACACACAAACTACTACATGATATAACCACAATAGACTTCCCTGCAAATAAGGATGAAGTTGATTCTTCATGAATATGATTTACATCTTCTCTTTTCAATTAATTCTAAAATCGTGTTACTTAGTTTACACATGTTGACCTTCCTAAATTAACTTTTAATACCTGTGAATGCCAAAATTGTTTCAATGTAACTGAAAATATTTCCATGTGGATATTAAACAAAACAAAAAAAAAGGGATATTCTGTGAAGTGTTTTAGTGGGCATGATGTCATGACATGACTGATCATGAATGCGTAATGAGGTTCAAGGTTTGTTTTTCGAAATTTTTCATAAATCTAATTTCACTATTAGACATTTGAACTAACAAGTATATCTATAACACACTTGTATATCATTAATTGTAATATCATTTTAATGGGGCCTCACACCAGTGAGGGGGGGGGGTAGTGTGCAAGTGAAACCGTTGAGAGGAAGGCCCTGAAACAGAGCACATTCTCTCCTGATGACCCTAATTTAAATATAAATTTAAGAGGAACACATTAAAAAGAATTCAATGAAATCATATGCCGTAGAGAAGCTCAGTGGAAATGTCATTGGTATGAGGAGCATTACACATTCAGCTCGCTTCAGGTGAGTTTCAATTCTTTCCAGTAATTTCCTTCTTCAATGTACTTTCATTTTTTCATTATTTACAAGTAATTATCTTTAGTATACTTAAATGTGAAAAAAAAAAAATGTTCATGTGCTTCAATTTTCTTGATTTTGCGGGATTTTTATGGAACTCCTATCAGTTGTCTCCAATATTTTAAATTCAGTCATCATCTCATTTTAGGTATAAAAAAAAGAAATCAGATTGAAATGAAGATTGTCAGATAGTCTACTTTCATTTGTACTCTTAGACTACTTTTTGTGCTTGTGATTTGACTGTCATCCATCTTCTACAAGACTAGAATGTTTTGTACAATCTGATCAAATAATGAAAGTTAATTTTTAAGAGCATCAAATGGAAAAAGAAATGTAACTTGGATTTTTATTTATCAACATTTTAATAAAACCATTTTTAATTAGAATATTATTTTTATAAAGTTTAATTTTTCTAACAGATTCAGTCAAGTTTTTTTTTTTTTTTTTTTTTTTTACAATTAAGAATTTCAATTGAAATTTTAAAAAAAGAAAAAAGTATGAAATTCTTTCTTTCTTTTCACTCATCTGTTGTAAAAAAAATTTACGAGGAGAAAAAACTCTTAAAAACTTTCATCAAATGAGGCTACGTTGATAATTGTTATAATTAGACCTGTTTCTACAACTGATTATTGCTGAAGATGAACATTTTGATGTATTGTTTACGAAAATATTTCAAATTTGTTTGAACCAACTTAGTAAAAGGTAGTTTTAGTATTTATAATAAAACAAAATAGTAAGGCTTGTAAACATTTACTCGTCTCTTATTCGGATTTCTTTTTCTTTTTTGTTATTTTGATCTCCTACCTTCTGTGATTTTGTAATCTGTATAGCAATTCTTTCTTGTTAATGATTTACAGTTATTACCAAATAAACTGGGATCAAACCTGCCTATTTCCTTTCTCTCACCCAGTTTCTGTATTTTTGTTTTCTTATCAAAACCTGTTTAATTTTGCTGATAGATTTCTTTTAATCTCTTGTCAAATAGAGCATGGATCGATTAAAACAAAACCGTGTTAAAGCATGTGCTTAATAGATACATATTGACTGAATCAAATATCATTTGCAGTACTTACTGCATATAATTGTGTATAAACCAACTTCATGTATGGTTTAACCCCTCAATTCACTTGCATGAATTCTAACTCCTCCAAAATAAATTTACCCTGTGTATAGTGCAACCTGTCATAGAAAATGCATGATTTTTAACCTCTTAAAAATACCTATGTATAGGTTGACCCCCCCACCCCCCCACCCCCACACACACACACACACTATTTTTTGTGTTTAAGAAAAAAATGATCATAAGCTTGCACTACAATCAAGTATATATGGTATTTCTTATCAGGATTTAATAATATTCTATAATAATTAATAAGATCAGAAATTTAATAGGTATTGTGTAACATATGTAGGAATCATGCATACATGTATAAGAATGTTTTATAATGAATAATATTTTAAGATATTATAGCATAAGGAAATTAAAGCATAGCATAGAAATTAAACTACTGAAGAAAATTAAAATAAAACTGTCTCCCTTTTATATCAAGATTTTTTTGTAAATTCTAATCACATCACTGAGTATACCAACATTAGGAGAAAACCTAATATTGCTGTTCTCAAATATGGCATAAAAATTGCCACCCACTTTCATTTAAGTGTATGAATCTATCCAAGCTCAAGCTCTCTCTTATGCACACATACTTAATTTTCTTTTCTTTATTGGGCTGTACATTCAAGAAAAGTTCAGATGTAATATACATGGTTTAAAATAAAATGTCATGTCTATTTCAATTATGGCTATCCTCTAAAAAATATCATTTGAAGTAACAAACACACCCAAGATATTTATTCAACAAGATTTACTCGCTTTTGTTTATTAGGCAAAATAATTTACATCACTTAGCATCATCTATAGTTTACCTTTCCTTACACAGATAATTTCAACAATTTTTTGGTGTTAGCTAATTGAAAATTTGCTTTATTTCTGTGTATAAATAAAAATTGCAAAATAAAATCTCTGCTTTTTTTTTGTTTTTTTTTTTGTCATGACTGGGATTTAAAAAAAACAAAAAAACCCCGCCATACAGAAACTGAAGATTAGATAGACTGCTAAAGAAAAATTTTACAGAAGAAAACTTAAATTCAGGGATTTGTAAATGTCATTCATTTTTATATCTCCCACCTATACATACATAATTTAATCAATAATAATAAACAACACTTTAGTTTGAAATCCTCCTAGAAGATGAAATGTTTTACACAGAATTTTTCCACTTTGTCATTCAGTTGCTTATATTCATATATAAATATATTTCTTGTCAATAAATAAAATATATATATATATATATATATATATATATATTATCCTATATCTATAGCATGACTCAGTTTCATGCCCTATGCAATCATCAGGTGCCTATAATGAACTGACCATTTTGGGATTTTAATTTTTGCTTCTCACATTCATGGTATTTTTATATATATCATATCGCCCCAAATTGTAATGCTGGGAAGCTATTTTTTTAATTGTGTAATTTGATTTGGAGCAAAACCTAAAAATTAAATAGGAAAGTTACATTAATAAGTAGAATGTTTTTAAGGCAGAGTTTATGTTTTGTGCCTCTGCATCAAGAGTTGTTAGTTTAAGTGAAAACAAAAGACAAAAAAAAAATGTTAATCTGGGTCAACATATTCGAGGAGACATTTATTTTTATCTTTGCTTGTGATCATTATTAATTCACTTCTTTTATTTAATATATTAGGGTTATTCAGGTATTTTAATATAATAAGTTTTTCTAAAAGGCATAAGTTAGATCTATTTTCAATTCCATTTGGGTTTTTTGCAATGCTCTCTCAGGTAATAATTGGGTTTTTGTTGTTTTTTAATTGCCAGAAATATTTGAAGAGAGCAGTGCTTTTACTGTATTTACTGTTGCTTAAAGTTAATTGATAACTGTAATATTGGTTCTTAGTAGATCCAAAATAAAATTTAACATCACCATCGGAATGAATGTTAGCTCTGTAAATTATACTTTCGGTCCTATACTGGCTGTTTAGTGGGCAAATCATTTTTTTTTTTTTTTTTTTTCAGCAGTTACAGTTGTTTTTAGTAGGGTTACTGTTGTTTTGCAGGTTGGACATGTTTATTTAATATCATATTGTTGGGATATATATTTGTCAAAGTTCTTGGTGCAACTCTAACTAAGCTTAACATTGTTTTTGTTGAATGTGTGTGTGTATGTACACACACACACACAGGAATCCTTCGATTAGTACAGTGGTAACTACAAAAAAAACAATTTTCAATTATTATGGTTAAACTGGAGAATGTTTTACTGCACTAATCAAATTTTGGTATATCAACATTTTAGTGCACTAATTGAAAACACATTAATTGGGAGCGGGGTGCCTCTGTGTGTGTGTTATTTGTCAATTGGCTCTGTGTGTGTGTGTGTGTGTGTGTGTATATATCCTCTATTATGATAAATACCATTGTGTGTGTGTATTTCCCTCCTGTGATGCACATGAAGAGAGAAAACAATACTGAGGTAGTATCAGCTCATTTCATTCTCTTTATTACCAGTTAAGAGATCTCTTGCCACTTGTTCGCTCTTTAACAGTGCCTTATTTTAATTTTTTGCCATAATTATGTCAAGTAGTGGAGGATATATATATATATATATATACACACACACACACACTCCATTATAATAAAGATCATTGTGTATTTGTTTGAAAATATATATATATTTCTCTCCTGTCATGCTCAGGAGTTTGAATTATTTTGTTTTGTCTTAATGTAAAATACTCGATAGTAAGTACATCAATATATATCTATATATATGTGTTGGCATCATTTTAGATAGTGTATCGATATAAATATTTTGCTGTCATTTTTGACAGCATGTGCCCACATATTTAATACAAATATAAAGTTTGTCTATTAGCTGCTGATGTTATATAGAATTTGTAAACCCTACAAACACAGTAATCAATGCAAGGCATATGAAATATATACAAAAACAGTTTTACTGCTGCTGCAACTAAGTTTCATGTGGGTGTAAAGTTACTCAATGTTACAGATCACAAAATCTTCAGGTGGTTAAAAAGAAAAGCAATATAATACTCATTAAAAATTTAATTTTTTTTATGAGTATTATATTGCTTTTTCCATAGAAAATTCATGCCAATTCTTAGTCATTCAGATTCCAACATCAAATTTATTGACAGATATAATATGCTTACATTTCCTATTTGAACACAGTTCAAACTATCTCTTAAGAAAGAAAGCTTAAAATTACTTAATTCATATCAATTTTACATTCCTATGAAAATGGAAGATTATAAAGATGAATTTTAGACACTTGATGCTTTTTTGTTACCGTAATGGCAAAAATTCCTCACAAGCAACAGAAATTTATATGCTGTGTTTGGTGAAGTTTAGATATAGTGATTGTAGCCTTATTGATGAAGTCTGCTCAAGCAGACCTTCCCCACCACTACAGATGATGACTAAATAAAGACATTGATTGGGAATAACCCATATTAAACAACACTGGAATTGGCATAAACACTAAACGTATTAAAATCCACCATCCATGTACACATAGTGAAGTTTGGGTACTCAAATCACCACAATATTTGGGTATCACATGATTAGAGTGGAAAAAATATTTTCAATCGCATTTCTATCTGTGATTTGCTGCATAGACACAATGAAAAACATAGGCCATTTTTTTAAGCAAATTTTGATGAGAACTGGATCATTTACAGCAATGTTCAACAAAAAAGATCCTGGGCTAAACAACAAATGCAAACTTTAGCCACCCCAAAAGCAGATCTTCATCCTAAAAAAGTCATGCTGAGCATCTTGTGGAATTGGAAAGAAATCCTGTACGGTGCGTTTCTGCCAAGTAACCAGTCAAGTGACTCTGAAAAGTACTGATCGCAATTGAATGCATTAAAGGCACAAATTCAAGAAAAATGCCCAGAATTGACAAACAGAAAAGGTGTTGTTTTCCATCAGGATAATATCAGATCTCTGGTTTCTTTGGCAACCTAGCAAAAATTGTTGCAGCTTGGATGGGGTGTGTTACTCCATCTGCCATATTCACCAGACATTGTTTCTTCAGATTTAAATTTATTCAGGTCCTTGCAAAATAATGGTAAAAATTTTAATTCTTTGGATGACAAAAAAACACCTTAATAAGTTCTTTCCCAAGAAACCAGTAAAATTTAGGGAAGACAAGATTTTTAAGTTGAAGGAAAAATGAAGAAGGGCTGTGCAACAAAATGGTCATTATTAATTGAATAAATATTTAATGGCAGAATTTTGTTTTGTCTTTTAATTTCCCTTAGAAACCAGCATGAACTTTCCAGACAATCATATATAATATATATGGCCTCAGATTTGTGATATCTCAGGTTTAAAAAGAAAAAGATTTTCTTGAAGCTTTTATTTTTGTTTTAATTTCAATCTAATGGATTTAATTTAATATTTTCTATAACCAAAATACTTTGCTGCATTAATAATTTAAATTAACTGGATGGAGTGTGTGTGTGTGTGTGTGTGTGAATTAAATGATTTCATTGCCATTTTTAGCCACCATTCCTCACAATGTAATTCTCTTTATTAACAAATCTTACAAAAATATACTTCCTGAAACTTTTTTAGATGATTTAAAGTTCAATTAATCTGGTTTGAAATAAATACTACTTAATTTAAATTTAAAATATCACAAAAATACATTTATTTTTTATTTTTTTTTTTTAACATAGTGGTAGCTGTCTATTTAAGACATGATGACAGCTTGAATGATAGATGGATGTTTATCGAATGTTTTTTCTATGGTGGATATAACTAAAAAAAAAAATTAATGATTAAAGAATGTGAGCATGTAATTTTTAAGTACTCAGTAATCTTAAATATTTAGTAAAATATTCTCCATAATCTAACGTTTTACTGAATTTTAGATACTTGGGCTTTTAATTTATTATAGTTATCGCTTTCATTTTCTGATAATTTTGTAGATGAACATCTTATCTTCAAAAATCAGCATATTTATTCACTTAAGTGCAATACATGATACATGCTTGGGTGATCATCTCTTGACAGACATGATTGACTGGATATATTTATACACATACAAAAAAAAATTTAATTCTTTTGAAAATACTGGGTTCCTAAAATTGTAATAAGCTTTCAATTTATGATTAGTAAATATAGTTTTTACTTAATCACAATATAACCTAACCATTACAGTATTAAAATAGAATTTTAAAAGATTTAGAACTTTATAAATTATTCTAATTAAAATTTTAAAAATTGAAAACAATTCTTGTAAAAGTTCATTATTCATCAAAAAAATTTTTTTCTTAAGACAGTAATGTACTTATATCTTGAAAGCAATTGAAAGCTTTTCTAATAAAATAATGTCTTAGTTTTATTGCATTATTATTTTTTAATGATTTTGAGCAAATCTGTAAGTGGGGATCTTGTTTTACAAAAAGAAATTAATTTCAATTCTTCAAGGAATTCTGCTTTTAATTAATATAAACATTAAGTGTTGTACCTTTAAATTTGTTGAATTTTAATAAAATTAAATAAATGATTACAGGTGTAAAAGGGAAGAAAAAAAATTAGTTCACCTAAAGACGCAAAAATAGAAAAAATTTTCACAAAACTTCACATGTTCTAAAAAAAACGATTAAAATATGCAATGAACTAATCCATAAATATGTTGTTTTTTTTTTTCTCCTTAATAACAGATTTTGACCATAAAACTTTGTTTTTATCAAGTTTGTTTCTTTTTTTTTTTCTTTTTTTTTTTCCCCACCCCAGCAACATAGGGAGCTACACACACACACACACACACACATACAAGTTTCATTAAAATAAACTAAATTATGTAGAAATTGCTCGGATTATTGAACATGCCAAACATTCAGATAATTTCTACATGATTTATGTCCTTAAAAAGAACACAAGAAAAATTCAATCAAAAAATTTAATTACAGTACTTTGTCAGTCAATTTTTATGAAAACTTGTATAAAAGCGGTATTGCTGCACAAAAAAAAATATATATATACACACACACACCCACACAATTTTAACATAAAATTAAAGCGTTTAAAATTTCAGTGTCCCCCTTTCCTTCATATACAGGTAGTTACATCAGCACAAACCTCACTTTAGTTCAATAAAGTCCTAGAGGATGAAACATGTCACATGACAAACAATTTTCCACTTTGTCTTTTATCTTCCTAACAAATATCGTTTTTCACGAAAAGAAGAAAAGAAAGAGCAAAACCAGTCAACCAGAGTATTACTGAAGATAACAATTTTAAGCCAAGCAGGCTTTGTAATTAAAGTAATCAATAATATATAGATTATTGATAGTAATTAATAAAATTAAATGTTTAGTTATCTCTTTTCTTAGGTTTTACAGGATATGGGAACATTGAATTTTATTTAATATATATAAGTGCTACTCAAAAGTTTTCTGGATTTGTCCATCAAAAACAAAAACACAAAAAAAATAACTGCCTGCTCCTTCATTGTTGCCATTGTCTTCTTCCACATAGTCTCTTTGTGTGTACAGCAGTCTCCAAAAAGGTAGTGGCAGCAAAAAAAAAAAAAAAAGTCTTAACTATATTCATTTTGTGCCCATTGTTGAAGTTGTTCATTTTGAGGCAACGTTTTAATTTATTTATTGGAATTAGCAATTCTTTTTGAAGTCTATCATTTCTCTGATGCTTTTTTAAGTCTTGTCATTTGTAAAAATGATCCTTCAATTTATGTTGCTCACATGCCTCAGATATTTATATTTCTCATTTCTTCTATTTTTAGTTAATTTTATTCTTAAAGATTAGTTAATAAAATGTCAACAGTTCCCAAAATATAAGCAATGTACAATTTACACACTTAAGGAAAAATAAAAAAAGGGTTAATTATTATTTTATTTTTTTTAGGTTTTTTTTTTTTTTTTTAATAGACAAGACTTTGAAAAATCACTGGAGCAATATATTAGTTTTGTAATTCTAATGTTCAGATAAGTAGCAACCAGATTCATGTTTTAAATATATACTTATTGATTTATGGCATTAATTCAACATGGAGAGAGTGCTGTCAATTTTCAGGTAAACATTATTTTGTTTTACTCTATTTTCATTTGCTTCCATAAAAAACATACAAAGCAAAATAAAAAGTACACTTTTTTTTCTTTTGCTTCATTTTGTTTTAACTTCGACAAGTGCAGTTATTTGTCTTTCATTGGGTTTTAATACAATCTTTTGTTCTCTCCCCCACCCCCTCTCCAAATTTCAGACACTTACATTGCATTTTCTTCAGGCACAAAAACATTTTACTTTTGAGTTTGTTTTTGTTTTGTTTTTTGTTTTTTAATTTAAAATTATAGCTTTATGAAGAAAGGGAAAAAACACTTATCAAAACTTCTTAGTTTATCAAAGTTTGACTCTCAGTGTGCAGTGGTTGAGTTGAAATTGCTTGCAATGGGCATAATAGCAGATTTGATGTAGCATCCCTAAAATAAAAAGGTGGAGTCTGCTTTGTACAATTTATTGCTCCAATATTTTTTTTTCCTCAATGTATTTTCCCCATCTACTTTAATGCCTAGATTGGGAAAAAAAACTATAAAAAGAAATGCACTATAAATGTTTATGTCACTCTACATTCAACAAGATATTGAAAGTATATAATTCACTATCACCACACACACACACACACACACGTATAATTTATCAAATATATTTGAATATATCTACCCTTCTAAATATGGTTGACAACTAGTAAAATGGATAAAAGTGACTCAAATATATCAGGGTTTGGAGACAAAATTTGATTCTTACTGCATACATTGAACATGAAGTGGTATTGATGACCTTTATATATATATATATATATATATATATATATATATATATACACACACAATTTGTTACCATAATACATGCACAAGATTATTTTTGTATGTGATAAATAAATCTATTTAAGGACTTTTTTTTTAAACTAGTTTTGTTTTTTATTATGAGAAAAATATATTTAATTTCAAGGTTGTCAATTAAAATACTTAATATCCAAGATTCTGTAGTGCATTGACAATTAAATATATAATAATTGGGAACCTTGCAATGAAAATTGGTAGCTAATATAAATCAAATACAAATATGTCTACAAAAAAAAGATTTTAAAAAAATAATTCAAAAATATTTTTTTAATAAAAAAAATTAAATAGCTTTTTTTTTTCTTTCTTTTTTTTTTTTAAGAAATTCAGGCAGTACATAAGTCTAAATCCATGCTTTATTTTTACTTTTTTTGAATAATTTTAATTAACAAATAATTTGTCTTAAAGTAAAGAATTCCATATTTCCTGCTGATAAATTTAAATCTTTGTTGACATCAAAGTAGCAGCACCAGTGATTGTCATTTTTAATTTGTGTTTTGCTTTTATTTTAATTAATTTTTCTTCAAGTAAATATGATGAAGCTTTGAAGAAGCCACATTATAAAAAACAACATAATAGCTGTTGTCCTAATTATTGTCATTTTGCCAGAAAATCTAATGTGTAAAAGAGTTAAGTTTTTTGTATCTTGAATTTGCCTTTAATTGAAATATTACCAAAATGTAACATGTAAGCTTAAAGTTTACATCTTTCCACTAATCCAAATACATTTTTTCTAGATATATTTTAATTTGCAAATTTACTTCAGCAATTACTAACCATAACCGTAGAAATGATTAGCAAGACTACCTGGCATTGTTTGGGTTAAATTAATTTCTGACTGTGATCACTAATCCTTTTATTTAGAATAATGCATAAAGGATTATCCATAATCTAATGGAGAACCTGAAGAATTTGAGATGAGTCTGGTAAATTTTAACTGAATATTGTAGGAGAGAAAAATATCTTTTATCAGATTTAGTTAGGAATGAATCCATCATTGATATAAAACAAATATTCCTGGAAATAAGGTGGGAGACCAAGTTGGAGAATGATTGCAGCAGCACTGGAAAACCTTTCTTTACTTGTGTGTATCTAGCTGGAGATGTTTGTTTGGTTATTTTTCTTTCTTTCAATAAAATAAGACGAATTTTAGTTTAATTTTCAACAGTGGTAATATGCATAATATATTTCATATTTTTAAAAATAAATAAACATCACATTTTGTAACAGTATACCAAAAATGCAAAATTCTATGAAAAATACCTTTTTAAAAAAGAAGCAAAATGCCGTTAGAAATCTAGTGACTAGTGTTGCTTCTTTTTAAAGCACTATCATTCAGGTGTTTTTTGGGGGTTTGTTTTTTCACCCTCTCTGTTGCTTGGATAATTTTTTTGTCATAACTTTTATTAATAGTATTCAGAGGTTTTCTGCTTTGGTCATTACTATAATCAAACTAATATAACAGTAGAAAACTTAATGAATCGTAGTACGATATTATTTTTCCCGCATTAGCTTGCTGCTGGAAAAGTGGTAAATTTGTCAGGTCGCTTATCTAACCCATGAGCCGACACAGCAGCGGCAGTAGTGGTAGTGGTGGTGGTGGTGGTGGTAGTAGTAGTTACTATAGAGAAGGTCCCTGCTGAGCCAGGGGAAATAACTCTGGGTTTTGCGTAGTCGTGCTTAACTCCCCATGAAAACGAATATTAGATCAGCCTGTCGCTTACCATGCTCCACGGTCAAATCTCATCTTCCTCCTCAACCATTATTTCGAGCAGCGGTCTTGTGGCTGGTGCTTGGCACTCTGCTGCTGTAATACCTCCACCGCCACCTTTGTTTTGACACTCGCATCGCAAAGAAAAGACGTGGACAACACACCTTTATCTTTCCGACGAACGACTACAGCGAGCTCGCCGAGAAAAACAACACCGAAAAGGCCACGCGCGCACACACACACACACACACACACACATACATACATACATAGACATACACGCGTTCTCTTCCTCTCTTTCCAAAAGTCTCTGGTTTTATTACTTCCTCCCCATCCCTTCTGCTTGTTGTTCCAGGCCGACTAAGCAATCATCGATTTCTTCTTTTCTTCTTTCTTTCTTTTTCTTTTTTTTTTTTTCTACTGTCTCACCATCAACGTCGAGATTCCTCCGAAAAAAAAAATGGTATATAATCTTGACAATATATATTTTCTTCTTTGATTTACAGTATGAGAGTGGGTGGGTCGGTTTGATAGTCATAGTGAGTGAGTGACTGAAAGAGAAAATGTTTGTTGCCTCTCTGGACTGTTGCTTTATTTATTATGATATTGTTATTATTATCATTGTTGTTGTTATTATATCATATCATCACTATTATCATTATCATTATTATTATTGTTAAATATTATCACCAACGCCATTATTTATATATCGCGTTTCATTCAATTTGATATTAATACGATTATCATTTATCGCTGTATAATATCCATACTATGATAATTTTTCTTCGATTTTTCCATATAATATCATTATTTTCCCACGGTGTTATCATTATTACCACAAAATTATTATTGTTTGATGTTGTTATCCCCCGTTGATTGTCAAAAAATGTACGTTTTTTCCTTAATTTAAAAAAAAATGTTTTAATGTTTTTTATTCAAAAACATTGTTTATATTTTTTTTCTCGTTAAAAATGACAATGTTATCGTCTTTCGATTTGTATATATATATATATATATATATATATATATATATATATATATATAACAGCAATCCAGTTCGTTAATATAGCACCGTTTGTGCATCGTATCTTTTACCAACCGCCCCCTCTTTTGCCGTCGCCAACAACTTGTCCGTGTGTCCGTCTGCACGCACACATGCGTGTTTAGAAGTTTAAGCTTTGAGATATATATATATATATATATATATTTGTAAATTTTATTACTGATGAATATTGCGTGCATATTTGTATTTGTGTTATTATTGGTGTGTTTAAGACTTCTTTTTTTCTTTTACCTAAAAATATGAGTATTTTATTTATGCAATTTAATTGATTTTTGTGCAGATATGTATATATGTGTATTTATGATTATGTCTTGTGTGCTCGGGATTACCATAATATATATATATATATATATATATATATATATATGCGTGTGTGCATGCATGCACACAATCACACTGTTGTGTTTTTCTTCCCTACCTCTCCTCCTCTACTGTGCCTGCTACTGCCAGGGGAGGCAACTCCTGTTTTGATAATACTACAGGGTAACTGGCAGCAACATTCATTGCTTATGAATATTTTAGTAGCGGCAAAATATTGACAAAAGAAGGGAGAGAGAAAGAAGTAAAACTGTGAAGAGATTTGTGAGAGTGGAAAAGGCAACTAGTGTGAGAGAGAGAAAGAGAGACATTCCAAAGTATATATTTCTATATACTGTGTAAAATGTTATTCATTCTGTGTACGTGTGTTCGCACCTTTCGTATGTATGTATCTTATGTGTGCTACTGTTGTTTGTGATGCTATTATTGGATTCTAGGTCTCTTCATTCCAATTTCAATGTGCGGACATTAATACTTTCACGCATATATATATATATATATATATATATATATATATATATATATATATACACACACACACACTCATTGTTACCATTAATAATATTTATTAATAATTTCAAGCAATATTATATTGTAATGTATTGCAATGGAATGTTTTTTATTTCATAAATAATTTTTCTTAACTTTCTTATAACATTGATTTATTGCTATTATCTGCTATATTTTAGCAATTTTCTCAATATAAACAGCTTCCATCAAAACCAATTTTTAGTCCTCTAATTTCAATTATAAATATTATGTATGATTTTTCTTGCTAGTTGCATTTATTATTGTATATTTATTTTCATTATATTACTTTTATTTTCATTATTACATTATTATTTTTATTATTATATTGTTACTTTCATTTTCATTATTGTTACTTTCATTATTGTTTTCATTATTGTTATTATAATGTTAATGTGTAAATGTCCTGGTTTTTATCAGTTTTTTAATTTACTGTTTTTATTACTTAATTATGCAAATTATTACTAATTTTATTCAGGAAAAATAAGGCTATTCACAATTATAATTATTTTTCTTAATGATTGTTATCAATTAAAAATTATTAATTGAATTTTCAATTACAATAAAAATTAAAAATAATAATTCTTACCATTTAATATTTAAAATAATTTTAATGTCACTTATATTTGGTATTTTCTGATAAAATTTCTCCAATGCTACCAGTTATTATTGCTAGATACTACTATCACTACTACTGCTATGAATTTTACCTTCTGCAACCCCAATTGTTTACTTGTTACTAGTAATATTTATACTACCACTTCTACTCTTAGAAATATTTTTTTTTTTACTATTACTACTAATTTTTTAAAATTGTTTTATTTAATGCAAATATTTCTTATTACTAATAAATATTAAAATAAACCCTTCAGTTATCACTAACTTGTACCTGATATCTTATATTATTTCCATAATAATTTCTAGTGTCCTAATCATTATTAACTAATATCATCTCCAATATAGTTTTCACTTTCACCAATCATTCCTTGTAAAATATTTTTTCTTTTGTGTGTGTGTGTGTATGTGTGTGTTTATATTGCTTGTCTTTGTCTGTTTCTCTCATCCAATTTAGTCATTTAAATTTTTTTTTTTTTTTTTTTTTTTTCCATTTTTAAGACAAATCATTTTTACTTTTCAGATCGATTATTATAGCAAAATCTCCTTTAGATCTGTTCATGTACATATACTTGGATTGTTTAAATTTTGTCTCTAAAACCTTTTTATGCAAGTTGCACTGTGGCAGACAATTTCATTATTGATCAGATCCAAATACATAAATGGACTCAGAAATTTAATGAAATATCAACCATCAATTTAGAATTAATTATCACAGTTGACAAATAAAGTTATTTGCTAACTTCTTTAATAGTCATTTTATTCTCTTCCCTTATAAAAGAATCTTTTTTTAATGCTTCAAATCGTTTTTGTTGCCTAAATTCTGGTAACATTCAATTTCATATTTGGTATCTGAGCAAGAAATAATACAGCAACATGATTTTAGTCCTTTCCCCAATTGCTGAAGGTTTATGGCCACATTACATTGAAACACCAGTTCCCATACAATCACTAAAGTTAAGCAGCACCTATCCTGGTCAGTACCTAGATGGGTGACAGCTTGAGAATACCAGGTGCCTGTGAGGATGTTATAATGATTTGGTATTGTTAATCAATAGCCAAGTTCTAATTTCTGTTGAGTTATATTTACTTGCAAACACTCTTGGGGAAGGTATAAATCCAACTCTTCTCCTGCCAGCTATGGGTTAATTAGTAAAACTTGTCATGCTAAATCATTATCTCCAAAAATAAAATGAAATTGTTCAAAATATTTAGATTTCAGTATTAAATAAGCCTTAGAGGTTGATATGCAGCTAAACAAATAACCAACTGCTGCACTTTAAAAACCTTTTCTGTTTTTGTTTTTTTTTTTCAATTTACTCTTTGTAATCAACAAAATGGTTAATTTTATATCTTTCATATGGTTTCAAGTCCCCGAAATTTTCTCTTCAGGGCAGAATGTGACACCTGGATATTTGCACTACTTTTCAGATATAGCTTTTTATAAGCAGGCACCTTGATAATGAGAGAAACCTTGATCTTTTTAAATCAGGAAAAGGATGGTTCCTTTGCCTCATCAGTAGAAAAGAAATAAAAGACGGTGTCTTTTATAACAATGTTGGCTTTATCTATGCCAAAAGAAACTTAAATTCCAACCCAATTTTTACATGCAAATTAAATTATAACAAAATATTTATACTAATTAAGTATTGGTTTGTTCACTATTTACTAACATGCAACAATTAACATCAATGCAATTGTCAAAATTATTTAAAACCAAACTTACTCTATAATCTTTAAATCCACAAACTTATAAAATCCATGATTCCCTATTATCTTAGTTTCGCCATCAGAAGTCATTCTTCTTTTGTCCAATTTTGATTTACTTTCCAGAGAACACAAAATTAATTTTGTTTATGAAAGTGTCTATTATAGGTGAAATATGTTCTTTGTTGATATGCAAAAACTTCATTGTCTCAAATTGATAGGATTAGATGTAAAATGATGATATATATAATTTGGGTTTATTAGCAAATCTGTCTTGTGGCTTAAAATGTGCAACAAACAAAAGATGTACTCTAGATATTAAATATGAGATGTAATTTAATGAAATTAAATATACTAAATGTTTTGTTTTGTTTTTGTTTTTTACTTCTTCGCCCTTATAATATCATTTCATCTGGCCTGTTGTAATCAACTTGATTGTATCAACTCATCTTTCTGCATCCATTTATAAATACAATATTTTCATTATGGACCTTTTTCAATAATGCTACATTTTATTTTTGGCTTCTTTTTTTTTTTTTTTTTTTTTTTTTTTTTTTTTTTTTTTTTGCAAGATATTTCTCTCTATATGCCCCTGTATCTCTCTTTTTCTTTCTATACCCTTGTATCCTTCTTTCTCTCCATATATATATATATCCAGGTATATCTCTCTTTCTCTCTAAATGCCTATATATATCTCCCATTCTCTCTCTCACATATATATATATATATATATATATATATATATATTTCATTGGAAATGACACACATGGTATTATTATAAAAAAATTTTATATAAGTTTTCATGTGTACTTATGATTTTTTCTTTTCAGAACTCAAATTATATAGGAATTGTCTAAGCTGTTTCGGTAATATTTTTAACCATTATAAGGGATGAATTTGCTATTATGTGTAACTGAATATGTGTAGTGTTTATGAATGTCTGTAGAGTTGTGTGTATGTTATATTCCAAACACAATAAGCACATTGTTTCCGTGTTCATAATTGATATTATTAAGTGTAGGATTTCTTTTTTTTATTAATGCTTCCTTTTCCTTTTTTTTTTTTTTTTTTTTTTTTTTTTTTGCATGTGGATGATGATATGTGTATATTGTCAACAAGTATGTCACAGATAGGGCCTGATTGATCTCTGTATGTATTTAAATAAGATTGAATTGTGGTCTGAAAGATGCCGTGTTAATCGTGTGGTAGGGTGGCTGATGTAATTTTTTTACAAATTAGAATTGTTCAAGAACACAGTTCTTCAAAGAACATATAAATTCATAAATGACACTGGTTCTCTGCAGTTTAGATTTTGCAGGTGAATTGTTATTATTGATGATGAGGTTAGCAGTTTAAAATTTTGTGTAATAGAGAATTAATTTTCTTGTTTAAATCAGTTACGTATTTTTAGATGATGTTTCAAAGTGAAAATTCATCCTGTTTATAATTGCTATGAAATTGGTTTTCGTAGAAAATGTTTGTTTTTGTCTGCATGTTTGTTGTTGCCATTGGTTATGTTGCAAAGAAAAAGTTTGATATGTTAGTCAAGTAAACAATTTGAAAATTCATTCACAAGCATTTGTTTCAAATTGTAGAGTTTTTTGAGGAAAAGTGGGCAAGAAAACAAATTATTGTACGCTCTCATAAGGAAATTTTTAACAACACAAGTTTTGTATCTAAGAGGACATTGAATAATAAAATTAAGGTGACAAGAATTTTAACTAATGGTTTTTTTATATAGTGAAGTGAGAGCGTCCAAAATGTGACTTTTTTTTGTCAGTTAAAATGAAAATATCATCAACATATCAGACATATTTTTGGTTTGGTAACTTTCTTAAAAATCACGTTTTTAACATAGGACCTATAAAAGTTAGAGAAGCACAAAGCAAGAGGGTTTACACCATTAGTTTGCATGTAAATATTGCTGTGGTCATCATAGAAAGGAACTTTAGTGGTGAAGGCAAGTAAGTTTTTGAGAATATTGGATGTGATAGATGGGGGTGGGATTGAATCATGTTTATATTCTGCTAATCTCGTTGTCAATAATAACAATTCACCTGCGAAGAACCTGTGTTTACAAATTTGAAGAACTGCATTCTTAAACAATCCAAATTCATAAACAATTACATCAACCATACTACCACAAGATCGATTAGAAAACTGACATTGCACCTTTCAGATCACAATTCAATCTGATCTCTTCAAACAAACACAAGAGATCTATCAGGCCCTATCCGTGACATACTTGTTGACAATACACACATAATAGCATCATCCACATGTAAAAAGCAATTAAAAATAATGGAAGCATTAATAAAAAATTTTAAAAACTACACTTAATAATATCAGTTATGAACATGGCAACAATATGCTTACTTTGTTCAGAATATATTGTATAGACGACTCTACTTCCATAAACCCTATACTTATTCAGTTACACGTAAAATTAAATTCACCCTTGACAATGGCGAAAAGTATAGCCAAAAGCGCTTGGAAAAACAAAACATTTGAACAATTCCTATATAATCTAAGTTCTGAAAAGGAAAAAAAAAACATAACACATGAAAACTTATATAAAAAAATTAATGATAATACCTTGTCTGTCATTTTCAATGAAATCTGCATAAAAGAGAGATTGCTGTCCAAATACACAATATATATATATATATATATATATATATATATATACCTACACACACACACCTCTATTTCTTTTTCTCTCTCTCTAAATATATATATATATATATATATATATATGTGTGTGTGTATGTAATCTTTCTATTCTTCTCTCTCATCTATATATATATATATAAGAAAAATGAAGCTTTATAATTATTTATTGGGTATGAATTGAGACTCCATTGGATTCAAATGTAAGTTTCATGTTAATAGACACGTAATAAAAACCCGTGTGTAAATATTGTTCGTATCTTTTGGCTCTCAAACGTTTGAACTTTATCTGATGTGGCTCTTAAATTATACAAGCTTGGCCAGCCCCGAGCTAGATGCTTATTCATAAGTTTTCTCTGTTAATTCAACCATATTGTTGTTAACCAGTGACACCTGCTTCTGCAATGTTTAAGAATTGAATTTCCCCAATGAATGAGGGCCTATAAAAGATTTTTCAGCTTGAAAATATTTTGAAAACTAAATTTTGTTCACATGCTAATGTCATTTAACAAAAGGCAGTCTTGTCAGCAAGACACTGCCTTTCCCAACCTCCTCTCTCCTCACACTTTTTTCTTCTATACCAATTTCACTTGTTGGGACAACCCCTATTTCTGTTATATCTTTTGTCTTGATCTGTTTGTTTTTTCTTAGTTTTTTGTGATGTTCAGCCATCAACTAAATGGTTACTTTTTATCAGTCAGTTAAGTGTAATTAGTGATACATGCTTTGGCCGATCATGTCTCAAAAGAGACATGACTGACAGGGCAGAAGATTATCCTGTTGCCAGCTAAGACTATAGAACCCAATCTGTCCTATTACTTAACCCATGACTAGAGGGAAGAGACTGATTAATACCTTTCCCGAGGGTATTTGTGCATAAGTGAATTCTACTGGAATTCAAACTCACTTCCTCGATTTGTTGTTCCAAGTCGATATCCACTTCACCACAACGCACATCCTAAAATTACAGATGCTTACAGCACCTGGTATTCACAAGCAGTCACCCATCTAAGTACTGACCAGGCTCGATGTCGATTAACTTTGGTGATTGAACGTGAACCTGTGTATTCAACGTGATGTGGCTGTAAACCATATCACTTTCTTTTATGCTTTTTTCATTTGTTTTACACTCCTTTCATTTATTTTCAGTTAATAATAACAAATCAAAGGAAATTCTTTTTAAATCTTTCTTTAACAGAAATTCACTATCAATTCTCCCCTTTTTCTTTAACTAGTCTTGACTAGTTTTAAAGTATTTCTTTTTCTTTTCTTTTTTAAGGTTAATGTAAAAGCAGATAATTGAGGGTAGATAACTATGTTTGTGTGCCACATAAACCGATGTTTTCTTTACTCACCCTCACCCCTCTTTTTTTTTTAGCTGCTGCTGCCGTTTCGTAAGATGATTTGTCAATTCTAGAAAGAGTGAAATTTTCCATTTACTTACAGCTATGCTATTTACTGTTCAATTTCAGGTGCTACACATTCTTTTATAATTTCATCAATTGATACAAACACTCAATCTTCATCTTTGTTATTTATACAATTCTTTTTCTTTCCTTTTAGTTCTAAATCCAGTGTCCAAATATTGAAGGTGAAAAAAGAGAAGGCAAATGCCTCTTGCTGTAATGGTGGTCCTACAGTGGTGAGTTACATAATCATTTTAGTCACTTTTACTCAACTAGTTGTTAAAAAAACACTACTGTACCATTCATAATGAATCCTATTAGTTCAAAGCATTTTTAATAGTAATTATAGAATTCTATCAACAAGACTCTTATGAAGTGGAATCTACTTTGTATTTTATCAGTCCAGTGGTAGTTGTTTATCTTGTATACCAAGAGCTGCTCTACCGTTACTGCCTTGAGCATTTATATAGGCTGTGCCTTAGCTATGCTAATTAGGCCGTCATTTACATATCTCTACACTGTTTTATTTCTGCTTTATTTATGCTGAGTTAGCCAAAAGATCTTTGGTACTGGATGACATTAGGGCTGTTTAGGGTTGGGGTTCATTAAAATAATCGCTCCTTATTGCATCGTGACAGTATACAAGTACTGGGGGAGAAAGAATAATCAAAATTTGCCTCTTTTTATTGATTGATTCTGTGAAGACAGAAAAAAACTATATTTTTAACAAATAATACTTTATTTTAAGGAAAATAAAAATGTGATTCAAACAAAACAATAGGGGGAGTGTAAACGAGTGAAAGTTGACAAGTAACCCAATAAAGACATGACTTGAACATGATTCACATTTATATATCATGTGAAATGGTCAACAAGCCCTGAAAATCATTTTTCTCTGATGTGTGCATCTCGACAGGACAAGAAAAATTTGAGATGCATTTTCATAACAATTCACAAATGTTTATTTAATACAATTGCAGCACTGCTAAATAGTGGATGCTTAGCAACATGGGACATTGTTAAGTGATTGACTCAAACCCCAATTAGACCAAACGAATGCAGAAACAGCCGCAGTAGTTGATGAAAAGCCTCCAGTAAGGGTAAAGGTTTCCTTATTTCACCCAGGATAATGCTAGACTGAGTGTTTCTCTTTTGGTGACCAGACCAAAATGGCTGGGCAGTTTTCACTCGCCTGCCATATTCTCCAGATTTTGCACATTGGCATTACCATTTATTCCAATCTTTAAAAATTTTTTTTTTTTTTTTTTTTGTTGAAGATAGCTTAGGATATAGAATTATTGAAAGATTATTTAGTATTAAGTGATTAACTCCTAACTGAAATTGACAATGTACCAAAGACTTGTTCTTTTAATTTACATTTTAAAGTCATATCATTGTGATGTATTATGAACCAGTAGAGATGTACCATTCTCCTTATTACGAGTGGGGTTTTGGAGGGGGGAAAGTGGTGGAGTATCCTATTTTTAAAAAATAGGAGGAAAAAAAACTTAATTTTTTTGCTTAAAAAACTGTGCTTAAATCCATGGCCATATGTTCAAATTGCAACATGGATGTGATTTTTTTTTTTTTCTTTAAGATGTTTCTTTGCCTAAAATATGTATGTCCTCGTTATTTTCCGTTTCTTTTACTTGGAATAAATTTTCCGTGCAAACAGCTATGTTGACAAAAATTGTTCTTGAATTCAGTATTTTACTTCTTTTTAATTTTATCATAAACTTTATGATTATTTAATTCTTTCCTTCATTTTATTTGCTGCCAAACCAGGTGAGCAAGTTCATTCCTAACTTGGAGAAAGCTCTGAATAACCTGCCTTTGGATACTTCTGATCTCATTCCATCTCACATGTCCGAAAGTTTTTCCATGTCGTCTGTTGCTCATCATCAACAAGCCCCGCAGCAGCAAGTCCAGCATCGGCAACAAGCACAAAAGCAAGTTCAGTCATCTATAAGCAACAATCTGGATGACGTGGGCAGTGATGATCCAAACGAAGATTACTGCGCCTGTTGCCGCAATGGAGGTGAGCTTCTCTGCTGTGACTCCTGCCCAAAGGTTTTTCATCTACAATGTCACATTCCAGCTCTGATGGGGGCTCCAAGGTGAGTTTCTCTCTTCAATTGCCATTACACAAGTGAGTGATTTTCTTTCTCTATACAAAAACACTGGCTTTTGTTAAGATAATAAAATTGAAAGCCTTACAACAGCACAAAGGAAGGCTTGGATTCTTCTTCATTCTGACTTTCAATTTGGTCTTACACCTTCAAAGTCTGTTGCATTGAACAGCAAAGAAAGAAAATAGTTCAGTGCAAATCAAACAATGCAGTCTTGTCATAATTGTGCAATGACATTTGTTCAATGAAAATTCTTTCCATTTATTTTGCTTTCATGGATTTCTTACATGCAAACAAAAACAAACACCAAATATTTTCACCTACTTTTCTCATTCAGGTTTCAACAGAACCTGATGCCTCCCTAGGTTATTGTTAAGTTGTATGAAAAGACTTTGGATTCATTTTCAATTTTCAAAGGAACTGATTTCCGTTTGATAAATTTTTATTTTTTTCCTTTTTAATATTAAATGTCTTATCAAAAAGGAACTAAAAAAATATCATCTTGGAATGTTTGCCAGAATGAAAGAATATCTAGAAAACCATCTTCCTGTTCACTGCAGAACATGACTGAATTACTTTTAGATTGCATTAAATTTTTGAATATGCTTATCAGTTATTGGCTTTATACAAAAGACTTTTATGCAGACGTTTGATGCGATCTGAAAGTTCCTTCATGTTTTCGTTCAGTCTTTGAAAAAGTTGAGAAAAGCTGTTCATATTCCATACTATTCGTGCAGCAGTTGAAGAGTTACTTCCCTTACCGCATGAATTCCTCAATATTTTGCTAATGAGCATCAATAATTCTGCTAAGATTTCTTAATTGACAAAATATCATCCAAACATATTTTAATCAATGACAAATTTGTTTATGTCCTAACACAAAACAGGAATTTCTATTTTAAAAGAAATGCATTTTGTTTTTTCGCTTTTTAGTGGTGGATGGAATTGCACATTCTGTGAAGACCCTGGCTGTATTGAGGAGCAAGCCCCAAAAGAATTTGTTATGAGTGGTGGCACAAAACGTAAAGCACCTACAGGCCTATCAGAGAAAGAACTGAAGGCAAGTTCCTATGCATTCATCACTCTATGCACAACCATTTGTCAATACCGAATCTTATTCAAAGATAGGAAGTTAGGATACAATTTTAAAATTGACAATTCTGCAAATATAACAAACTTTGCTTTTGAGTAGCAAAAACTGTTAAATTTCGTCTTTTTTTATAATTCTTGTTGGTACCTAGAGAAATTTTTTTTTTTTTTTTCTTTTTTTTTTTTCTCCTTAGACTACAGGCTCTTCCAAAGGCTAAGAATCTGTCATTTATTCTTTGCAGGTTTGTGAACGAGTGCTACTTGAATTATTCTGTCACAGTGCCAGCACTGCATTCCACGAACCTGTCAGTAAAGCTGTAAGTACCAAATATTTGACTCACCACCTGCATCATTCTCTCAGTGACTTGTACATAAATTCAGCTTCAAAGAAAATGAAGTGTTTCTCTATAGAAATTAATATAGGCTCTTCATTATGTTTATAAAGAAACTCAATTTCAGTTTAAATATTTTGTTTTTTGTTTTTATATTTTAATCCAGAATCATTTTATACAATAATTTAATCCTAATCCCAAAATTGCTTGTCTTATTACCAATTCTTGTTGAGTTTAGATTTAATCTAACCATTTGTTTCCAACAAATCCTTTTCCATCTTTAATATTTATGATGACAATAAGGCAAACTTCACCAGATATAAATGATTTTGATAATATATTTAGAGAACAAAATTTCCTTGATGACTATCAGTGTTTTGTTTTGTTTGTTTTTTTTTGTTTTTTTAAAACATGAATGATTCAACTATTATTTTCCTCAAAAAATTTACAATCATTAAGACAGCAAAAATGGCAAGAGTTGGTTAGTGGTGGGGGCTGATCTTTGATTCTTTATTCATCTAGACTTATTGATTGTTATTTTGCTAATAAGAACCCAATCTGTTATTAATATGCTGCCTTTGTTGGATTCAAGGCGGATGATTGCAATTTGTTTGGTTAATCAAATGTGAAATCCTGTCACATACTCAAGAAATCAGTATAAGCCCAATGATGGTCGTAGTAGTAGTAGTAATAATGACTGCAGATGACTGAATTGCTGCCAATTATGAAATGGAGTCAACTGCAAGTCAAAATGGGTAAATATTAGGTTGTCTAAAAAGTTCGTAAACACTTGCAAAATGGGTCTATCTAGTCCAGCACAATCGAGACAAGCGATGGGTTCAGAAAGGAAAAGAGACACTGTCGGTTCCAAAACAAGAACTATTCGGCAAGAAAGTCGTGTTGTGCGTTTGGAACTTTGAAGGAATCGTGCATTTTAAGTTGGTTCTGTGCCATCAGTGCCGAACTTTACTGTCAGCAACTCGAGCTGGTCTACAAAAGGTTGAAGCAAAAGTACCCGGCTCCGATCAATCGAAAGTGCACTTTGATTCAGCAGGACAATGCCAAGCCACACACCGCCAGGAAGACCAAACACAAGTTTGAAGAGCTGGACAGTGTTGAGGTTCTACCACATCCAGCCTACAGTCCTGACTATGCTCCATCAGATTACAGCCTTTTTTGCTCAATGCAACACTTTTTGAAGGGTCACCGATTCAACTCGTTTGATGAAGTCGAGGAAGCATGTCAAGAATTCTTTGATTCAAAGACGGCTGAATGGTACTTTGACCAGATCCAAAAGCTTGCAGATCGATGACAGAAAGTCTTGGAAAATGATGGTCTTTATTTTGAGCAATAATTTTTGTTGTTTTTACAAGTGTTTTCTGGTAACCTTAGATTACTTGACGAGTAAAATTGAAATTTTTTTTTGCAAGTGTTTACGAACTTTTCGGACAACCTAATATATGAGGGATTAATTTTTTAAAAATGAAGTATTGAGAACTAAAGATGAAATTGGCACGATATGTTTTCTTCTGGAATATGTTGTGTTAGAATTCAACCACTAATGTAATTTCAATGTCATTTTAACAACAATCTGTTTGAATCTTAGCTTGTTATCTAAACGTGTGTTAAATCTGGAATTATATGGAATTCTGATAAGACTAGCATGAACAAAGTCTCCCCCCCCCCATTAAATCATTGCTTTTTAACTTGAACGTGACTCTCTTTTTATCTAAAAAAGATACAATTGAATTTTTTATATTTTAATGATGTATTTAAATGGACATTTGACAGTTTTTTTTGTTTTTTGCTTTCAGGTCCCCAATTATTACAGGATCATCACCCACCCAATGGACTTCACAACCATCAAATGCAAACTTTCCCGACAACACTTTAACCATTACAATGAAGTGGAGCATTTTATTTCAGATGTCAAACTAGTCTTCAAGAATTGTTCACTCTACAATTCTGTAAGTATTCACCTCATCAATATATCATGTGTCTCCTAAATTTAATGTAAATTAACCTTTTGCTCTCAACATTTTCTGAGTTGGCTGTAATTGTTTCTCATAATAGACAGTTATTAACGTTTTCTTTCAACAATTTCCAGCCTTATATACTCATCTTGGAAGACTTTACACACGCATAGACATGCACACAATTTTAAAAGAACAAAACTGGAACTAATATTTTAAGAATTAAAAAAAAAAAAAATTTTTTTTTAATTTTTTAAACTCCCAGAATTATTCTAACAAAGAAATCACATTTTCACAAGTTATGCATATAATTCTTTCAGTTGAATTTAACTGCACCCTTTTACAGTTTAAATCCATTTTACAAATGCTTGTAGATCTTTAAGAAAATGTTTAGTAAATTAGCTTTCCACTGATATTTGCCATCCTTCTAGATTCCCATGTTAAATTATATAACACTTTATTAAATACACTAAGTTAATTTTTGTGTGTGGGAAATTTAATGTCTGACTTTTATTGACATCCCTGTCATTTTAGTTTTGTTCTCAAATCTCTTATCAATTTTCTCCAAAAGTGACCTTTTTTTTTTTTTTAATATTGTCAAATGTGCATAGAAGAGTGAATTGATTGCAGTTGAATCAACAGAGAAAGCCAATATTAAAATGTTAACATTTTTTGAAACATTTTTTAAGTAGGTACCTTCACTAATTTGTTAAAAAAAAAAACATAGCATTAAGAAAAAAAGTCCTAAACTTAATAAAAACAAAGATACACAATCTAATCTGAAACAAATATTAATTGCTTATAGCATGAAATTTAGAATAAAAGTATTTGTTAATCATGGAGGTCATAGCTTTCTGACTAGTTAAGTGAGTGATGACAGCCAGATGTACTGAGAATGTTTGTTATTAAGAGGAAAGATCAAAGTATTTCTTAAATATTTTTCAATTCTTTCTAATATGTTCAAAATTTTGTTAAATTTATTTTTTATATCTGTTACCCAACTCCACATGATTTCATGAAATTTCAAAAATTTGTTTTATTAGGCACAAGACTCCTTGAGTTTTCCGAAAATCTGCTCCAAATAGTAAAATAAAAAAAATGCAATAAAATTATGACATTATTTTTGCTTTTATATATATATACATATATAAAAGAACATTATAGCCTGAAGGGAAAACATTTTGATGAATAATGAATTTTTACTAGAATTTTTCTTTTTTTAATTAAAATAATTTATAAAGTTTCAAAAATATTTTTAAAATACTTCCAAGCCTTGCCAGGGTTAGGTTATTAAGTGAAAATGCTACTTACTGATCAAAAATTGAAAAGCTTAATACCAATCTTTGTCAAAAGATTTTTTGAAATCATTTTCTGTGTTACATTAAAAGATCACATGTTTCACGGTTTCTTCTCCTTAGAGGGAAAAATTTTTGACAATTATGTCAATTCTGGTCAACCATATTTTGCTTCTCAGTACATCTGGCTGTCATCACTAACTTAACTAGTCAGAAAACTATGACCGCCATGATTAACAAATACTTTTATTCTAAATTTCATGCTATTAGCAATTAATATTTGTTTCAGATTAGATTAATTTAATTTTATTTTTACAATATTTTTAAAACCGAGAATCAACTTTTGATTACAGACTTGTCAAAATCAACAAAAAAATAACATTTGAAAACTCTCAAAATTTGAGATTCCAATCAATATAATTTCTATTTGAAATACACCAGTGTACTTTGCTTACTGGGAGAAGTAAATTTAATCCTTTAGCTTCAATAAAACTTTTATTTTTAAAAATTCAATTTTAAATTTAGGTATCAAAAATGAGTAGAGGTACCTACTTTAAATTCATTTTCTAATTCAGAATTTTTGTTTTTCTTTTTGTCATTTCTATTGGAAGTAAAGTTATGAAATGTCTTTTCTTTTCTTTTTTTTTTTCCCCACTGGTAGTTTTCAATATTGTTGCTATTTTCAACCAGATGTGGTTTTCCTAATTAAACTCCTTGTTTTGCATGTTTTCCCAATTTCTGCATCTTTACAACTTTGTTCTTCATTTTCCACTCCTATTAATATTTTCATTGTTTGTTTGTCTCCTGAAACAGGATTCGTCTGAAGTTGGCAAGGCCGGCAAAACAATGGAGGCATTTTTTCATGAATTAGTCAAGAATTACCTCCCCTGCTACACGTCCCTCTTGTATCGAGAACTGAGCATCCACGACACAACCCTGTCTTCAGAGTCTGCATCGAAACGCAGCCGGCCTGATGATGCAACGTCCGCCACTTCCCCTTCTCCTATCTTGTAACTGAAGACTTCTCCCTCTCCCTCAAGCCATTTTCTCTTTCCAGTCTGTCCCCCACCCATTAACACCAATTGTTGCTGTCCACAAAGGAAAAAAAAACTTTGTAACATTGATGTGTTGGTATGCCTCAACATTTCATAGGATAGACATGGACCCTTTTTATTTTTTTATATATATATATATATATATATATATATATATATATGGAGAGAGAGGAGACAAAGAAGGAATTGCCAGCCAAAGCAAAGTCTTCTTCTTTTTCAACTCTCCCTACAATCTCTCCCCCATACATTATTTCTTCCTCTCTATCATATCAGATTTTTTTAAAAAAAATGATCAAATTCTGTCAGGCCTGAAATGTAGAAAAAGAAAGAAAAATGAAATGAAGTAACAGAAAAAAAGAAGGAAAAAAGGGCTTTTTCAAACACAAAGAGAAGAAATAATGTGAGAAAGAGAGAAAAAGAGAGAAGGATTGAATGGATGAGTGAGAGAAAAGGAGAAAAAGAAAAAGCAACAATAACAAAAACAAGGTGAACAAACTTAGATTGGCAAGAAAAATACAAAAAAAAACTTATAAAAATGTTGGGTTTTTTTTTCTCTGTTTATTTTGTTCATTTTCTAGTTTCTTTTTCTTTCTTTCAGTTTTTGTTTGTCTTTTTCCTTAATAAGGAATTTAATCTTCAAATTTTGACAACCAATTTATAAAGACTAACACAAAACTCATCTAATTTATTTAAATCATTAAATAAATTCTTCATTGCTGCATCTGTTTCAGTTCGAAAGTATTTTGGGGTGGGGGGAAAAGAGAGAGGGAGAAGACATTAAAGGATACAGCAGAAATAGTTTCTTTCTTTCTGAAATAATGATAAATTTATAAACAGTTTCTATCCTAAAAGACAAATCTGAAAAATAACCTTGCCAATGACTGTTAAAAGCAAACAATAAAATTCACTCACGACATGATGACAATCATTTAAAATTTGCTGACCGGATGATGTTTAAGGCCACTTCAACCCTATTTGCCATGAATGTATCTCTGATGATAAACTGGCTTTTAAGATTCCTCAGTGACCTTTTTTTTTTTTTTTAACATGCTTTCCTATTCTAAGATAAGAATTTATTTTTAAAAATTTTTGGTAATTGTTTTCTCTGACATAACAAATGAGCCAGAGTAGTGTGGGAAAGGAGTGACTTCAGTCAGTCATCTTTAGGATTTCTTGATTATATCAAGGGTTTTTTTGTTTTGTTTTTTTTTTATCAAAAATATTTCATTAAATTAAAATTAATTTTCTAATCTTCATATTTTCTGTTTTATGAAAATAACAAAAATTAAAATCAACTTAGCAAGTTAGTGAAAGAAAAGAGAATTAAAATGAACTTGTCATCCAAAGGAGACTAAATTTATGTCTGTTGTTTGGGTGAAGGAAGTTAACTTGGTGCACAGTCAAGTTCCCCACCCACCTTATGACTTCTCACAGAACGACAAGTCAATCCTGTAAATTTTCCATTTATTTCTTGCTGTTTATCACAAAGCAAATTGAATTACGCTATGTTGCTGATTTCTTTTCTTGCATTGTGCACAATTAAAAACAAAAACACAAATCTTGACCCAAAATAGTGGATAGCTCAAGAAAAAAATGAGCAAAACTTTTTTTTTTTTTTTTTTTTCCACTCTTAGGTGTCTATTGATACTTGGAAATTCTGATTTCATTTGAGGATTAAGTAAGTATTTGAGTCCAGAACTTTGCCATTATTGTCCAGGCATGATCTGGACTCTCCATTACAGAACTGCATAGAAGCCCACAGCCAGAATAACCCTCATAAGGATTTAACTTTTCTCACATCCTCAATTGTTTTCTCTCTCTTTCATATATATATATATATATATATATATATATATATATACACATGCACACACACACACACACACAACAAAATTTAGTCTTGTTGAAAATTTTCACTTTGGTTCTGAGAAGACTTATAGTGAATGAAATGTTATGTTTCATATGAAAAGAAATCAAGTTTTTTAAGTTTACAATTTTAGTTTCCTCCTCTCCAATTTGGTTTTATTTATTATTATTATTATAATAACCATTCTTTACATGACTAGAGATTAATGACTATTACTGCCAAGTACAGTATCACCCAGGATTAATAACAAAAGCTGTAGCCTTTTTTACTATTGCTGACCACTGGAGGGTTAGGGTTAGTATATGATGTGCCGATGGGGCTGTGGTCAGTGGACATTGGGGGAAAGAGTACTTTTTCTTTATTTTTTTTTTTTTTTTTTTTTTTTTTACCTATTTATATGGTTAAAGCTTTTACTTTTCACCTCTTCCCCCCCACCTCCCCAGAACTGTGTATATTAATAAAGAACTTTTTAAAAAATGAGCGATAGAAAAAGAAAATCATTTGTATATACTTTTTGGGGTTTGCATTAAAGAAAAAATATGCTGGAGAAAAAAAAAACAAAATTTAAATGAGGAAAACTGGGGAAAGAAAGCTTTTTTTTAAATTAGTCTGTTATAAATCTGGCCTTGTATTTTGAATAAGGAAATAAAAATTCGAGTCAAAAAGCTGCACATGAGTTTAGCATGAAAACCAATCTAAAAATTGTCACAAATGTTAATGACAGTAGGGAAACAAATGTTAAAAAAAATAACATGCTATTTTCCTGTTTTCATTCTGGTTTACAAGAATCGAGTGACCAAGCTTCCCTTCTTCTATGAGAATGAAATAAATCATCATTGGGTTGGAGGTTAAACAAATTTCTATATTTTGTGCACAGATGAAATTTTGATGTTTTCTTAAAAAAAGGAAGAAAAAAAATTAATGCAAATCAAAATATGAGGCCATATTTTTTTCTAATTATTGCGGTCATTGTTTGAAAGTTGTCATATTGCAAAAAGTGCCTTTGAAAATTGATTTGCCTTTTTAATACCAAGAATGATTAAAACTGAATTTTTTTTTTTTGTTTTTGTTTTGTTTTCCTCTCCAATTGTCTGATAGAATCTATCATAACTTGAGGAATGTGAGAGAAAAATTGAACTTCAACTACAACCTGCAGCTGTTGCTACAGCTTCTTCTTTAATGTCTTCAAAAGGATATAAATGTCATTTTGAAATATTTTTTTTTATTATTATTTATGCTTTCATTTCTACACGACATTAAAGACCCAGACCTTTTTTGCAATATGGTTAATGCCCAGCATTCAAACATTGACTTGTCTCTTTTCTCTTTCAGAAGTATTTTCCTTTCTTCCCAAGTCTTTATAATTTGAACTTATTTTTCTCTGCCCTACAAACACTGCTTCTCTTCTCTTTGCAAGAAATTATTTGGCGCTCACTACATGTACGTTGCTTCAACTACCCGATTCCCGTCTCCCCTCCGAGTGGTCACACCTAATTCTTTCTAACCCGTTCTCTTCTCCTCTTTTCCTCATTCCCCACCCCAGGGAATCTTAATCCCTCACTCCTTTACCATTTTCATTTGCAGGCATTTGGGAAGGGGGTAATTTCTTCTGTACAGACACTTGCTAAAATGATTGTTCAGGCCGTGCCACGTGCTAAATACTAAAGTGGTTTGACAATTCAGTCGGCAATCTTTTTGTCATCATGGCAAACACCTAATAATAGATATCTACGTCTCGACAATATAGAATGTGACAGAAGGTTGGAAAAGGTAAACCACATGATACTTTGACCTTTTTTTTTTTTTTTTTTTTTTTTTTGACAGGGAGAGGTACAGTTAGTGAGACATTCCTTGTACCAAAGCAGATTTTGACTCTTTCCCCAAAATGAATCAAAATAAATACCAGATGTGGGTACAAATAATTTCTCTCGTTCGAGTAGATATCAGCATATGCATTAAAATATAGAAAAAAAATTTTGTTCTTGTTTTGTGTATCAAGTCATCTAAAACTATGCACAGTTACTTGCAGGTGAAACTTAGCTGAGCGGGAATTTTGAAGTTGATTACTAAAGCAAAAGACACGCCTTCAGGCTGAGTTTCCTGTCAGGTGATGAGTTTCCCCACCTGTAACAGCCATGATGGTTTACTAACTGGAATGAGATAGGGGGTATGGTGGAGCCAGGGATTAACCATGAAAGCATTGACTTCACTTGATGTATACAAGCACTTCGTCTGTACAGACAACTCTGCAAATGTCTGCCATTCCTCATCCCATAATTACAAAAAAAAGGGAAACCAAGAAAGAAAAAAAAGAAACATAAAAATAACTTTTCCTATGTACAGACATCAAAGTATCTACTGTTCATACAAAACAAAAAAAAAAATAACAAATGTAGATTTAAAGTTTCATTAAACAAGTGTTTTTTTCAATCTGTCTCTTTGTATTTTTTTCTTTTCCAACAAAACTTTTTTTTTTTTGTCTGTATTTTGCGATCTGATAAATCCTCTTTGCCTGGTGTCACTTGTGTGTGTGTAAATACAGATTATTTTGTGGTGTGTGCATAGAAGTCTCTAAAATCTTGATATTTATCAATGTGATGTTCAACAATTTTTTTCTTTCTGACAAAAATGCTGGCTTAATTCTAAGTGGTATTTGCATTTGTGGTGCAGTTGATATTAACTCAGAACAAGGAATCGGAGACACATTCGAATTTGTTGCATTCACTTACAAACACAGTTCGGAAAGGTATGAATCCATCTCTTCTTCCCCTCTATGGATTAAATAGCAGGACAACTTTGGTCCTAAAGCCTTGGTTGGCAGCCAGTCTATCACAAAAAGTCATGGCAATCTACTGTGGGAAAATCTGCCGCCCAGTCAGTCATGTCTCTTTCAAAACATGATTGTCCAAGCGTGTGTCACATATGGCACTTAACTGACTGACTAGGTTTTTGTTCGTCTTTAAAGAATATCTAAGAAAAACAAGGGAGATAACTATAATATGAAAAAACAAGATAGAAACCCTTTCTATGCCAGATTCTATTATTAAGAGTAAGTTACTAACCTCCAGTTCCAATTTCAATATTCCATTGTTTTAAGATAACACAAATTAAATTTCAGAACTTTCCCCGACACTTGTTTGAAAACTAATTAAGGGAAAGAAAGAAAAAAATCTAGGTATGAAAAGCAATAACCGTCCAAATGACGACCCCGTGGAACTGTACTCCAAACGTCCTGTCTGTGTAACCCCTGAGAATTTCAAACTGAATGTTTTTTAATATTCAGGGGTAAATTGTTCTCGATTCGTAGAATATATCTCCAGATATCTTCTCTAGTTTTTATTTAGTACTGCTCATTCACTTACACGCAAATACTCTTGGGAAAGGTATTAATCCGTCTCTTCCCTTCAGTTATGGGTTAAACAACAGGACAGATTGGGTTCTATAGCCTTGGCTGGTAACCAGTCTACCACAGAAAGCAATGGCAACCTACTGTGGGATAATCTTCTGCTCAGTCAGTCATGTCTCTTTGGAGACATGATCGCCCAATTGTGTTTTACGTATGGCACTTAACTGACTGACTGCTCGGTCATTGTTCACCCACTCATCTTTCCCACTGAGTTCAAGTATACACTGCCCAGCCCAGGGATTGAACTGCTAATTACTATGTTGCCAAATTCATGAACCAACCCTTTTAAGTCATTAGTCTTTTGTTCTGTAGAAAGAAATAAAAGTTAGCTTGGTTGATAGGGACAGGTTTTATCGTCATCAGCACTCTGACTGGTCAAAGTGTCACTGTAGAACTGAGCGGCTCTCCTCCCCACCATATGCCTTGTTTGCATAATAATGTCTGAATGTTGTTGAATGATATTCCTGTTCCAGTCAGTGACATTGTTAGCGCTTTTTCTTCCTCAGTCTGCCTCTACGTTTTTGCCTAAGAGTGGTGGTACCCTTCCTTATAGGATAGCAGGCAAAATATTGTTACCTCTTATGACACACTTTTGGGTTTTCTGTTTATTTCCATCCTTGTTATCATGAGTTCAGTCCCTGGGTTAATCATAATGGATAATGTGTGAAAAACCTTAATTCAGCTGCTAAATAGAGTTTACAATGAAGTTAATCTGTCAGAAAAGTGGACATTTGTGTAACAATACGAGGAGGAATATCCTCAAATCACATTGAAATATTAAAGAATACAAAATGATAAATGAAATGCTAATTTGAACAAACTTACTGCAACCTGGCATTCCAGATTGCCTGTAGTTTCGTTAAACAAGTGACTTGCTAAATTCCTGTCGTATGGTAACTTCAATCGACATCTCAGAATAACTGGAAATATGAATTTGAAATGACTTCGAAGAATGAATTTTGTAGAAATTGGCGCATCCTAGTCGATTTCTTTTTTAATTTGGTGTTAAATTCTTTGTTTCGAACATCATCATCTTGAATAATCCAAGAAACTTGGATTTCATTAGGCATTACTCTTGTTGCAGGTGACATGCTAGCCCGCAAACAGATATTGAATGGCAGAAGACAGCAACAAACAAAAAGAAGTGAGTAAAATATATATTGCCAAGTTTACTTTCGTTAAAGTAAAAACATCAACAAACATAAGGTTACAGTGCACTAGGTAAAAAAGTATCTCTGCATGTTTTCATGTCGAGGGTGAGAAGAGTGTTGTCCTGAGAAGGACAGATTTCTGCACGTCTTTGCTGCTGCTTATAGTGGCTGATAAGTAATCTGGAGATGATGTTGAAGCTGTCAGAACAGATACTACACTTTGATCCTAGTCATTATCTTGGGCAAGGATTCCCAATCTTTTTGTTCTTCTGTACTCCTTGGTATTTTTATAGAATCCTGTGTACTCCAAAAAATTGAGGATGAAAAGAAAAACGATGAACTTGATATTTTATTATGAAGTCTTTTTAAGTCGAGTCAATCACTCATAAAATCAGTGAATTAAACACCAGATGTGCGTTGTGATGCAGTGGATATCGACTCGTAACGAGAAATCAGGGAGCCGAGTTCAAATTCCAGTTGAATTCATTGCATTCACTTACGTGCAAATACCCTTGGGAAAGGTATTAATCCATCTCTTCCTTCCAGTTATGGGTTAAATAACAGAACAGATTGGGTTCTATAGCTTTGGCTGGCAACCAGTCTACCACAGAAAGCAATGGCAACCTACTGCCCAGTCAATCATGTCTCTTTTGAGACATGATCACCCAAGTGTGTTTCACATATGGCACTTAACTGACTAACTGAATTTATAAAATAGTTTGATCCTCCATACAATTTTTTTTTTTACATTGATTCATCTCTTATATATATATATAAATATATATATAAAGTCAATCTGTGAGTCTGTGTGTGACTGTTTCCTATGCACGCCTACATTTTTTAAGCTACGCCATTCAAACTTTATATCTACAGGGAAGCCAGGTCGACACATACTTTTTGAGTTTTAAGTTCAGCAATTTTCCCTTTTGCATTTTTTGGCCAATGGACGCGATTGTTTACATTTGCTCCATAAAACATCAAAAATCTAAGACGGTTGTTGAATTACGTCACAGAAATCAAATCACATGTGTCAAACGTGACTAAAATATTTTTTATTTTAAAAAAAAAAAAAAGCCTTTATACTTAATTTTTATTCCGACGTTTTAAAAATTCATTTGGTCAACAAAAAAATGTGAATATTTTTCCTCGTAATTTTGAAACGAAAAATATTTTTTTTAAAAAAGTGTTTTTTCAAACAAAAACAAAATATGTAAAATAAAAAGTGGCATCTTCTCCTACTACTAAAATGTTCCGAGTCGCACGTCACAAATCAGATTAACCAGGTATGATGCTAGTCATTACTAAGTAAAATTATGCAAAAC
Source organism: Ascarosepion bandense (assembly GCA_037127315.1). Classification (NCBI taxonomy): domain Eukaryota; kingdom Metazoa; phylum Mollusca; class Cephalopoda; order Sepiida; family Sepiidae; genus Ascarosepion; species Ascarosepion bandense. Next base: position 843,135 of record JBBBDQ010001116.1, read on the forward strand.
TATTCAGAACTAAGCAATAATAATGACATAGATGGACTTGTTTTTTATTTTTTTGCAACAAGCTTATTTATTTGAGAGAAGAGAGGGAGTGGTAAGAGTGTGTGTGTGTGTGTGTGTGTGTGTGTGGTATTGTTATGTTGCCAAGCAATATATATTTCTTATTTTGGATATTCTTGTTTCGTGTTTTTTTTTTTTTTTTCTTTTGTGCATAATAAACTATTTAGGCAATTCCTACCTACAACAGAGCTACGACAATAGTGCTGGCGATGAGTAACATTGTGAGATTTTCATTACTGGCTGTTAGTGTCAAAACTGAGTGTCTCTGTCTCGGGCCAATGGGCAGTGCTGCTTGCCACAGTCTCGAGTGACCATACATGTCTCGTACCTGATCAGGTCTGATATGTGTACAGATTACATCAACGGGAAGTTTCATAATAGTGAAAATTCGCCCAATTTTTGATATAACTTAATTAAAAGCTTTGCTTACTAAAATAAGGAAATTGAAAAAAAAATACATTGTGTAATCTTGATGGATACTATATCATGTATTGTACAGTAGTGATTATTCTCTCGGAATCAATATACCCCCTGAAGAGTACATGTACCCCAGTTTGGGAACCCCTGAAAAATACAATTGTGGCACAAAGCCAAAAGGGATGTGGGGTAAGGTCGGTTGTCACTGACTTTTCTAGACCCACTTAATCTGATTTGTGACCCATTCATTCATTCATTCATTCATTACAATTTACTCAAACACCATAAGAATTCATCTTCATTCATCCGACATACACCATAATAACGCATACTCAAGGAGGGAGGGAAGGGGGGCCCTACTAAAAAAATACCAGTGACAAAATTTTTTTCAATATATACAAATGTCTTTTTCTTTTTTTCTTTTTCCTATAATATATAAAAATTATTGCATGAAAAAAGGGAGGTGGGGGTGAACCAAATGACCAAAATATTCACCTGACGTGTGGATCATATTTTTCATTGCTTTTTATGTCCTGAATCAGTCTTAGGACGACAACTCTGGTTAAGCTTTACCTTCCAGTTGTTTTTCAAAACTGTGGGAGTGTTGCCAGGATACGACGCTCCTGGCTTTGAGAATTGGATTCAACACTGAAGAATTTTTCAAAAACACCACCAGTTGATGAAAATAAAACTGGAACTCTGTACTTGATCAATGCAGAATTTTATGTCATCAGGGTGGGGTAATGGTTAATGAGCTAGTCTGATTGAACATTACAAATGAATTGCCCCATCTAAGAAAACAAAATCTATATTTCAATTAAGCATGAAAAGTTTTAAAATCAAGCAAAAATTAGGCAAAACGAACAAAAAATAAAAAATAATGGCTCACCCAGAACAGAATTCAACAATATTCAAGACATTTTAACTCCAAGCCGAAAACAAAGCTACTGACCGTTGTAAAAGATATTTCTAACTTTTTAGTCACAGAATGTGGAAATGGGAGGCTAGCCAATCAGCCAGCAGACCCACACCTATTGAACAGGTGAAGAGGCTCATCCCTTGTTTCCTGTTTAGGATGTGGTTTCCGGTTTTCTCTTTTCCATTCTTTTTACCCTTACGTAGCCCCCTGCGCATCAGTGGCATTACCGCCTTGCTTGGGGTGATATGATTAAAAAAAAAAAAATTCATGGCCTGCAATGATAAAATTCATGGCCATCTCTATCGTCTTACTGGCTTGTCTGGTCTAGAAGCTTGGCTTAAATACTCTCCAAAGCAATGTTTTTTACTGTCAGCAGAAACGTGACCCATTGATCAAAGAATGTTAAATATTTATTTTAAACAAGGGTTTAATTTGTTAACCGAAAGAATGCGTGGATCCTTTAACTCAGAAACGAATTTTTTTTTTTGTCATTTGATGATTGACTGTTTTGATATTTATTTCCATCTTTACCCCACAATCCTGAATGCTAAAACGGCTGCAAGCAAACAAGATTTCTCTACATTATGTACATTAAATCACCTATCGTCCTCATCTTTGTTGCCATTTGTACGATGTTTCAGTTGTTGTAAACTCCAGCCTTCTTCAGGTTCTAGGAATTTCAAACTGAATTCTTTATTACAATCACTGGGGTATATCATTCTCATTCCTTGCACAGAGCCTCTTTTGGTAGGCATGGGTTATTTCCCTCTAACCAGATTCTCTAAGTTACTTGTTCACCACTGCTGTAGCTTGGTATTGAACTCACAACTCTTTGGATCAAGTCAGTAGAACTAACCAACGCCTATATATCCACTGGGTCATGTGTCCTTGAGGACTACAGCAATTGACTTTCTGGGGCTTATAAACCTAATGTTTCAGTAACCATTTTTTTACCAGTGTTCATATTGCAATCTTTTTATGCTAATGGTTTACTCTAGTATTTTTTTACAAGAGCTCATATTGCAACTGACACTGATGGTTTTCTTCGATGCTACATATTACTGGTTCCCAAATTGTATTCATCTCTTGGTCAGCTTAGGAGATATTTGTAGTCTACCATATGCACTGATTCCTTAAGTTTACGTAGTTTCCAGTGGCGTTCTCAATCTATTATTTCAACTTCATCTCCATATGTGGTCAGCTATGCCTGATTTTCTATCTCCTCTCGTGTTACAGTCTTGCACTGTGCTTGTAGCCTTACCTTAAAGAGGAGGGCCTGTTTCCCCTTTATATTCCTTTCCACGGCTACATAGAATGGCGTACACGGTCCTTAGTCATGTCCTCCTCTGTTGGAGAGTCCTGGGGGAGGTGCCTGCAAAGTGTGGAACCACTTCTAAAGATCGTCCTGATGCTATGTGGCAACAGATCCTTTGTATTTTCTCCAATAACCTTTTATCAATCTTCACACCATCAACAGAACAAAAGACTAATGACTTAAAAGGGTTGGTTCATGAATTTGGCAACATAGTAATTAGCAGTTCAATCCCTGGGCCGGGCAGTGTATACTTGAACTCAGTGGGAAAGATGAGTGGGTGAACAATGACCGAGCAGTCAGTCAGTTAAGTGCCATATGTAAAACACGATTGGGCGATCATGTCTCCAAAGAGACATGACTGACTGCGCAGAAGATTGATGAGTGTTATCCGCGTGTACCTACCATGTTTGTTGGAGCTGTTGTCACGTACCCTGGATAATTCTCACATTGTAGGGTACTGCTTATACTGACCATTTCCTGTTCATATGACTCTGGGTACCCGCTTATGATTTTTGCTCGATGTTGCAGACTCCTCTATTATATGAAATTTTTTTAAAAACCAAATGTAATTTTACAAGATGGCTTGTACAAAAACTTATTTTTTAAAAAAATGGATAACATATTAAGGAATGCACAGGATTCAAAGAAAAAAAAATTTCAAAACAATTTTTTAAAAAATTGAAAAAGTGCTGAAAAGGCAATGCAAATTTTGGATATGGTGGGAAACACAAAAAGAGCACCAACCTTATTTTTCATCTTTATGTGCCGTATCCTTTCAAGATTTAAACAATCATGGACCTCCACTTATCCCTACCCCTCGTCACTCTTAACACTTTTCCTCCTGGCATATCTCCCAAACCCTGCTCCTCCATCCACTTGCTCAAGCTCATCAAGTATGTCTTGCATTGGTTTCCCCTGTCTCTCTTTCCTTCTATCCATCCTGTGAGTATTAGATTCTCCAAATCCTCCTTCCTCATTACATGTTCCAAAAACATCAGCTGCCTTTTTCTGATGTTAAGTATAAGTTTTTTTTCATTTGCATCCTCTCCAAAACTTTATCGTTGTTCACATGTTCAGTCCATGGTATCCTCAGCATCCTTCTGTAGAACCACATTTTTTTTTATTCAAGTTTCTCCTTCACGTTTGAGGAGATTGTCCAGCATTTTCTGTCGTATAGGAGGACAGACATCACTTATTCTTTTCTTTGTTTCCAACAAAATCTTCCTGTTGTCTTTCAACCCACCTAATAGCAAGACAAAAATTAAATATCACAGCACAAAGAGAGTTTATGTAATTTCAAAATACCGACTTCACTGGGACTTTCTTTTTAAAATTTTTCTTTTATAGGAAGATTTCTGTTTTCAGGTTTCTGTCCTTTTGCAAGTTCTCGGAAGGCAGCCAAAAATTGATTTCCATTCTGGGTCCTTAATCTGCCTTCTAGATTCAATTTTTGAGTCAATTTAATCTTGGTTGAAATTTCGAAAGTTTGAAACCTTCTTTTAAGGTCAACAGACTCTATCTCATTCTGTGAGTTACCAATGCCTTCTGCTTTGAAACTTCTTTCTACCTTGAAATCTGATTACATTCTGCCTGTAACTGTTGGTCTGTCTCTTTATAAATATATATAGGAAACTAGCAGTATAGCCTGGCGTTGCTCGGGTGTAATGAAAGCTTTAAAACTAATCCATGGTCCTTGAGCTCAGACTCTTTGGACATTGGCACGAAAGACTAAAAAGCAATAGTTGTTTCCAGTTAGCGAAACCATAGACTGAAATAAAAATCAATGGATGTAAGTCAAATTTTGATTTCCTGCTATCGATATCAAATAAGTTTTTGAAGGCTAAATAAGTCCTCTGAGTAAATGGTATCATGGCTGAGACTAAGAACTACAATTATACCTAGAGTCAAACCCGAAGCAAAAACTAAAATAAAAGGGCTGGAAAAAATACAGACATACAGGCAGATAAACAGACACACACAAACATCTTGCCTTTTATATATATATTATCGATTTTCTGCACTTTTGTAACCTTGAAACTTCTGAATATCGTTTCTTATGTCTTTGTCTATGAGTGTATCAAATTTGATTAAAATTGGACCACTCCTTCTATAACCCAATTTTTTCGATTATCTATTTTGGATATTTATCGAGATAAACCTAGCTATTTATCAACATAAAACCTAGCTAAGAACACTCGCAGACGCTTATAGTACAACTGTGTAAATTTTCAGGAAAATCGGTTCAGCCATTTCAAAGTCTATAGATAATGGACACACACAGACACACACACACAAAGTTCCATTTATAAATAAGTTTAGATTAGATAAGGAGTTTTCAAATAGACCTTAACTTCAAGATTTATGGGCCCACGCCTCTGACTGGACAGTAAATAAAATAATACATTTTTTTTAATTCAAAAGATGAATCTGAACTTTTTGGCAGATCTTTAACTGCTAATTCTAAAAATAGCAATTTTAACAAACAAATGCAACAATTTTTTTTTAAATATACCTACCTTTCATTAAAATACACTTCTCTAAAAAGTACGTATATTAGACAAACCTAAACGATTATATAAGTATTACCACTGATTCACTAAAAATGGATTCAAAAATCTAATACCAAGATTAAAAAAATGCCCCAAACTTAATAAAACAAAGTTTTATCATCAAAATCTTTATTATTAAAAGGATTTTTTATTATTAATTTATGATTTTTTTATCTTTATTTAGAATGTTCAAAATTTTGTTAAAAATATTATTTTTTTTTCATGGCTCTAGTGCAGTGACCAAAAATCAGCAGAGGAAATTTAAGCATCGTTTTTGCAGTGAAAGACATATTGATTTTGAAATTCTTGCAAAAATTAAACAATTGTCAAGTTTTAATTAAATTATCAGGACATTCACAAAAGAACACAATTATTTTAGAAATTTGTTTTTCTTTTCTGAAAATCTTGGTAAGAATATATATATATATTTTTTGCATTTGTTACCCACCACTTATTTAATTTTTAGAAATTAAATTGTCCTAATTAATGTTTATGTCAGTTAAAAGTAGAATTTTTGGAATCATCTTTTTTTTATAAACATAAACATTAGTTACCAAAAATCTGTTCTGAATCATAAACTAAAAAAGGCAATAAAACTAAAATATTATTTAATTAGAAAAGATTTTAACTGCTTTTATGAAAAAAATATATTATGGACACTATTGTGTTAAGATAAATCATGAACACTACTGTTTTAAGAAAAAAAATGTTTGATGAAAAATGAATTTTAATTTTTAAAATTTTAATCAGAATAATTTATAAAGTTGAAATCTTTTAAATTTTTGCATTATTTTGTCCTCATTAGGTGATATTGTTATTGAGTAAAAACTATATTTACTAATCATAAATGAAAAAGCTTAGTACAAATCATCAAACACAAATATTTTTAAAAGAAATTTGAACTTTTTGTATGCATATAAATGTACCAATTTTTGTAAATACAGATGTCTATACACATTATCAGAAAATAAAAGCGATAACTACAGTAACTTTAAAACCAAAATATCTAAAATTCAATAAAACATTAGCTTATAAAGAACATTTTCTTAAATTTTTAAGATTACTGAGTAGTTAAAAAAATTACTTAAAAAAAGTGCCCAATTACAGATATAAACACTAGAAAGCATTAGATCATCTTTCATATGTCATTTAAGCTGTCAACAGCTTAAATAAACAGCTACTGCAGATTAAATATGTCTTTCTGTGACATTTTTTTAAAACTTAAAATTGAGTACCTCCAATAATTTGCTGAAAAAACAGCATAACATTGTGAAAAAAAGGCCCCAAAATTGATAAAGACAAACTTTTATCATCAAAATGTTATTGTTAAGAGGAAAGACCAAAGTATTTTTTGATTATTTTATTATGAAGTATGTCAGGATTCCAACAGATTTGTCTAAAAAAAAATCCAGGACTTTTCATGGACTATGTTTCACAGACTGAAACTGATACACACACACACACACACCAAGGAAATGGTCATTAATTTCAAAAACACAAATTTTGATTTTCTTTTTTTGTTAGTTTTGACAGATGAGATATTCAAAGAAAAGCTACAGCTCGGGCCAATAATTCATGTCCCATGGATCAGTTGAAAGCAATGAAGAAACCAAAGTATTAAAGGCTAAAACACAACTGAATGCAGAACTGTTTAGATTACACATTTTGTGTAGCATTCTACACACTTTGGCATTCTATTACACTTGGACATTTTGAATAGCACTTTATTCCTACACATTTCAGCTATCGAGATGACTCATGATTTGTGAAGAGCACAAAAATTCTTGACTGCTGCACATTTCCTGTGAAAGAAAGTACAACGGTTTCAATGAACAGAACTACAAATAGAAATTTTCACCAAGACTACACATTTTAGCTACCCCTACTAATCATGGCTTTCAATGTACATGGCAAAGAACACAATGATGTTGATTTTTCAGTTCATCTAGTTTAGCATTCAGCTCCTCTTCCAATTTTGATATTTCCATGGATTTGTCCTTTGCAGATCTTCACACAGTATTGGACTTCGCGATAAGTGTGAAGTTCTGAGTCCACTCAACTTTCTCTGCATTGCTGTCACCTGACTTGAGTAAATCTCGGATGCAACTTGTCGTCCTTTCTTTTCGCTTTCTTTAACTCCTTCCTTTAGGAGGATCTTGTTGTTTCTTCTCTGCATCAGCTGTCAACACTGTATCATCTGCGTATCTTGTTCAGATTGTGGCCACCAATGACAAATCCTGGCAGAACTTCTAGAGCTCTCAGAATTTTTTTTTTTTTAATCATATCACCCCGAGCAAGGCGGTAACGCCACTGATGTGCAGGGGGCTACGTAAGAGTAAAAAGATTGGAAAAGAGAAAGCCGGAAACCGCATCCTAAACAGGAAACAAGGGATGAGCCTCTTAACCTGTTCAATAGACGTGGGTGGAGTGTGAACCGGGCGATAAATTTCTGTGATTTTTGTCTATGCCGAAATCATCTAAGACTGCCAGCATCTCTATTACGATGCAGTCTGGTCCAGGGCAGCTTTGATTCAGTTTCCACTTTGGATTTTAATGTTTCTGGTCCGTCGGCATTTTTTGTGTATTGTCAATTGTTTTCTCTTGTCATAGAAGAGATCTCTTATATATTCTTCCCATCGCTGAAGTATTTCCTCCTTTTTTAATATGAGAGTTCCATTCATGGATTTTATGCATCCCGTTAAAGAGCATGTTTTTGTCCTGTTCTCTTATTTCTTTTTATGCACGTCTCCTTTATTAGTTGTGCCAGTCTTTCTATTTCTGTGCATTTGTCTTGAAGCCATTCTTCTTTTGCCTTTCTGAAATTGCCCGTTATTTTCTTGTGTAAGTTCTTGTATTTCACCCAATGTCTTGGCATCATTTTTTGTCTCTTTTGCATCATGTCGAGAATCTCATCATCGATCCACTCATTTTTCTTTCTACATCTGTTTTCCTTTGGGACAATGTTGTTGGCCGATGATTCTTTTACTGCGTGCCATTTTGAATTTGTACCTCTTATATCTTATCCAATTCAATGAGATTTCTTTCTTTTTTTTTTTTTTTTTTTTTGCCAACTAAATTTGGCCCGGATGTGCGTTGTGGTGCAGTGCATATCGACTCGGAACGACAAATCGGGGATCCGAGTTCAAATTCCAGTTGAATTCCTTGCATTCACTTACGCACAAATACCCTTGATAAAGGTATTAATCTGTCTCTTCCCACCAGTTATGGGTTAAATAGTAGTCAGTTTATTTAACTCAAGCTAGTTTTCATTCGATTTTATTAACTAGCTTGAATTAAATAAACTGCTAAAAAAAGGTTCTATAGCCTTGGCTGGCAACTAGTCTACCGCAGAAAGCAATGACAACCTACTGCGGGAGAATTTTCTGCATGAACAGTCATGTCACTTTCGAGACATGATCGCCTAAGCGTGTATTGCATATGGCACTTAACTGACTGACTATATGTTTTTCACTCTATCCTTGTACTTTTCATGCAGGTTGAGGTCATTCACGAGTGTGTCGTATTGCAGTCTGAGTGCTGCACTAAGCTTCTTCATTCTTCGCAGTTTTACCCTAAGTTTGCATATAACAAGGAGATGGTTGCTTCTACAGTCAGCTGACTAATAAAAAAAACATTTTTCTTAAAGAACAATTTTCGATTGTGAAAAAAGCTAGATTCCTAGGATTTATCATTTTGATTTTCATGAAATCAGAAAAGTCAAGTTAGGGCAGCATAATTTAGATTTTTCCAAGATTTTTAAAGCCCTGGAAAAGGCACTGTCAATTTTCCAGGACTTTTCAAGGTTTCCAGGACCTGTACAAACCTTGAGTACCTTCTTCAGGGAATTTTTAGTGTTTGTTAACCATATATCTGGCGGTTAAACAATTCAGATATATATACTTGAAGGTGTGAATTTTATAATATGTATAAATCACAAACATTATTGACACTATAATAAATTGATTTGTTTTCTCAACCGATCAATTTTCTATAAAGGGATCCTTGTCATACTTCCTACATTTACTAGACTCTGAAGTAAACAGCTCATCGACGGAAATGTCAAATGAAAAGATTTGTCTCTGAGTTGGTGGTTCTAAAGTAGGGCGCTCAATCAAATTTATTAAATTGACCTTGTGCCGAACATTACGGAACTCCCCACAATTTACTCCAGATCAGAAGGTTGGGAAAATAAAACTGTTTCATATGTATATATAAATGAAAATTTATTTATCGAACAGCATAACATCAAATTGTATACATGAAATTATTTTCTGTGAAATGTTCAAAAAGAAAAAGTGTAGTGAGAAGTTTAAAGAATTAAGAATTCATTCGTTTTAGCGAAATCTCATTTGTGCATAAAAGATAAGTCTATGTTTTCATTGTGTCTATCAACAAAGTAGTAGTAATGTTTTGTTCCTTGCTTTCTTTCTGTGAAGAGGAAGAAAGAGAGATAAAAAAAAGCAGCATGAGATAGAAAGTGAGAGGGTGTGAATGTGGGTCACTGGTGGGAGGGGGTAGCCTGACTATTTTCTTGCTACTTTAGGTCCTCTCTGTTCCCTGCTCCCTTGTCTCTCTGACTGACCGACCAAAAAACGTGAAATATATAGCCAAGTTGATCAATTTCAAATGTACACTCATTTTTGGGTGGGAAGACATATGACATGGATTTTTTGTTTTCTGTAATTCGGTCTTTTTCATTCGTTAACAAATATTTCACACTTGCTTGCGAAATTTTCCTTGATATTTTTCTTAGCACAGAGGCAATCTTTTTTCTTATTGGTCAAAAAATAAATTTTCACATTGGCTCATGAATTTGCAAACAGTGAAGAAACGAAAATTATTTTTATTTTGTACTCACCACAGTTCTACACATTCACTTCCAGTTTTCTTCGGGTAAAATATTCATAATCAACCAATCAGACAAGTTCCTGCTCCAAACTGATATTTTAGTTCTGGGATCAGGCTGACTGATATAAAGAAGAACTGAAAGAGTCCAAGGAACAACTTATTTAGCTAATTTATTATATTTAATTTAAGATTTAATAAGCCAGCGATTATGGCTTGGTACCGATTGTTAGAAAAATGTTCAACTTTGAGAAAAAATGCTTAAATTTTAATTAGGTATGTCCCCTTATTTTTGGTAACTGAGTTTTAAACTGAATTTTTAAAAATAAAAATAGTTTCCTTGAAGTTTTAATTTTTAGTTTTTAAGCGAAATAATTAAGTTTACTATTTCCAGTAAGCAAAATTCTCAGGTGGAATTCAAATGGAAATTATTTTAATTGGAAGCTAAAATTTTGAGATAAAAAAAAATTCAATTTTTCAGCCATTTTTGAGTGATCGACACATTTGTAAACAAAAGTTAATTTTCAGTTTTAAAAAATCTTGCAAAAATAGAATATACATCTGTGTCATGTTATTTTTAGAAAATTACTAAATTTAAAGTTAAATTAACCTCATCTACACAAGTATTACTTGTTTATAGCATGAAATTTAGAATAAAAGTATTTCTTAATCACAGAGGTATTAAGTGATTGATGTGTGAAGTGAATGATGACAGCCAGATGACATGTGAAGAGATTGATGACAGTTAAGTATAGTTGACCATAATTGACATAACTGTCCAAATAGTTTTCCTGTAAGGGGAAGAAACTGTGAAACACATGCCCTTTTAATATAACAGAAAATACCATACTTAAAAAAATTTCCTATACACACACACAAAAAAAATTAGATTATTTTAAAAATTTATTGGCTCAATGATTTGTATTAAACTTTTCAATTTTCAATTAGTAAAATATAATCTTCACTTAATAACCTAAGGCAACAAGGCTTTGTAGAATTTTGAAAAGTTAGAAATTTTATAATTTATCATAATTAAAAAAAAAAATGAAAACAATTCTTGTAAAAATTGATTAGTCATCATATTTTTTCTTCAGATTATAATGTCCTTAATATATATGTATATATATGTGTGTGTATATATGTATATATATATATATATATATTTTTAATCACATCACCCCGAGCAAGGCGGTAACACCGCTGATGTACAGGGGGCTACATAAGAGTGAAAAGATTGGAAAAGAGAAAGCCGGAAACCACATCCTAAACAGGGAACAAGGGATGAGCCTCTTCACCTGTTCAATAGACGTGAGTGGAGTGTGAACCGGGCGATAGTTTAGTCTATCTACTCCAATTATATATATATATATATATATATATATATATATATATATATATATAAGTAGCTAACCTGGAGCCAACAGACCTACCAAGGTTTCACCAAATGGATCATCAGAGCAAGTTGGAGCCAACTTGCCTTGACGATCAATTTGGTGAAACCTTGGTAGGTCCGTTCGCTCTAGGTTACCTACTTACTTATTTATTTGCTCTGCTATTGTATTGAGCACTTCATGTGTTAGGTTCCTCGTCTCAGGGTTTTTTTTTCTTTCGATTAGTACTTTGACTAATGTTCAAGTGCTTAGTTTGCTTCTTTTTTTTGTTTCCATTTTTTTTCCCTCCGAGTTTATACTCAGTGGGTTTTTTGAGACGTGTTCAAAGATAAAATAACAGTTATATATATATATATATATATTAAAAGCAATTAAAAGCTTATCTTATTAAATAATATCATGGTTTATTGCATTTTTTATTTTACTATTTGCATCAGGTTTTTGGAAAATCAGCCAACTGTTTGAAAAAAAATAGATGATTTACATTCCTCATGGAGTCCTGTGTTTAACTAATAAAACTAATTTCTTAAAATTTCATGAATTTACGTGGAGAGAGGGATAACAGATGTAAAAAAAATGTATTTTTGCCAAGATTTTTCTAAAAAATAATTTCATTCATTTGTGAATAAGTCCTGAACATTTCATTAAAACCTGACAATTATTTGATTTTTTCAAGAATTTCCAAACTAATGTGTTTTCACCGAAAAAAAACTTTAAGTAATATTACATTATAATATTACGTTACGTTATTCATTTTAAACTCTGTTAACAATTTGGTTTCTCGCTGACGAAAAAAATTTAAAAAACAAGATTTTTTACCAATATTTCGAACGTGTTAAAAAATTTTTTTTTAAAATTAAATAATTAAAAAATACTTTGATCTTTCCTCTTAATAGAAACATCTTGATGGAAAAATTTCGTTTTTATTAACTTTGGGGCCTTTTTGCTTCATATTTATGCTGTTTTTTCAGCGAATTAGTGGAGGCACCTAATTTCAATATGACATAAAGTAGAACAATTTTTTAAAATGTTCTTAATAAACAATTGCTAAAAAAACATTTTGTCAATTAAAATAATTAGCATCGTTTAGTCAGTTTTTTGTCAGATGGAACATACATTTTTCTTCAAAACAAAAGTAATAAAATATTCACAATTAGAAAATTAATTTAAAATGGAAAAAGTAAGTACCTCCACTCATGAATTTATTTTATTGTCTGACTAATCGAGAAATCTTGTAAAGAAAATATGCGGCGTCCGGCAGGATATTTTCCTAACAAGATTTCTCAGTTATTCAGTCCAGTAGATACAAATGAATATCCTGTTTAGTGTTTAATTATATAAATAACAAACACTAACAGAGTTTCTACTCAAATACGAGTGTTCATTACTAAAAATAAATAAATAAATAAATAAATTTAAAAAAATAATGTTACTTTAAACAAATAAACTTAAAATATGCCAGAGTTGATCCATTTCGTAAAATTTCGTTATTAAGTTGTCTAAATATAAAATATTAAATTAAATATAAGGCCCTTATATTTATTTTTACCCTTATAAGGGTAAAAATTGCATTTTGCAAAAAAAAGAAAAAGAAAAATATAAAACTGCGTTAATTTTTTTGAAAGATTTGCGTTTTATAAGCAAACATTTTTTAATTGTAATTAATTATAATGTTCAATATCAAGAGATGGCGCACTAATAATAAATAAATTTGATTTGTTCGCTTGTATTACGATTGTTTCGTCTCTGAATTTACGCAGAAATACATCCACACTTCAAGAGACTTCACTTGTTGATGGTCAGGTGGATTTAAATCCAGTTTACGATCGAGTCTCCTGAAGAATGGACGTAATTTTACGATCGATAATTCAGAGTAGAAACAGCAATAATAGAAATGAACAAAATTATTGGATAGATTTTCGAACAATTAACGACTTCTTTGGAGAAATTCGCTTTTTAATAAAAATTCTATTAAATAAAAGATTAACAGTCTAAGGGAGAACACTCTGTAATTATATGTCTGAAGTTATCTCCCTTGCAATTAGAATTACTCTTTTTATGTTTTGCAATTTCGAAAAGAAGAAATTTAGAAATTTTGGCGTAAACATGTTTCCTATTTTTCGCCAAACTGTCATATGAATTTCTATTTATTTAAATTAAAGAAAATTACCAAAACATCCAAACTAAAAAATATTTACTAAAATTCACTCCAAATTCTTCCAGAGCAAGGTCTTTCCATTGCAATTTCTTTTGATTGACTTTAACAGATGTGGACGAAGCAGGTGCGCTATTTTTAAGTGTGGAGTGTGGGGTTTGCGCCCACCCCAATAAACAAGCCCCAAATTTTTTATTTAGTTTTTAAATAGTAATAAATTTCTTGTAAATACCTCGAATAACATTCACACTTACAAAATGTGAATAACTCCCTGATTTTGGTAATTTTTCATTCTGAGGGTTGGAGTTGTTGTAAAGCAAGCTAAATAAATTTTTACTTAAAATTTTTAATTTCAAAAGAGTGCCAAAAATTTAATAAAAAACCAAACAAACTTTAATTTTGAATTTATAATTTTTTGTGATGAATTAATATTTGCAATAAATAACTTTACACTTTACATTTGTAATATTTGGAGTAAATTCACAGAAAAGATCCAAAATATAATTTTAAAAGGTTAAATGTTCACTTTTGCCTTCTCAGTATTACTGTTGTATATCGTTAACAACTCATATGGTAACTTACTTGCCTATTGAGAAAAAGATTTTAAATTTGGGAAGTCTTTTTTAGGATGATGATCAAACAAGGTCATCAGATAAATTAGCATTTTTTTTTGTTTTTTTTTAAAGAATCATGTATAAAGATTTTAACATCAAGACAATTAATATTAGTTGTCTTGTAAAATAAGAAAAACAGGAATTATTGCCTCAGAACATTGATAGTTTTAACACTGATGTATGTAGTCTCCAAGAAACCAAAATGAAAGAACTTGACATTAATATCAGTGCCAAATAGTACAAGTTCATAGCTTTGAAAACAGTAAATATTATGTTAATGGTTTTAGTCATTAAGACCAAATGGAAGAATAACATCGATAGACATTGGACTGTCTCAGACTGAATATCAGTTTTTTGCAGCTTAAGATAAATCAGTAGGAATCCGAAATATATTCTTCTGAGTGAAAGTAGAAATCTTATATGGAAGAAAATTAATATTTTAAGTGAAATGAAAGCCTTAAATTACAAAAGAAAGAACTATCTGTAAAATTCCATCAGTCCCCATAAAAAAGCATTTAAAGAACTTGGAAATTCTGCAGCATTTTCATGAGTTAGCACAGGACAGGGAGGTTTGGTGAGGATTGAAAACATATTTTTAAATCATTTTTTGAGAAATCACGCTGATTTGCAAAACAGCCCCCATGATGATAACTGAAAATATTAGAATGAGATTTTGTTCATTTCAATTCAGTTTCATTAAATAACTTATCAGGTAAAGGAAAATATGAATAAATCACCATATAACCATCGGCATCAAGAAATTGCAATGAATTTCATTTTTAGTCTTAATTATATTGACTCATAAGTAATTTTAAATTTTACAATTGGTTACCATCAAAGTGAACATTATTTTTCACAATGAATAGTGGGTTATCCGTTCTAGTGTGTGTTGAAACAAATTAACTGAATTTGGCCTTATTAGTAGATTGCCCACTATGGAGGGGCGGGGGTAAAACAAAAAAATCAAATCGAGTATAAAAACAACATTTATATATACACAGATATCAATTAAGGTTTTTTACAAATTAAGTAATAATGTCTTTTGGATGAGTTCAAAGGATGTTAAAATGTTCATAGCAGTAAATGCTGAAAAGAGAGTTCATGCATATGTATGTGGGAGCATTTGTCCATTAGGAATGTCTTTGATGTCTCCGCTCCGTTGGTTGTCGGGTAAGTAGCTCAGGGGACAGTGAAAAAGAAGATGAGAGAGAAAGGGGAAGTGAGCATAGTATGATCGCTTGACAAGGTCAAGGGATGTGCTAATTATTTTCGTACTTTCTCAACTGGCAATGTGTGTCAGCTTTTTATTTCGTCTTTGTGGGTCCCAAGCAAATCATTTGGGAATTCACACCCGTATTTAATTCTGGGCTTCCCATTGGACGATAAACAAAATTCACATAAGCTCACGAAAAGGAATTTGATATATTTGATATAACAAGGAACCACATGTGTTATTTTTAACAAAACAAGATAAGGAATTTATTTACAAATTTATACATTTGAAGTTTTGGTAGCTTGTTTCAGGACAAGTAATCAAACATTAAAGGGTCGTAGTTTCAATGAATTGTAAAGAAGAGAAAATGTTCATATTAAATCATTCTGTCTCAATAACTGAATCCATCAGATCTGACAAAGTAAAATTAACAGTGGCATCTACTCTTGAAAAGACCTCCAATCAGTTGTTAATTGGGGCAGGAAATGGCTTGTAAATTTTACTGTTTCCAAGACAAACCTGCTTTCATTTATCTATGACAGAGAATCCTTTTTTGTCTCCCATCAACATGGCTGTCACTAGACCTCAGGAAAGCAACACAGTGTGCCTTCTTTACCTCACTTTTTCGACCAACTTGAAGTGGAACAACTACATTGAATCAATAATTGTATCTACTGCAAGGAAGGTTTGCTCACGGTGTCATGCCAGAAAATGTTTCTTGTCAGAATCCATCTTGCACATTTACAAATCTTCCATGCATTGAATACCATTTACGTTTGGTGCTTCTGTTGTATATCTTGAAATTCTTAACAAAATCTAAAGAAGGGTCTGCAATGTATTCGGTCCTGACCTGGCATCTCAACTTCAGTCACTTTCTCATTGATATGATGTGGCTTCCCTCAGACTTTTCTACAAATATTTTAATGACAACTGCTCTGACAAGCTTTTTTCACTGATTCCCCAACCACATGTATTTAAGCATAACCCCATCTCTGGTTTTGGACATCATTTCTAAATTAGACTCCCATGAGGCAAGCAGAGGTGATGGGATCCTAGTTGTTGTCCTAAAGAAATGTGCACCCAAACTGGCTCCAGTTCTCTACAAATTCTACAACTATTGCCTCTCTGCCTCCTACTTTCCAGTTTGTTCGAAGTCCCTCTCTGTAGTTTTTGGTTTTTTTAAGAACTCTCCAGAACCTTCTAACTCTTCTAATTATCACCTTATTAGTCTTCTATGACTTTTCAGCAAAGTATTTGAAGCTCTAATTAATGCTGAAGTGGTTAAGCATCTTACTTCTCATGACCTCCTCTCAGACAAACAATATGGCTTCCGTTTCATCAGGTCTATCACTGATGTGTTAACAGTCATCATTTAATTTGTATATCAAACTCTGAATAAGAACGGTGAAAATAGAGTTGTGGCTGTAGATACCTTGAAAGGGTCTGACAGAGTTTAACATGCTGCCCTCCACAAGCTCGAGATGAATGATTTGTTCTAGTCGTTCCTATCAAATCATGAAATAAAGATCATTTTTAATGGGATAGCTTCCAGATCTTTTCACATGAACACCCACAAGTACATCTTTAATGGGATGGCTTCCAGATCTTTTCACATGAACACCCACAAGTACATCTTTAATGGGATGGCTTCCAGATCTTTTCACATGAACACCCACAAGTACATCTTTAATGGGATGGCTTCCAGATCTTTTCACATGAACACCCACAAGTACATCTTTAATGGGATGGCTTCCAGATCTTTTCACATGAACACCCACAAGTACATCTTTAATTTCGACCTTATGCCCCCACCTTTAATTGTCGGAAAAAAGTTGTTATTAAATTTCTATAAAAATTATTATTATCACAAGTTATCAACCATTGCCTGAAAAAGTACAATTCATAGTACTGAAACATGAACGCTTTTGTGTAATGATATAAAATATTTTTATTATAATCACTTAAATAAAAATATTACAATAATGTATTGCTCTACTTTTTAAAAATCAAATGTTGTGAACTGTGAATTTTTACTCCACATGTTCTTAATCTTACTTATGTATATATACTAGCAGTATAGCCCGGCGTTGCTCGGGTGTAATGAAAGCTTTAAAACTAATTCATGGTCCTGGAGCTCAGACTCAGCCTAAAGAATATTTGAAATAATGAAATAATTGCGACAATTTACCAATCGCACCTAGTACATATATATATATATACTAGCAATATAGCCCGGTGTTGCTCGGGTGTAATGAAAGCTTTAAAACTAATCCATAGTCCTGGAGCTCAGACTCTTTGGACGTTGGCACGAAAGACTAAAAAGCAATAGTTGTTTCCAGTTAAAGCGAAACCGTAAACTGAAAGAAAAATGAATGGATGTAAGTCAAATTTTGATATCTTGCTATGGATATCAAATAATTTTTTTCGTTGTAAACTGAATTTTGAAGGCTAAATAAGTCCTCTGAGTAAATGGCATCATGGCTGAGACTAAGAACTAGAATTATACCTACTTAGTGCCAAATCCGAAGCAAAAACTAAAATAAAAGGCTGAAAAAATACATACATACAGGCAGATAAACAGACACACACATAAGCATCTTGCCTTTTATATATATATATATATATATTATCAATTTTCTGCACTATTGTAAGAACTGCAACCTTGAAACTTCTGAATATTGTTTCTTATGTCGTTGTCTATGAGTGTATCAAATTTGATTAAAATTGGACCACTCCTTCTATAACCCGATTTTTTCGATCATCGATTTTCAATATTTATCGGGGTACCTTGACACAAAACCTAGCTAAGAACATTCGCAGACGCTTATAGTACAACTGTGTAAGTTTTCAAGAAAATTGGTTCAGCTGTTTCGGAGTCTATAGGTAACGGACACATACACACAGAGACAAAGTTCCATTTATAAATAAGTTTAGATATATATATAAAGTAGAATACTTGGTATATTAATCAGGTAAATTCCGATAAAGACGAACTCAAAAGAACTCAATGTTAAATTCATTTATTTGATTTAACAGAGTAATATAATTTAGAAAATATTTTAAGTATTTTACAATTTCATGGGTAATACGTATTTTGCCGCTGGATGACCTTCAGACCCAAATGATACAACGGTTAATCTTTGAAATAATCCAGAAAAATCATTACACACAGACGCTCACGTGTCCGTATTGAGAATAGACATTTGTAATGGTAATTTACAAAAAACAATTCCTCACACATTCAAAAAAAAAAACCCAAATGCTTTCCTTTTATCAATTGTCTTTATTTTTTCCTTTTTTCTCTCTTTGGATATTTTTTTGAATGAGCGAGGAATTGTTTTTTGTAAATTACCATTACAAATGTCTATTCTCAATACGGACACGTGAGCGTCTGTGTGTAATGATTTTTCAGGAATATTTCGAAGATTAACTGTTGTATCATTTGGGTCTGAAGAACCACAAGGTCATCCAGCAGTGAAATACGCATTACCCATGAAATTGTAAAATATCTATATATATGCATTCTGATTATAATTTTGGTGGTGAAACAATATTTCAGCCCTTTTCATACGTTTGTCTTAAAAAACAAAAGCATTTTTGTTACTTTTTTGTCTCCTTTTTTAGAAACGAACTTATGAATTCTAAACACATTAAATCTTAAATCTTTTCATATCTTCATTCAGAAAATTTTAGCAAAAACAGAATGCAACTATTTTTATATTACAATAAAAAATGGAAAATAACTTTATAAACATCAAAAGCTGATAATTCTCAAACTTAACAACCACTTCATTGGCATTGCAGAGGGACGGCTGGAAAGACTTAATAATAATTGTCTTTAAAACTTTAAGTTTAAAATCAGTGTATATCTACCTCAGTAATGGGATTGTTTATGTTATAGAATTTGGCACATTAAATAATGCTCAGCTATTTCCAATCAGATGAATTAACACACCTATGGGAAATATTCAAATTGCTTTTCTGTCTAGTATATCCTGAATAATCAAGGCTTCCAAACCCTGACTTATTCTATTGATCATCACCAAAATGACATTTAAAATGAAAAAATATGGAATTCATGTAATGAGGAGGTAGAATATTCTTTGGGATCGACGTTAAAATTGGTATTTCAGTAAAAATAATGAATGACTTTGGCAGATTTCACACCAGTAGAAAATTGCATAACAAACTTAGCATTAACATCACCAATCCACAGTATATGCAAATAGACAGGGCACTTCTGGGATTCAATCAACTTCTCAGTACTTAAAAAGGCTCACTCTGATTTTGACTTTATAGTTTTACAGTCAATTTATATTAAGTCCTATCAACCATCCCTCTCTGTAAACAGAAGGAGTGACTGTTAGGTTTAAGTATAATTATGCTTATAAATTTATTTTCCATTTTTAAAATTTTTTTTTTAATACTGTAAAATTTTGTTCTGATCCAATTTTCATGTCAGGAAAGAAATCTGCAGGACAATGATTTCTCAATTATCTCAAATGAAAAACCTGTTCTGATATCAAATTTCTGTTTTCGTTTCATTGAAAATTTTTTGATAACCTGTCAATCAAATTGCATACGATTATCTTCCTAGACATTGAAAAAAAATGATTTGTCTACTCTCTGTTTTCACAAGTTCAACTTATAGACAAGAAATAAACCACCCCAGGCTGTCACTTCAGCATATGGGACATCACATGACATGTGATGTCATGGCTTTCTATAGATTCCTGTCTTTTGCTACTCTTAACACTGTCACCAGTGAAGACAGAATTGAAATGTCAATATTTGTAGTTTTCTGTTTCATTTAAAGGGAGATAACAGAAATTAGGGCTGAAATTCTGTTTTTTTATGAATTTTTTTTTTTAATCATTTCACCCCGAGCAAGGCGGAAACGCCACTGATGTTCAGGGGGCTACATAAATGTAAAAAGATTAATTAGAAAAGAGTGAGGAGTACAAACTAATTAGAAAGGAACAATAGAAAGCTGAGAAAGCAGGTGCGATGACAGATACATAGGTGGAGAGAAAGGGAAGGTTATACGGGGGTAGGGAGAGAGCTAGAGTCCAGTGGTTAGTAGATGAGTATTGACTTTGTATTTAAATTTCTGGATGTTGTAGCCGTCAGGAAAGCAAGAATACGGGAGCGAGTTCCACAGGAGGGAAGTGCGAGAGAAGAAGCTGCAGGAGTAGAATTGTCGTCTGCATTTGGCTAACCTGACTGTGAATGGGTGGGACCCAGTTGCCAGTCTGGTTGCATGAGTAAACACCTGTTGAGGAGGCATCAGTGACTTAAGTTCGTCTGAGCAGAAGCCATGAAAGTATTTATAGAACAGACAAAGGGAGGCCACATTTCGACGATGGGGAAGTGGCTGCAGTCGAGCCGCCAGATCAGTACCTATCACATTACAGACTCTCCTTTGGAGCCTGTCAAGAACACTGAGGAGAACGGCAGGGGCACCTGGCCATAAATGGCAGCAGTACTCCATGCACGGACGGATGGTTGACTTGTATATATGCAGGATGGATTCAGGTGGAAAAAACATAAAAATATGTTGAACTAGTAGTATAGCCCAGTGTTGCTCGGGTGTAATGGAAGCTTTAAAACTAATCCATGGTCCTGGAGTTCAGACTCTTTGGACGTTGGCACGAAAGACTAAAAAGCAATAGTTGTTTCCAGTTTAAGCAAAACCGTAGACTGAAAGAAAAATGAATGGATGTAAGTCAAATTTTGATTTGCTGGTATCGATATCAAATTTTCTGCACTATTGTAAGAACTGAAACCTTGAAACTTCTTAATTTCTTATGTCTTTGTCTATGAGTGGATCAAATTTGATTAAAATTGAACCACTCCTTCTATAACCCGATTTTTTGGATTATCGATTTTCGATATTTATCGGGGTACCTTGACACAAAACCTAGCTAAGAACATTCGCAGACACTTATAGTACAACTGTAAATTTTCAAGAAAATCGGTTCAGCCGTTTCGGAGTCTATAGGTAACGGATACACACACACACACACACACACACACACAGACAAAGTTCCATTTATAAAAAAGTTTAGATTTTAGAACAGATATCATGACCAGAAATAATAACTTTTTTAATAACCAGTTTCTTTTTCATTAAATTTTATACAAGTTAACAGGGTCGAGTTTATTACCCCCTTATTGAAGACAAAGCATTATCTTCATACAATGGGATTTCTTAAAATGTAAAAGACAATTTTTTTTTTCATTTGCAATCTAGAGTTCTTTTTCCATATATCAGTTAAACACTCTAGATTACAAATTTAACATTAAAATTTTAAGAACTAACATGGTATTTTGGCAGGGTCGGGGGGTTTCATAGAGGACCACTTTAAAATGAATTGGCATAAAAAAAACTGGATATTCCTTATTAACTTTTATAAAATTTAAATAAAAATATGTGATATGGGTATACATCACCTTAGATTGGTAATTTGTTCCAAAAGAGTCGACTTAAGTCAAATTTACTTGTCTCCAAATTTACTGTCACTAGGCTAAACCCCAAATAACCATTCCCAGTTCTGTATTTTATTTATAAATGAATTTTTAATATGTGGTCAATAAAAATCTATTTTACGCTTACAAACAAATAAATTTTAGTTTTTAATATAGAAAAAAAGTCATCTAAATTTACAAATACATGTAAATTTGTAGATGTTTACAATTTGTCGATCTTTACAGTACATTGCCGACTCATTATTTGTGAATGTGCTTTACTCTAAACTTAAAATGATTTTCTAAGGTTAAATAACAAATACCACTATTAAAATTCTTTTGTAATAGTAGAAAATAAACTAATCTATGTTAAATTTACCAATATTTACATTCAATTTGTTTATTTACATCATGGATGTAGATGGTTGTGGATTGTCAGCAGCAACAGCAGATTATGACTGTTGTTGGTCGATGCACTTTTTGATAAGAAAGTAGTACAGTAATATATTTTATGTGATTTTAACACTTTCCTAGTGATATAACTTATTATTTGTAGCGGACAGATGTCAATAAGGCGTCAGGTGTTTTCACACTGATGCCTTATTGACATCGCTAAAAGCATTCCTTATGATCAATATAACTTTGAGGCCTTTAGTATAATAACCAAAGATTTTCCAACAATATGCCGTATGTGTATAATAAAATTATAATATAAAATTAAATAAAAATTGCTCAAAAATGTTGGTTGTTTGTTCTGTTTTTATGGCATATCAACCTCGGCAGATCATTTATTGCCAACTAAATTTTATTTATTTATTACTGGTAATACCTTTTTCTTTCGACAATTGTTGTTTTTATATAAGTTTTGTGTCTAGTAATACTTTTTTCTTTTCGAGTATCAAGATTCATTGGGATTTGTTTTTAAGGGCAGGGTCCCCAAGTCCTACCCTTGTTATTTAACCCATAACTGGAGGGAACGGACGGATTAATACTTTTCCCAAGGGTACCAGTGCTTAAGTGAATGCAGGGTATTCAACTGGAATTCGAACTCTGCTCATCAATTTCTCTTTTTGATCAGATATCCAATGCACCACAACGCACATCCGTCACTAAACGCTTACAGCACCTGGTATTCCCAAAAGGTCACCCATCTAAGTACTGACCAGGCTCAACGTTGCTTAACTTCGATGATCGAGCGAGAACTGGTGTATTCAACATTATATGGCCGTAAGCCGCTCGAAGATGTATTAGCATATTTATTACTTGTTCTTGCAGAATCCCTGCTGACTTCTTGTGGAATTCTAGGGTTCTGGAGATACAAACATCGAGATACACTGCTCTATATTAATATGAAAAAAATTGCAAAGAAGTTTATTTCTGGTTGTAACAACTGTTGTACTAAACCACCAAAAAAGTAATTTATTTCGCCAATCATAGAGAAATATTAGTCTACACTATTTACATTGCTTGGACTGCTGTTCTCATCTTTGTTTCCATTTTCATGATGTTTTGACCATCCCGAACTTCTTCAGTGTTGTGGTGTCTTCCCTCTAAAGAGTCTATGTTGGACTCTTCTTTGTTTCCATTTTCATGATGTTTTGACCATCCCGAACTTCTTCAGTGTTGTGGTGTCTTCCCTCTAAAGAGTCTATGTTGGACTCTTCTTTGTTTCCATTTTCATGATGTTTTGACCATCCCGAACTTCTTCAGTGTTGTGGTGTCTTCCCTCTAAAGAGTCTATGTTGGACTCTTCTGCTTACTGTAAGATTAGTAGGAGACGAGGCCTTGGGGGAACAGTTGAATTGATTGAACGCTTGCCAACCTATACACGCACTAGTCTTGTAATACACGTCTGTTGCATTTACTGTTAAATATACAATATTTCTATAATACATTTTGTTATTTCTTAAACCATTCACTTGTTTGAACTGAATCCATTATTTTGTTCATTGGGGTAGAATGTTCTCATTCCATGAGTCATGCCGCTTCCGGATGTCTCAGTATCAGTTATTTCCCTTTAACTCAACTCTCTAAATTTTTTGTGGCCAGGTATCGAACTCACAACTTTTTGGATCAAGTCACTAGATCCAACCAACAAACGCTTTTATCCAATGAGCCGTGTGTCCTTGAGGGATTCATGAATTTCTGAATATAGCAACAAAGATGAGGATAACAGCCTGAACAATGTAGTGTAAACAGTTACAATACCTCATATTAGAAATAGAGACAAAGAAATATTAGTGTACAACAATTGTATATTTGTTTTTTACTCAAAAACTCAATAGAGACGATATAAAATTTTATTCTGCAGGTCAAGGTGTGCACAATAAAATTGGTATTAAGCAAATGAATAACCAACCAACCAACCAACTGACTGACCGACTGACCGTCTAACCAAACACCCAATTATCAGAAAGAACAAACATCCAACCAAACAGCCAAACAATTGACCGACCGAATATCCAACTGATGTTGATAAAAGTTTCAGTATATAGCACATCACTCAATAAGTCTCAGGCCTGACATATCGATGGCGCCACTAATAAAAAATTCATATGATTCATATGAAGTGCTAACCTTCAAATGGCACTTGACAAAATTTTGGCCCAATCAGATTATTAGTTTACAAATTACAGTTATTTAAGTGAAGCTACCGTTGCAAATTTCCAAAACCATGAAAAAATCTGAATTTCGATTATTGATAAAATATTGCTTTCTGATGAGAAAAAATACTGTTCAAGCAAAGCAGTAGCTTGATAAGTGTTATTTGGACTCTGCTCCATCAGAAACAACAGTTAAGAGGGGGTATACTGACTTTAAACATGGTTGTACAGACACAAATGATGCTGAAAGCTCAGGTCACCCAAAATTGGCAGTTATCCTGGAAAACACCAAAAAATCCACAAACTCATTTTGACTGATTGTAAATTGAAGTTGTGTGAGATAGCAGAGGAACTGAACATATAAGAGGGCAGTGTATTCACCATTTTCAATGAACATTTGTCAATGAGAAAGCTGTGTTCAAAGTGGGTGCTGCTTTTGTTCACAGTTGATCAAAAACAACAACGCGTCAACAATTCAGATTGTTGTTTGCAACTGTTTCAACACAACAAGAAGGATTTTTTGCATGAATATATGACAATGGATAAAGCGTGGATCCACCACTTCACTTTGGCATTAAATCCGCAGTCAGCTGAGGGGACAGCAGCAGGTGAAAGCCGTCCAAAGCAAACAAAGATGCAAACAGCAGGCAAGGTTTTGACCTTCGTATTTTGGGATGTGCAAGGTATTTTGTCCATCAATTAACTTAAGAAAAGAAGAACCATCAATAGCTAATATTATTGGTGCATTTGAAGAAAGTAATCACACAAAAACAGCCAGAAATGAAGAAGAAAAAATGATCTTTCACCAAGACAATGCACAATGTCACAAATTGATCACAACAATGGCAAAACTACATGAATTGCACTTTGTATTGCTTCCGCATCCACTCTGTTCTCCAGATCTACCCCCCCCCCCCCCAACGAATACTGGCTGTTTGCAGACCTCAAAAGAATGCTCCAGGGAAAGATATTTGGTTCCAATGAAGAAGTGATATTGGAAATTAAGGTGTATTTTGAGGCAAAGACAAATCGTTCTACATAAAAGGCATCGAATTGTGAGAGAAGCGTTGGAATCAGTGTATTACCCTAGAAGGAGGCTATGTTGATAAATAAAGTCGAATTTTGTGTAAAAGTTGTTGTTTTATTAGTTAGGCTCGGGATTTATTGAGTGATGTGTTACTTACATTTATATGATAAATATACCATGAGAGTTTCAATTTTCGCATTAACTTATTTTTTGATGGTGTGAAATTTTATTAAATAACTTGAGAGTTTCCAGCCATATTGTAAATAAATATATATATATAAATATAATGAGTGGGCCTGTACCCTAAAAAATGATTGTAAAATATTTATATTGATATGCTGTCTTTTTGGGCTCCTCTTTTTACTGATGACCATGCATTCAGTTTTCTTGTAATCTATATGTAGGCCTTTCTTTCCACTTTCTTTAACTTGTGGGGTTTCATACATTGACACCCACACACACACACACACACACACACACACACACGCATGGTCACTCATCGTCCACGTGATGACTTGTTCTCGCCTAAACGATACCAATAAAAGCGAAGAACATCACGTGGTACGCTAGTTAGGATTTCGTCCCGGGACAAGAGCAGACATGTCTCCCTAACTCACACAAACACACGCGCACTAATTGCGGGTAGCAATTAGTGGCGCAAATATTTTTTATTTTTCTTATTTTTCTTATTTTTCTTCTCACCGACATGAACACTATGCACATTAACCTTTCCTTCAAACTGGACCTTACATAAAATGACTTTCTACACATAAATTCACATTTTTCCAACCTTCGTCAGTAGAAATCCACAGACTGACTAAGACTGCTACATTCGCATGTAAGTCTCTCTCTCTCTCTACTCAACGCACACACAGACACAGAACTTTGTCTTCTGTCTGACTTTCTTCATCAAGGATTTGAACTTTGAACTCTTTACGAAAATCTTAACAATTGTTACAAACCTTTCTTTCAGCTAAAGAAAAAAACTTCATACATCTTATTTTGTTTCTACGAACAGACGAAGGGGAATGACTCTTTCCTTTTCACTTTCTTATGCATGCTCTCTCAACCCGATGTAACCTTTGTCAATACATTGTTTTTCTGGTTACTTTCGCCTTTTTGTTCTTTCTTAAATCCTGCTTTAAATCATGACCCCATGTTACGTCGAGTCAACTCGCAAACATAAATTAGTAATTGGACGCCTCGTCAACTACAAACTATTTCCTGTAGGTCATCTTGTAGTTTCCTTTCTGTGTCTGCTATCAGCACTCTATCATCTGCATATCTTATATTGTTCAGATTGTGACAGGACTTTTAAAGCAATCAAAGTACTGAGCTTAAATTCATAAAATCTAAGTGCAATAGAGAAAACTTCATCAGAACAATTAACATGAAAGTATTTATAGAAAATGCATGGAGGAGTTACATTAAAGCAGTGGGAAAGTGACTGAAGCTGAGATGCCAGGTCAGCATCAGTAACATAACAGATTCTTCTTTGGATTTTATCAAGGCTCTCTAAATATATAGAAGGAGTATCAGACCATATGTGACAACAATATTCGAGGCATGGATGAATGGCAGACTTATAAATATCTAAGATAGATTCAGATGTGAAAAATTGTGTAGCATAACACAGTGAACCAACTTTCCTAGCAGCAGACCTAGGAACTGAGTCAATATAATTTTTCAACTACATGTTTGCAGGTAATGTTAGCTTGAGAAAGTGCAACAAGTCACCATGGGTAAATAGCAGGATGGATGGAATCTATAGCCTTGGTTGGCAACCAGTCTACCACTGTCTACTTAACTGGAAACCTACTGCAAGAAAATCTTCACACCACATGGGTACCATTTGAGGATCCAAAAAATTCCCATGAAATTTCTTATAGAGAAGAAGCTGGCTCAACCTGCCTAGGATGAATGCCGCTACAAGTAAGTACTTTCATTTTGTGATTTGATAAGAAAGGTTCGTGGGACAAATAATACAAAGAGTCATAAAGCCATTCTACAACAGAATCGATTTCTTTTACTCACCAGCTATGGATTAAACAACATAGCAAATGTGGTTGGTAACCAGTCTAGGTCAAGTGAATTCAAAAGTGTAACAACCAAATCATAGGTTGCCCTTTAGAAAGATCTTGCGTCATGATGAAGATATTGACAGCACAACGTGATAAGTACCACCAAAATGGATGTATTTTTCCAAAATGAAAGGAAATAATCACTACTCCACCTCCTTGTTATTCTTATTAATTAAATAATTTATGCAATATCAAGTGTGAACAGACAAAAAATTTCATCCCAAACCTTACTAAAAATAAGTGAATAAAATTCAAACAATTTGGGATGTTGTTACTCGCATAATTTAATAAAAAAAATGTACACTTAATGTTTACTTAAAAAATGCTTGTTATTTTTCAGTGCAATTTTGAAATTCATCCTGTTACTGTTTTTTTATTAAATAAAGATGTGCAGAGAATTGAAAAATGTAAAGTTTAATGTCATTTTCAACAGTGAACCTTATTTTAGAAAGAATTTGAATTTGTTTTCATTGTAGCAACTATTAAAGTATTTTTTCTATGGTTATTTAAAAAGGAAATAATTTTGAATGACCATGTGTGACTAAAAATCTCTGTTGAAAGTATAATATATGAAAATATAAATTAAATTCAAAGTAATTTAAAAGGCCTCATTGGAGGGAGTTGGATTTTATATGACGTGAAAGAGGTAAAATAATTTTAAAAAAAACAATTAATTTTCAATTAATTTTTTTTATACATTTAATGTAATGTAAAAATAAAATTATTATTTTAAGTTTAATAAAAGTGTCTAGAATAAGAAATTATATTCTAGAACTATTGTCTATATAAAACTAAAAATAATTTATTTTTAAATATACAGAGTAATTTATTAATTATTGCACTACTGGTATCCCATATTTTTTAAAAATCATATTTGATTTTTCATGTGTTTTTTTTTATGTCAGGGTGAAGGTTTCCGTTTCTGACATATGACACCAGAGGCAACCATGTGTAAATGGTATTTTAATTATGTTTTATGTAAAAATTAAGCATTAATTTTATCAAATAAATTTAATTAACCCTTAAGTTTACTAACTGACTTTGAAACACATCTCTAGGACTAATATTGGACTTTAAAGAGATTTTTAAATTTATTGTTTACATTTTTCGTTTATAATGGCAGTTTGATGAGTTGATAAGTGAACATGAAGTTTTTTCAGATTTAACAATTATCATACTTCTTGAATGTGAATATTTTTTTCTTTTTTTATTGTCAGGGTTTTCTCTTGGTACTTACAACTTAAAAAAATCATTTCACTGCAAGCTAGGCCATAAAAAAAGCCATTAAGATGCAAGGGGTTACTGAGTGTTAAAGAATATGGGGAAAAAATTAAGGATAGAGACCAATTGAAGAATAGGAACTAAGAAAAGAGAAGTTAATACCTTGATTGAGAAGTAAGAAGCTAGGAAAAGAAACTAAAATGCAATATTCCTAAAAGAAATGGATTTGAAGTATGTAGGGATAAGATTGAGTTTGAGTTTGAGTTGTTTTGTTTAATGGCATATCAACACTTCTGTGGGTTATTTAATGCCAAAAAAGTGGGATTTTAAGATTATTTTAATATTCGGTTATAGCGAGAAGGTTGATTTAGTCAGATTTTAATGAAAAGTTTTTGTTTTTATTCTTTTTTATTTTAGAAAACTGAAAATGTCTTCTAATTTTGTATTCAAAAATGTTTTGCTGAGAATAATTTTTTTTCTTCAAAAATGTGTTGTCGGTAATATTTTTCCTTCAAAAATGTATATTTTTCTATAAAAGTCTATTTTTATGTATATATTTCTATACAAGTCTATTTTTATGCTTTCATAGTGTTTTGACCCCAGTTTGGGGGTTAACTATTTGCCCATATCTGGGACCCTAACAGGTGCTACCACTCCGGGTCAGGGTGAATCTGGGAACAATAGAAATTAAGAGTTGGTTCCATGCTCCTCACAACCTTCCAACCAGAGGCCTTGCTGCTAGATGCAGTTTACTATCATGCCCAGGACCCTATGTAGGGATAATGATGAGGAAACATGTTATTTTTCATGAAACAAGATAAGAAATTTATTTAAAGTTTAAATGTTTGAAGTTTCAGTAGCTGTTTTAGGACAAGTAATCAAACATTAAAGGTTTGTAGTTTTAATTGTCTTGAATTGTCAAGAAGAGAGAACGTTCATATTAAATTACCAGCCATGAAGTAATATTCCAAAATGCTTAAAACAAATTGAGAAAGTTTGTCTTTCACATAAAAGTTATATGGTTGTATTTAACATAAATAAAAATATATATTTTGTGGTACTTAGGTGTTGAATAGTGTTCGTTGAAATTCCATACTATTTCTGTTTATTGTAAAAGTTTTTCTTTTTCAAATCAGTAACGAAATATTTAATCGATTTAAGAATGCTAGGATTTAATTTTTATTGCTTCAAATCATCGTCAGAACTGTTTCTATTGCAAATCAGTGTGTGTCTCATTTTCAGTGAAAATGTTTTTTACTTTAATTGAAAACTAAAATAAATGAAATCTCAACGGAAGATTTAAAAATTCTCATTTTTTTAGCAAATGGAAATATGGAAAAATATTAATATTTTCAATTTTTAATATTCTTTAAATTACTTATTCATTTATTTATCCATTAAAAACAAAACAAAAAACAAAAACAAACCTGATTAATTGGGTTGATTCTTAGGCGGCAATGCATAGCGGAAACTACCGAATTTTACCGAAGTTTAACGGAATTTGATTTTACGTTCCATTCTATTCGGTCCAAAACTTTGAAGACGTTTGTATTTTTATGCCGTTGCTTCGATTAAATTCAGTTTATTTTTTGCTAAAATATGAAACTTGTCTTTGGTATGTAATCCTTTGTTTTTATTTGTCTTTGCTCGTTATTCAAGAAAGAAAATTGATATTTATTTTCTTAATATGAAAAAAAAAACACCTGCTCTTTTTTGTTGCTTATTTATTTTTCTGCTAAAAACATTAAAACTTCTTTTTTTATATTTAAAAAAATACATAAAAAATCAAACTATCTTCCACCTTCGACCATAAAGTATACAAAATAATAATTTAATTAATAAATAATACATATTTTTTAACTTTCTTTGTAAACTTGCCGTTTTTTTTTTTTTGTCCCTTGGTTGATATTTTTTTTTACTTTTTTTATTTAGAAAAAATTCCTTTTTTCTTTTTCCCTATCTTATTTAACTTTTTGTCAGTAATTAAATTAATATTTATTTTGTTGTCTACTTTTTAGATCTTTTACATTTGATAAATTTAAATAGTTCTTTGTTTTTTTGGTTTTTTTTGCAACAGGACAATAAAAAATAACTTTGTTTTTATTATTCATTCGCCATATAAACATTTTTTGTTTTTGTTTTGTTTGACAAAAAAAACATAATTCTGATTAATTAATAATCAAAGCGCATAGTTTTTATTTTATTTACTTTATGAAGAAAAGTTAAAAATTAAAAACTTTCACAATTTTCGCAAAATATGTAAAAAAAGAAAACAAACGAATTTTTCCGTAAAAACGTTTTTTCCTTTTTTATTTTTTAAAAACTTTAAAAAAAGAAAAATTAAAGTAGAAAAAATAAACAAAAACAGCAGATGAAGATAAAAAAAGGCTCAAACTTCATAAGTTAAAAACGAATTTTTTTTCCATCGTAATGTTTAAACTTAAAGAGAGGAAAGATTAAAGTATTTTTTAATTATTTAAAATTTTTTTTATTCCTTTCTTAACACGTTCGAAATTTTAGTATTTTTTTTTTATTTTTTTCATCTGCGGGTGATCAAAATTTTTACCAGAATTTTACAATTCAATGGATAATTTTTAAATTATTACGAAACTCATACTTTTTTTTTTTTTTTTTCGGTGAAAAACACATTAATTTGGAAATTCTTGCAAAAATCAATTCAAATCATTATCGGATTTTAATGAAATTTAAGAACTTATTCACAAATTCTTGAAATTATTATTTATCGAAAATTTTGGTTAAAATTTTTTTTCACATCTCTCCACGTAAATTTCATGAAATTAAATTTTGTCACAAAAATTCATTTTACTACTTAAACGCAGGGCTTCTTGGGGAATTTGTAAAAATTCATCCATTTTTTTTTCCCCCTCAACAGTTGACCGTTTTTCCAAAAATCTGCTCCGAAAATTAAGAACATTGAGAGACTGAAAAAAAAAATCGATGAGTATGGGTTAGTAACGGAGTTTGTATGGATATGTAACAGAACAGTTGATCCCAGACTTGAAGAAGATTGTAGTGATCAGAGAAGCACTCACATGGGAGACACTTCCACAAAGTATTTTTTAAAAAAATCCTCCTGAGTAAAACTTCCATACTAAAGAATGACCTATTGAAAACGAAGAAAACTCTTGAAATATTTCCATATAATTTGTATGTGGCATAATTTATTTGTTAATTGTTTCCAAACTTGACACATCAGTTTAACGCAAGAAAGATAGGAAGCTGTGGCAAACCATGATTCTTAATATACCTGGCACATGGTGGAAACTCTTTGAGATGACTGTTTCTGTTAACCATTAATGTGTTAAAATTGTTTACCAAATCTACTTCTGAGAGAAGAAAGCGTCTACAATGGCATTATACCTCAAATCCTGTTAGACATCTTCAGACACCAGTTTGAAAGAAAAACAAAATAAAACCAGACAGAAACAGACATACTGTTAGTGAGAGAAAGAGACTTAAATAGCCGTGTTTTCATTTCTGAAGGAAGACATTAATTAAAAATAATGTTGATATGTTGTGTATATGATAGTGGTGTAGTATGAATAATTAAGATGATGCTTAAGTTTGCTCCCTCCTCAGAAAAGTCTCGGGCCCTAAGTTCCCTCCTCCCTACACACACATTCACAGTTTCACAATTACCAACCACTGATCCATCTTGGATTAATTTCCTTCAAGTTGCATGTAAATTTTATCATGGACGAATGGTAGCCTTATAGATATGTAAGATAAATTCTGGAGAGAAAAATAACTTGCATATTGATAAGTCTACCATTTATCCATGCTTATTCTTTTCTCTTCCCACTCATTATTAATGTTTTTGTTCCTAATTCTTCCCCACCTTATAACCTCTTATGCCTTAGCGGCTTTACTGTCTTGCATGGACTGATAACAATTTAAAAAGTGTCCACTTCAATCTCCTGTTTTTTTTGTTTTTTTTTTAATGACATTCTTAAGGTACTTCTTGGTTTATATGGCTGCCATTTCTCTCTGGTTAGCACCCTATAGAATGTCTGATTCATGAGCCGCTTGTCATCTATTCTGACAATAGGAATCACCAGTACATCTGTTTCTGAATTATCCTTTTCTTGACACTTGTGCAGTATCATTCTCCCTCAAGAAGAACAGTATCTGGTGCACCAGAAGACCATTTTCTAATTATGCAATGCCAATGAAATTCTTCTAGCAACCTAACATGATACCTATAGAATGTGTCAGTTCTTTGCATCCACTTAGCAATACTCTAAGCACAAAAGCCAAATACACACTGAGTTGTTTGTTTTCTTGTCATATGAAAATCTGACCAAACCTGTTTCTCACAAACAGTAATAGTCTTTACTATCCTTTGATTAATTTCAATGTTGAGGGTGCTATCCCTACTGAGTAAAATGTCCTCAGCCCCTTACTAGCAAAAAAAAGGCTAATGCTATCCATTTGATAGGGAACACTGTGAATTCAGTTTGATTCACTTTTAAACATTTTTTCATTTTTATTTGTTTTTGTTATTTTTTTTTTCATTTATACAATAAAAAGCACTCAATACTAAGATGATTATTACATACTATTAGATGATTTCCATAAAATGGAGTTGAAAATCTGAATATTGCAACTTTAAAAAGTAGTTGAACTAAAAAAACAACAAAAAAAGAAATCCTTAAAAATGAAGTTGATTTTGTTAATTTTAACTTGATTCAGAATCTGAATGAATGACAAAATTTTTGGAAAAAAGTATCACATTTTCTTATCAAATATTTATTCCACCCAAATGTGTTTTTCATCTTTTCTAGTAGATAAGCTTTCAAAAATATAATGCAAAATGATGAATTTTACTTAAAGATTTTTAAAAAATGCTTTTCTATTTAAAATATATCAATGATAAAAATGATCAACATGCAAATTTATTCCAATTGAAATGATTTCCAATTAATTTGAGGTGAAACTTGTTTAAAATGCACAAAAAAACATCCAATTTAATTAATGCATCGAAATGTGAGCTAAATGTTTAAAAATGTATTTTGGATTTTGGTTCATTGATCCAGTTTCTGGTCAAAAAAACTCCTATGATCGGAAATGCAAAAATGAAACAGCTAAATGTGTGGGTTTATCAAAATTTAATTCTTTTTAAAAATGATAAAGTAAACTTCTGGAACTCTCTTCTGGCTTTTTACTTCTCAGTCAACTTTGATCTTCAAAAATATAAATGCAATATCAAATGTTATCGTATGTCTTAACTACTGTTCTCTCTCCTTAATAGTATTTTTTTTTTCATATTCTCTCACACTCAGTATCCACTTGTGTCTTAGTGTCTTGCTTTGGGGGAAATGATAAATCCAAAGACCTGTTTCCTGTTAATTGCCACAGAAAACAATCTTCCGGTTTATCCTCACCTATTATTGTATTAGGAACACTTGGATGTCTATTGAATAGTCGGTCTGAATTAGAAATTGGAGTGCAGAGTTCAAATTCTATTTGAGTTCATTAACATTTACTTACTTGCAAATACCCTTGGGATAGGTATGAAGCCATTTCTTCTTCCCCCAGCTAAGGGTTGAATAGTAGGACAGACTGGGCCCTATGGTCTTAGCAATCAGTCTACTGGAAAAAGAAACAACTGCCTACTGTGGGAAAATCTGCCTAGTAAGTCATGAATCAAAAGAGACATGATCACCCAACCATGTATCATGTATGGTACTTAACTGATTGGTGTATTTATCTTCCAAACCATTGACAGTTGAATTTTTTCCCATTGCATATCCTATCAATATGGCATTGTGCCCAAATTGTCCTAGCTCCAAATATATTTTTGTAAATTTAGTTTGTGTTAAGCTAGATTTCTTCAGTTTCCTGGCTTGTATAAATTTACAGCTTCCTAGCCGTTTCATTAATTTGATGCCAAATATTCTTGCCTCACAATTTGGCAATTGGCACCAATGACCTGCTTCTTACTAACACAGATTGAACAGAATTTTATAAAGAAACCTTTAAAAAAAAACAAACAAAAAAACAATACATCAATAAGTGATAATGGTAAACTTTATATTTCTATTGATAGTTTTTTAGATGAAAAAAGGAATGAAATGCATATTCATGATAACCAATATTAATTTGTGTGTTGAGAAATTCTTTATTTATAAATCTTTTTGGTAGAAGTGGAAACAAAATAATGTAAGACATTGTTGTCACCACTACTGAAACACATTAACCACTGCCCAATTGTGCTTACATTCAATGTTTGGTCTCTGTAAACATTCAGTAAATGTCAATGAATCTCAATAAGTAGAGGCCTCTGCTTAATAACAATATATCAGATACCATTTTGCCAGACTGCCTCTCATTTGTTATCTGTAACAAACCAAAAGAATTGTGGAGATTTGGTTTGAAGTTTGAGTCTTTGCTGCAATACATTCAAGACCTGTCTCTGACGATGACGCAGATGAAAATAAAATAAAAAGCATTACTCTCAGATCAACTCTTGCATGATGTCAGTCATAGATGCTGTGCAATGAAACCGATTTGCATTCTGTAGAAGGTTAAAATTTTAATGATCAGACGAGCATTTTCTTGTTTAACTCTGACATAGAAATTTTAAAGAATCAAAGAAATTTTCTGAAAAATAACTTTTTCAGTTGCTTAATTTTCATATTCAGACAAAATATCACTTATAGACTTCTGTTGCTTTAAAGTAAATATTTGATGGCTTTCATTTAAATTTTGTATTGATATCAACAAACCCTAAACTAGTTTTGCTAACACTTTGATTGCAGTTTATTTTTTTTTATTTCTAGTAACCAGGTCCAGATTCTGGCTTTTTGCCCCCCCCCCCACTCAGATAGAGCCATCCTCTAACTCACCCTCACCTGTTTTGAAAATGTTTTTTAACTCATATATTTTACTGACATTTAAAAATCTTGAATTAAACTTATTGCAAATTCTTTAAATAAACTAGAATAGCTATTTTTGTTTGATATTCTTTAAGAAATATCACTATTTTACTACTGAAAACTAAATTAGCAAGATTTTAAGACAACTGTAAAAAAAAACATCTTTTTATAACCAGTGGTTATAACAATAAACAAAATAAATATGAGTTTGTCATATTGACATCATTTCAGTTTATAAAACTGTTTAGAAATTATAACATCTAGAAAATTAAAATCATTACTTTATAAAAGCTTGAGATGGGTGGAGTAAGCTGCAGATTATTATTAGCCTAAAGGCTAATTCAATCCTGTTAGTAATTCATTAAGGTAAGCAAATTTATTAGAAACCTTTTCAATAAAAGTGACCAATAAAGAGTGCAATCTATTTCTATTTGCATGGAACAGAAACAAAAATTTGTGCTTATAATTTATTCAAGTTATTTTCTATTTGAAAGAATGTTTTTCAACTTTTAAGAGTGTATTTTTTTCCACTTAGTATGAAATATGTGTTCATCTCTTGGATTAAATTAATTTTTGCCCAAATTCCCTGAAACACCCAGTGAATAATTAACTGTGGGCTGAGAGACAAAGCTAAAACTGATGGATGCCACTTCATATGTCATCATTGAAGCTCCAAGTTTCATTTGAATTTATATTCCAAAATAATCTATACAATATTTTCTTATTTTGTTTTTTTACTTACTTTCTATAAACTTTTAACTGTCACCTATGATTTGTGGTGTCTCTTTTGTTACTATATCTTTTAAATGTTAAAATGAAAATTTTCCATTTCTTGCTTTCAGAGCAAAAAGCAGCAATATATTTTGAATAGAAAAGAAAAATCAGATCTTTTTATATGAAAAGAAAAATTTTGGAGTGA
Source organism: Ascarosepion bandense (assembly GCA_037127315.1). Classification (NCBI taxonomy): domain Eukaryota; kingdom Metazoa; phylum Mollusca; class Cephalopoda; order Sepiida; family Sepiidae; genus Ascarosepion; species Ascarosepion bandense. The sequence continues at coordinate 879,828 of JBBBDQ010001116.1, forward strand.
CATTTGGATAAATCAGTCTACTAAGAAAACTGTTCAAATCTTTAAAACCTCTTAGCATTGCAGTAATGGACAACTTTTTTTACTTAAAACAAGGAGATGGAGAGCTGCTTAGGAATCCCTATAAATAAAATTAAAGTGAATAGCTTAAGTATTTTTGAACAAGATCAACCAAAAACTGCTATTAGGACTTTCAGTAGAGAAAATCTGTTTCCTTGTGAAATGTGTGGAAAAGTTTTTTCTCAAAAGAGTTCCTTGAAAAGTCATATAAAAATTCATGGGGAGACACCATTTTCTTGTGAAGTGTGCGGAAAAGTATTTTCAGAAAATTGTCACTTAATCAGTCATGTAAGAATTCATACTGGAGAGACTCCATTTTCATGTGAAATGTGTGGAAAAGCTTTTTCTCAAAATTGTACCTTGAAAAGACATATGAGAACTCATACAGGAGAGACCCCATATTCTTGTGAACTGTGTGGAAAAGCCTTTTCAGAAAAGAGTACCTTGAAAATACATATGAGAATTCATACTGGAGAAAGTCCGTTTTCTTGTGGAGTGTGCAGCAAATCTTTTTCTGTAAAATGTAATTTAAAAAGTCATATGAAAATTCATACAGGAGAAGCACCTTTTCCTTGTGAACTATGTGGGAAAGCTTTTTCTGCAAACTGTCACTTGATAAGACATATGAGAACCCATACAAAAGAAGCTCCATATTCCTGTGAAGTATGTGGAAAATCTTTTTCTCAAAACTGCACTTTAAAAAGTCATATGAAAATGCATACTGGAACTGCACCATTCCCTTGTGAACTGTGTGAAAAGGTTTTTTCTGAAAATTGTAATTTGGTAAGGCATATGAGAATACATACTGGAGAGACACCATTCTCATGTGAAGAGTGTGGTAAATCTTTTTCTGAAAAGGGTACCTTAAAAATACATATGCGAATTCATACTGGAGAAACACCATTTCTTTGTGAAATTTGTGGAAAAGCATTTTCTCAAAGCTGTACGTTAAAAAGTCACATGAATATTCATACTGGAGATGCTCCATTTTCTTGTAAAGTTTGTGGAAAAGCTTTTTCAGAAAATTGTCATTTAATCATACATATGCGATCTCATACTGGAGAGACACCATTTCCATGTAAAGTATGTGGGAAAGCTTTTTCAGTAAAAGGCACTTTAAAAAGACATATGAAAACTCATATTACATAATCTTTTTGTTGTTAAATCAGGACAAAAATATTTTATTTGGAAAATGTGCCAAAATATTTATTTAAAAAATAAAGTTCACTTTGCTTTGTTTTTATTCCATTGTAAAAAATTATTTCAAAACTGAAAATTCACTAAAAAGCATTTTCTAATTAATTTTTGTAGTTTTAATATTAACTCAAACTTTCTTCTGTACGTATTTGAAAATAAAGCTTTCTTTCTTAAAGCTTTTTGTGAAATATTAATAGTAATTTCACTTTTCCAATTTTTATTGCTTACCAATTTCAACTGAAAATGATTTTCTTCATTTGTTAAATATTTCTGATTTTCTAAAATTATTCAAGAGAGATAACTCTTAATTTTATGGGACCCTCCCCTTCTCACTTTTTATAAATTTCACTAAACTGATTCACAACAACTTCCTATTCACTTATTTTCCTCAGTTAAGAGAAGAGCTATTTAGATGATAAAATAGCTTGTTCTTTACAATGAGACAACCAATATTTATACCAAGTTTGAATCCCACAAGACTTCATTGTAAAACAAAATATTGCGACTTTAAGAGGGTTACAGGATTAATTTAAACTCGGAACTGGTTTCAGCACAGAATTAATTCAGAGTTGAAGCTGGTCCCAAGTTTAAATTAGTTCTGTACCCCCTCCCCTTTAAAAACATGCTTCAATTTTGTATAAGTTTTTCCTTATGGGGGAATTGACCTGCTTTATAATTGCAACATAGAACTGAACCTTCTCATTTTTCTCCATTGACAGCATCAAATATTAGAATTTTAAATACTTTAGAGGATAATGTCGGACAGTGTCTCGGAAGGAAAATTATAGACTTTCTTATTGATGCCTTTCTCATTTCAGCTTGCAATCCAAAGAAGTTTGATTTTTTTAGACAGTAAAAGGCTTTTTCTAATTAGCCATCTTATGGTTACTATAATATTATCAATATAAAATATTCCAATAAATGTTTCATATGATTTTGAGAACTACAAGATCCCAATCGTTGAGAGTAGAAATGCTAAAGATAGCAAAGAGATGAATGGTGGAAATCAGTGAATATAGGAAGGATTATCTTGAATTTTATTATTATTAAAAAAAGCATTGTCAAGCACTGTTCATTTTTTGACATATTTCTTTCGTCTTAATTTCACTTGTTTTTCATTGCAACTACTTGGATTGACATTCCGTGGTTGTAAATAAACAGTATGGACAAGGAGAAAAACTAAGCCTATGGTTAGTAGTGTGCAGAAGGGTGGGGAATTAAATGGTGCTAAGGCCCCTCGGACATCTCTATCAGTTTGGGCATCCATATAAGTTTCTTCTTTGTTCTGAAATCAGGCACTTAATATAACATGAATAAAGCGTTTATTTCGTGTTTTATCTGTTTTTACATATTTAAAATGTTCTTTTTTCATCAGTATTTGGCCCCAAGCATTACCAAACTGTTGTCTCGGATCTATTCCCCAATTTGTGCCTTAAATGAAAATAAGATAAAAAAGAAATACTGATAAAAAAATGTGATAGTTGTCAGTGCTTCAGCTAATAATAATACTCAAAATTAAAATTATATTCCAAGTGCATTTGACATTAGGATAAAAAAGAGAATGTGAATGATTTTTTTAGTTAAAATATGTTGCAAATTAAGTTAACTTGTTTTTTTGGGAAATAATGTGAGTGAGATAAGAAGATTCCATTGAATGTAGAGATATTTCTAAAGTTTTTTTGATGAGGCCAAAAACACTTTCATACATAACTTATCAAATTGCATAAAAACTAATTGTGAAATTCGCTGATAATTCTTTGAAAAGTAATTTAGAAATTTTAAAAGCTGACTAATAAATCAAAACTGAAATAGAAATGTTTTTCGTTTTGGTCTGCAATATGCGCCGTGACATACGATCAAGGGAGGCAATCTTTAAAGGTCTATTTTGAATTATTGCCCGACATCAGTATAAAAGGCATTTTAAAACTTGTATCAAAAATGTTATATGTAAACGAGTAGGGGTCGATATTATGTTATGTCATTTTTCATCATATTTCGATTTCTGCTATGGTTGCATTACTACCAACCAAGTCTGCGGGAAGACCTCTTAGAATTTTTTCTTCTTTTAAGTAACAAATATGATTATTGGCAGAATCAATTTTAGTCATTCATAAAAAGAGAATGAGGATGGATTTATAGTTTTTGTTGGATTAGAAACGACATTCTATTGAATTGTATAAAGTACATTGAAAAGCTCAAATGTTTATCATTAAGCTTTTGACAGAAATCACCAGGTATTTAGGCTCATGCCTGTTGCTAAAGGACTTGAAATATTTTAGGATGACCGTGTTGTGTGGAAGGAACTCTTTTCATCTAATTAATTCAATAAATTATTTTTAATTTAAAATTGCTTGGAGATTGTATTTATTTATTTTTGTAAATTTTCTCTGTACATTTCAGTGCTCACAAAATTTGATATAGGGCCAGAAATCGAAATAATTAAAAAGACGTCATTGTGTCCAAAGAACTGTGTTCTAATATTGCTTCTTGTTGAAGGAGGAGAAAAAAATATCAAGACATGAGAGTTTTTTTAATTTATGCAAATTCACCATCGAGCCAGTCTAGCAGTTTTGAGTAGCATGACAAGTTTTATAAATAAAGAAAAACTCACCTCACACCAAAGAAAATTATGTGTCTCACCCCATCCCCTACCCCCGTAAAAATGGCGGGGAGTAATGGTTCCTTGATGCAAACACACAAAAAGAAAAGAAAAATAACAAACTGGTTTTTGATAATTTTTTTTTTTTTGTAATGTTATAAAACATTTTTTGGTATCAGTCAGTTAATTGCCATATGTTTTATGCACGCTTCAGTAATCATGTCTCTTTTGAAACATGACTGGCAAAACATTTTTCCCACAGTATTACTTTGTGGTAAACCGGTTGCCAACCAAGGTTATAGAACCCTACTTGTCCTGCTATTCAACTCATCGCTGGGGGAGAAGAGATGGATTATATTTTTAAGTAGTAATTAGTGGGGAATCAGTTTATTACTTGAAATCAGTTTATTACTAGAAATAGAAAACAGATCCCCCACTTTAGGTTTAACAAAAGCTTTAATTGTATTTATTTCCGATTATATTAATTTGTACTAATTCTAAAGGGATCAGTTTATTACTTCATGACAATAGAAAACTGATCCCCCTAGTAGAAATTACGTTTCTAATTATTATATTCAGTTAGTCAGTTGCCATATATGATAGATGCTTGGGCAATCATGTCTCGAAAGAGAGGTGACTAACTGGGTAGAAGATTTTCCTGTAGTAGGTTGCCATTACTTTCTGCAGTAGACTGGTTGCCAACCAAGGCTTTAGAACCCAATCTGTCCTGCTATTTAATCCATAGCTGGAGGGAGAAGACAGATTAATACCTACCCCAAAGGTTTCTGTGAGAAAATTAGTTATTAGTTTATAATTTCAATTTTATAATCTCACTTACCCTTTATTTTTGGAAAAAAATTTTTCCAAAAATAAAGCATGTGATTTTTTAAATTTTCTTTTAAAAAAAATAATGTTTATTACCATCATTATGATGAGACATTGTTCTTTTGATGTTGAAACAAAATGTACACTTTTGTAGTAAATTATAATTTGTACATGTTCTAGACTAAAACTTATAAATATTCATTGCTCTATTTCTATATTGAGCACTATTTTAAATTAATGTTTTGAACATTGTTAATATCTTCATTCTTTATTCACTTGGATGGATATATATATATATATATATGTGTGTGTGTGTATAGAAAAACTAGTTTCTTTTTAAACTTACTAGTAATCTCCCTTGAGTCAGACAGAAAATGGATAATCTTTACTATAATAATATTTTCTATATTTTTATTAATTTAAGATTTTAGTTTCTAATTTCATGTTCAAATTTTAGTCTAAATCAAATTTGACGATACAGTTAAAAAAAGAAAAAAAAGATCCTGGTATTACATTATTACTGCACTATTCACATTGCTCGAACTATTGTCGTCATGTTTACGATTTTTTTGGTTGTTGTACACTCCAGCCTTCTTCAGTTGCTAGGAATTTCAAACCAGACTCTTTATTACAATCACTGGGGTATATCATTCTCATTCTATGTGCGATGCCTATTCTGGTAGCCATGTAGTTACCTTCCTTTAACTTAATTTGTTCACAACTGCTGTAGCCTGGTATTGAACTCATAATTCTTTGGGTCAAGTCCCTGGAACTAACCAGCATCTTTATCTACTGGGTCACGTGTCCTTACCAGCACCTGAAGAAGGCCAGAGAAACAGCCGAAATGTCATAAACATGACAGTGAAGATGGGTACAATAGTCTGAACAATGTAAATAGTGTAAATACTACCTAATCTCAGAAGTATAGACAAATATTATTACTGGATGAATCGTGTGACAGACGGGCATGGCTTTTATTATAGTATAGATTCCACCGTTTGTGACAAGAAATTAAGGCACATAAAAGAATTATCTGTCAATTTGGTTTTTTATTAATATGCTAAAAAACATTTTTATTAATATGCTAAAAAACAAACAAATAAACAAACAAGTGATCTAATCAACTGGGATAAAAAAAATGCCAAATTCTAATCCTTGTTTAGGATAGAAATTTTAATTTACCCATTTTGTTGTCTTTGCCATAAGCAGACTAAGTAGAAGAGGAACATTTACAGTCGGTTTTTAAAACCAAATTCATAAATGGACAAGGAATTAAAATCTATATGCAAATTCCACATAGATCTTTGCTATGTTACTATGAATTGAATTAACCAGAAAGGAAGAGTAACACAAAGGCAAGGTTCTAAAGCACCAAAGCAAGTTTCCAGAGATCAACGATCAAGATGTCTTTATAACCTCTCACTCTCTCAAATGGAATGACTACATTGAATCTGTAGCTGCATCTACTGCAAGGAAGGTTGGGTCGGAATCCATTTTGCACATTTATAAATCAACCATTTGTTCGTGCATTAAATACTGTTGCCATGTTTGGCTGGGTATTCCTGCTATTCATCTTGAGATTCTCAACAAAATCGAAAGGTGGATCTGCAATCCTGACTTAGCAGCTTGCCTTCTGTCACTTTCTCACCAATGTGATATGGCTTCCCTCTGTCTTTTCTACAAGTATTTTCATGGCAACTGCTCTGATGATCTTATTGGCATCAAGGTACCATGTATTTACCATCAAAATAGTTAAATGTAATCGTCTCTTCTTCTCTAACAGTTTCTTTTCTCACATTTCCTATTTGTGGAACTCCCTTCCATTTTCTTGCTTACCCGGTAGCTATAATCTCCAAAAGTTTAAATGTAACACCAATTACCATCCATCTCTCACAGTAACCCCCTGCACACCAGCAGTGATCCTGCTCTGTGTGGGGTGAAATGATTATTTAAAAAAAAAAAAAATAATAATAATCTACCTGGGGATTTAGGAATTTTATTCAACTTCAATTCCATTTCACAGTTTCAAGCAATCAATTCAACAATTACAAAGAACTTTATTAATATTCATACCCTTCCCAGCCTCCAAATTGAAAATTCTAATTCACCACTGCTATAGCCAAGTATTGAACTTACAACTCTTTGGATCAAGTCACTGGAACTAACCAACATGTATATCCACTGGATATGTGTCCTTGTGGACATCAGTGTTTGAATTTTTTGGGGACTTATAAACCTTATATCTCAGTAACCAATTTTTTTGCAATCTCTTGAAGCTAATGATTTTCTCTAGCACTTCATATTATTGGTTCCCATATTATATTCATTTCTATGCCTCACAAATTTAGGAGATTTTTGTGGTCAAGCATATGGACTGATTCCTTAAGTTTACATAGTTTCCAATGGCGTTCTCTAACATGTGAATGATATACCCCAGTGATGGAAATAAAGAGTTCGGTTTGATATACTTAGCACCTGAAGAAGGCTGGAGTGTGCAACGGCCAAAACGTCATAAACTAATTCAATGAAAATAAACTTGTATTTAACTACTAAATTCTATAGAACATTTATGTACGCTATGTCCTTCTCTGTTCTTATTCAACTTTTACGATCAAAATTTCTGGTAGAGTAAAATGGGATGCTAACTTACATCACTTGATCTCATTTTCTGATAGTTTTAGAGTTGGCTTTTCTATTTTTAGTATTTTAATATGGTATAGATTAGTGTAAAAATTCCAATTCTCAGTTCTTAAGTGAAATTGCACTATGGGCCACTTAAATATTACTACGAGCCCCCAGTTTGCTATTTTTTTTGTATGCGGACCTCAGAAATGTTACATGGACCCCAGTTGAGAAACTTGTATTTGATGAGAATCTTTCAGGCCAACCTGCAATAAAAATTCTGTTGTCAAAGTTTGGGAAGTGAATATGTCATGGAGCAATTATTAACTGTTTAATTATACCTGCTTCAGAATTATTGTTAGGGATACTTGGTTTTTTTTTGTTTTTTTTTTTTGGGGGGGGGGGTTCCTGATCAGTGATTTGTAAGGGTTTGGTGATGCCCTGGGGCCAACTTTTCGATTTTATATCCCTAAAACTCAAGTAGAGGACTTATGTGGCCTAATACTGAGAATTGTGGAAAAGCAAGACATTTTAAATATATAAAAACAGATAAAACATGAAAAACACTTTATTCAAATTAAGTATTAACTAGATTTTTTTTTTTATTTCACTCTTTGACTCAATGCCAGGGTTCGTCACACTCTCTGCCCAATATCTCCTAGTTTTGATCATATCCATAATTATTTTGATATTAAGATTAACAAAATAAATACAATCAAACCCAAAACTATTATGGATATGACCAGAACCAAAAATACCTATAACAATAATTCTAAAGTCGTTAAACAGAAAATAAATTGTTCCTTACCATGATATATATCCTATGTAAATTTAATATTTCACATTCTGGGAATAGCCATTTTTACAGGTTCTAAGAACCCACATTATCAACACCAGTTGGACGTGAAATGGAAATTAGAAGAAGAAGAAGCAAAGAAGTTTCATTTAGAAAAAGGAAGGCTGAAGTTGATAAAGCAGGTTCTTAGAAACTGTAGAAATGGCTATTCCCAGAATGTGAAATATTAAATTTACATAGGATATATATCATGGTAAGGAACAATTTTGGCAATTTATTTTCTGTATAACAACTTTAGAATTATTGTTATAGGTATTCTAAGATTCATCAATATATGCTTTGCATTGCATTCCTAGATCCAAATATATTTGCAAGCAGATGAGAATGGTGAATTCCGAAAGAAAGGCACTAGCAACAACTTCCCATTCTTAAGTTTGCACTTGTGCAAAGAGGAAGCTTGGCGTTTACCTCAAAGTGAGTGCTCCTTTTATTGCGTATGCAGCTTAGCCTTCTGGAGTTAATCCGTTTTATAATGGATTTCATAAAGAAATAAAGTTTACATTAGGATACAAAACAGAGCTGATATGAATTCTTTGATAAATCAGCAAAATGTATGTTTAAAGGCATCATTTCAGGCTTTGTTTAACTGTAAGTCCTTCGTGGTTGAGCAGTCTAAGACCTCAATTTGACAATTTCCCCTTGGGGACGCAGATTTGAATCTTGCCAGAGAATCATATTTTCCTAACAAGATTTCTCGATTATTCAGGCCAGTAGATGTAAATAAGTATACTGTTTAATTTATATATATATATATATATATATATATATATATATATATATATATATAAATATAAAAAAAAAACAGTTTCTATGCAAAGATGAATATCCATAAAAAATGATGTTTAAACAAAGCAAATATATGTTGGAGTTAATTCATTTTGTGTGTGTGTGTGTGTGTGTGTGTATATATATATATATATATAAAAAACCATGTGGGAATCCAAAGGAGTATCCTGTATATACAGTGGTAGGATAAGTCTCTAAGAGAGCTCTAAATATATATGTATATAAATACATATAGAGCAAATATAAGAAAAATTAAGGCAGACATGTTATTTCATGGTAAATCGGAAGTTTAAGCCTATTTCAAGTGAACCATCATCAGCTTCCGTCTTTATTGATGGTGATGATGGTTCGCCTGAAATAGGCCTAAACTTCCAATTTACCATGAAATAACGTGTCTGCCTTAATTTTTATATATAAAAAATTGCAGCTGGAAAAAGTTTCCAATATTTAAATAGAAATCATGCAAAAGTAAGATCAAACTTACTTGTTTCATTTTAAAAAAGAACAGCTGTTTACAGAAGCAAAATTTGTGGTCCCTGACGTGTTTGCACTTAAACTGTGTGAGTTATAACAACAGAATATCTGTTAAATATTGAGCTTAAGCTAACCCAAAGATTATTTAGTGCCACTAAAAATGAACGTGCCTTGTGTTAGAATATTCAGTTAGTAAGTAACGAGACTAGGTTGCTAAGATATTGACTTTTTTTTCTTTGGATATTTTTACTTTTAAGGACTTAAAAAGAAAGAGTGAACAGAATTCTTCATGATCCCTTCAAGAGGGCCGTCGTCAAAGGAGGCAAGTTTCAATTTCTTACTGGATTGCTTGAGGCATTAAATGGAACTTTAGATTGTAAAATTTAATCAACAATTATCAAATAATCCATAAAATTTGTGTGAGTTTCTATCCCAAATTCTCATTCTTCTCCTATCATAGAAGTCAATTATTCAATGGTGAATAAAATTGAGCTTAATATTCAGAAAATATTGTACATAAGCAAGAAAATGTAAAAAAAAAAAAAAATTGATATTTTCTAAGCCCAAAATAATTGCAAAATTAAATATTGCCATCATTTTTGTATGGCAAAAGTAAATAAAGTGAAATTTTCTTTCAATGTTATTGGACGCCCATGTAAATTTCAGTTTGTGTTTATTCTTTAATATTTGATGTTGAAAATGACAAGCAGGTGAAAGGAGGATGAAATTAATTTGCAAAGATGTATGTGTGTGTGGGGGGGTTGCAGAAACAAAAACAATGAAACCCAGAAAGGTTAGAAGAGAGACAAGCAGGACACAAAAATATTTCAACAATATATTTAATACATTTTACAACTGTTTTTGCAAGTCTGATAGTTGGGTTGGATATAAACACCGTGCACAGAAGCTGGAGAAAAGGCCCTTAAAAATCTTTTCAATTTGATTTTTTTTCTTCTAAAGTTGCCAGTGCATAAGCCATGCTTTTTTTTTTTGAGAGTCCAGTTCACTCCCTGCCCCCATACATTTATCTCCCTCACTCCTAAATTCTTTCTTTCTTTGTTTTTTCTTTTTTTGCACAAGATAAGAACAATAAATACAAGTGACAACATTGAAACCAAAAGGCTAAGAAATGTGGAAGAAACCTCAGAAGCATAGCCCAATGTTGCAGTCCAATGTTGCAATAGGCTTACAATAGCAAGTGACAGGTGTAAGGAAAATGCTGTAGTTGCAAATTTCATAAAGAAAAAAAATATATATATAGGTTCATTTTTCTCAAATCATAAAAAAAAGACCTTTATTATTTTATGGGACTTCTCTCCCCCCAATCTGTTTTGCTTCAGACAAAAACTAATCCTAAAATTTACAACTAAAATTGAATGCCAAAAATTACAGAAGCCATGAGTGTTTTCAGGTTCAACCCACCAAGTTGATTACTTGGATAAATTTTCAGTTTTCAAATTCTAGTTAGAAATGCAATTTTAGAATTGAGTCGAATGATGAAAGATTGAAGAAAAAAATTATATAAGGCCTTTTTTTGAATGAGAAAAATGAAGTTTTCCAATTCTGTGTAGGATTGGATGGCAACTGCTTTTCAGATTTGAGTGAAAATAAAACGTTTTCTTGCAGCTGAAAACTTTTTTTTATATATATATAAATAAAAAAAAAATCCAGTGAATTTGTTTTGTTCTTAGAAAACATTTTTTTCTTTCATAGAAAAGAAAAGAAAATAAAGTAAATGCTTGAAGCATTAAGCAGTGATGAGCAAGCAATCAAAAGTCAGTAAAAGACCACTGAGGTCACCACATTACCAGCTGAGGATTTTACAAGCACAGAAACAAAATACAATGAATTTGGAGTGAGAAATAATTTGCCAGCATTTTACAGCATTTGTTTTAAAGAGCCAAATTTAAGCCATTTGTAATAGAAAAAATGTTTGGGTAAAAAAAAACCCCCTCATCTGAGAGAAAAGCCATCCAACTGCATTATTGCAGATTTTACACAAAATATGAATGGAATGAATGCACTAAGGGATAACATGGCCAAGGACTAGACAGACTGCCTACCCTGTATATTTTATTTTATTTTGTAGACATTGGCTGAGTTTTGTTGGCAAAGTGGAATTGAGAACAGAGCCCAGTGCCCAACAAGTGCCTACAGTTAATAATAGCAATACTTTGCAAGGCTGGCAGAATCGAGAAAGACTGATTGACAAAACAAAATAATGGCTCACCATGACGGGGCGGGGGTAGATAGGAGAAGCCAATAAAAGGGAATCAGAAGTGGTGGGGATAAGCAGTGGTAATAGGAAAAAAGGGGGAGGGAGACGAGAGAAGAAAAGAAAAGCCAACGAGAACAGTTGGAATACAAGAGGCAAAAAAAGGTGGACTTGTTTTAATTTATTTATTTATTCGGTTTTTGTTCAACTTTGAAATTGCTCAGGTGTGTCACGCTGCGAGAAAAGAAGCCACATAATGCAAGACAGTTTTCATTTTGATGTATAAAACATTTTCTCATTAAAAAGGAAAAAAGACAAATCAAGTTTTAATATCTTTACCACTTGAAGCTTGCACACAAAGTTTGGCTTTTTTTTTTTTTTGAAAGAACAAAGTTTTCAATTCTTTTCTTTTTTTTAAATATTTCCTCTCTCTATAAAGAAATTTAAAAAGAGAGACAGACAGAAAGAGAGAGATTATATTAAATCTATCTAAAAAGTTAAATGGTCAGTTCTTAAGTGTTATTTAAACACTAATATTTAAGAAGTTATAGTTTGCCAATTGAGGAGGAACAGTTTTATCATCAATTCAGACATGTCTAATGTGCACTTAAGTCATACTTACAAAGTTCAGAAGCAGAGGCACAATTTTGGTTGGAGTAATAGTTAAAGAGCGGACAGACCTAAAGAACAATCCTAGTTAGATACAAGTAGATAGTCTAATGGTGGTGGTAGTAAGTAGAAGATCTAACAGCATTTGGTCTGTTGTCAAGGTGATCGGGGTAATTCACAAGTAGATAAAACTGGCTTCTTAATTATTTAAGTAAGAATACATCTTAAAGTTTTTTTTTAATTTTTTTTTTATTTTTTAAAGTTTTCAATGGGTTAAACATGGATGGCTTACCACTAAATCATTGTGACACAGCAATATTGATAGAGGAACATACTACATTAGGAAAAATATTTTTTTTTGTTTTAATTTTTTTCATATAGGGGTGGGGTTGGGTATTTATAGAAATAAGAAATTAAAAAGTTCTTTAAAAAATTAGAATAGTGAGATACACTTTAAACAGTGCCAACATATAAAGAAAATATTTTAATGAATGTTAGAGATTTTAAATTAAAAAATAAGCTGATTGCCTAAATAAGTTGAGACATGATACAACCAAGTCATTATTATTAATGGCTGCCTTAGCCAATTTTGCTTTTTTGTTTACATCTTTCTTTTGTGATTTTTTTTTTCTTCCCCAATCTTCATAATAATATTCATTCACTTAATTTTTCTTATTTTGTTGATGATTCCTTTTCTCTTTACCACCCCCCCACCCTCATCCCCCTGTTCATCCTAACCCACGTGCTGACCACTTGATGATGACAGGTTAGGATTACAGCCGAGATCCTCCCATCTTTCATATCCAGCCTCCTTTACTGGGCCTTAGCTTTCTTCTTCAAAAATGGCAGTTTTGATTGCACCCTGGACAAAGAAAAAAAAAAAAAAAAAAAAATTAAAATCACAAATACATGAAAATAAAAAAGGCCATTAACTTTCAAAACAAATAACAAATGCTGGAAAAAAAAAGTCAAAAGGGAATCAGTCGTAATGTTCAAAACTAAAAATATCAAATGAATTGAGAGAAAGACTAAAAATGTTGGGGGGGGGGGGGACTGTTTGGAAGAAGTAGAGATGAGAAGATACAAATTTCTTTAATGAAGCTCTTCTTGTTTGACTCGCTCATCTTTTGGTTGCTAATTTCCAATCCATGCTGCCTCCACATAACAATTACAGAATAAGAACCTGACATTTACTATATATATATATATATATATATATATATATATATATATAGCCTTTGAGATTTCACTTGCCCGCCCGCGATCAAAGACTTAATTGGGCAATTAAAGTTTATTGCTTTCCTCACAATAAAAAAGAAATCCGATTCCTTTTACAACCCAAAAGTATGCCATTGAAGATTCACAAGTTACTTAGAATGACCTACAATGACATTATTGAACTCTTGGTTTTTATTGTCCCGGTCAGTGTAAACATTTGTTTAATTAACACTTCCAGAGTGGAGCCAAAATGTGTGTCACCCAGATTAAAGACGCTCACAAATTTTTAGAAACACAGATTTGGAAAAAAATGCTATCCTATATTTCCTCCCCACTTACGAAAAGTAAAAACAAACATTTGAAAGAAAGAAGAAAATTAAAAAAAAAACACGCAACACATACTTCTTTCAGTTATGCACTGAAAAATAAATTTTTTATAGAAAATCGTTGAGAAAATCTGTTAAATATCATCTATGAGATGGAGGTTGTAGTCAAAGAAACTATGAATTTAGGTACCTCCACTCAATTGCAAAAAACAACAATAACAGCATGTCATGATGTTAAACTTAATAAATATAGTTTTATCACCAAAATGTTCATGCAATTATTTAAAGGAAAGATCAAATTTTGTTATTTTTAAAAACTTAAATCCTAACACATTCGAATTTTAATTAAAATTTTCTTTTTTGTTTTCCATCAGTGATTCATGCTATGTTTACGTAAGGCGACTATTAAAAAAAAACGGAGTGGGTCGAGTAAAATGATTTTGGAGCGAGTAAATTTTCCTTCGCTCTTGACCACTGGTTGAGTGATTTCTTTTTCAAATCTCAAAGGCTATATATATATATATATATATATATATATAAGTTTGTGTCTTGCAAACAAATCTCTGGAGCTTAAAATGAAATGTTAGATTAAAGGCACTTTTCCTACCTGTTCTTTATTTATTCTATCATCCTTTTGGCTTTTACTTATATATATATATATATATATATATACATGTGTATCTCCGAGTGAATAAGGAACGAAGAAAAATTTACAACGTCCAAAACATTACTTTAAGACAGTGCTCGATATATAATATAGAGCTGTGAATATTTATTATAAATTATATTTTAGAACATGTACATATTTTTTTTATATATATCCACAAATGGAAGACCTCTTTTCTTATAACTCCCAAATATAAGAAAAGAGGTCTTCCATTCGTGGATATATATAAAAAAAAATTTGTACATGTTCTAAAATAATATAATATATATATATATATACAAAGGAGGACAAGTCAAAATTTATTAAGCATTAATATTTCTTTTGAAAACTCAAGCAATCATCTAAACAAATGACTATGTTCTTCTTATCAATTAAAATGACCCATTCAACTAAAAATTAAAGCAGCATTCATTGAAAGAAAACTTCAAGTTGCATGTGAAAAAAGAATTAAAAAGAGAAAACCAAAAGATGATTAGGTCGAGCCAGATGTCTCATGCTTCAGGGTTTATAAATTCAGTAGCCACAGAAGGACTAGAATAGCTATTGTCAGCCTCAATCCGAAACAGGAGAGGGAGAGTTTAGGGTCTAAAAATACATCAGTTTCTAATAGAATATTGAGTGTAGATGTTAATATCTGCATAGTTATGAATACCAATGAATTACACCATCACCTTTACTTATTGTTGCCCACATCCGTGAACTTCATTTACCAGCAAACATAGAGACAGGCTCATCATTTGTTCAATAAACCAATTCTGAGGTTATAGACAGAAAAGGGAGATAACTTGTAAATAACAACTTCAAATGGAAATAAGTAAAGATTCGATCAATCAAAGTTTAGACATTTAGTTCACAATATTTAACAAGGAACGTTTGGACGTTTCAAACAGTATTTCCATCTTTTTCGATGGAAAAATCAAGTCATTAACTTGTGCATTACTCCTCATTTGGTTTTGCCAAAAGCAGTTTTTATCAGGTGGTGTTATTTAGGTCTATAAAAAAGCAAGTAGATTCTCTTTACTTTCAAATGTCGTTGAACATAGAATACAGCTGCTGGGGCATGTTTGCTTCTTTGGTCCTCCATTAACTGAACTGTTGCACTTACACAGATGCTGGTTACACACCCACACATTCTTGTAGCTGGTTCCAATAACCTTTTCCATTCATTTCAATGGCAATTACTTTTGTTAATACCTGCATATAATTGCTGTCTTAAAGTCATTATTTTGTGTTTTGAACTCACATGAGTCTACCAATATTGTTTGCTGGATACTTGTATCGATAGTGTAAAATCCCACAATGAAAAGATAACTTATTATCAAACACCAAATATCATAAAATCCCACAACAAACTCTGAAGAAAAAAAAACTTTTGCAAGATTTTTTTTATTTTATACAGAATTAAATATCCAAGCTTTACTTTTGATAAGAATTTGTCTGAAGACAATTGGAGTCTCAAAAAAAGTTATCACAAAACAATGGAAAAACCTCAAACTCATAGACACATTAATTTTAAGTCTAAAATAGTAAGAGAAACTGACAAAACAACATATGTAAGGAAAACTTAGGACTTTATGCTCTTTGAAGTAGACCATTTTTTTATTGTCATACAGGACACAAGAATCAATGAGATATTTAAAAAAAGGAAAAAGAACACCTGTCAGTGTGTCTTTTTTTGGGGTGGGGGAGTGTGTGTCTTCAAACAACTTCAAATTTGGATATTATATTCTGAACACTATGCAATCCTTGTAAACAGTGGGAAAGAGGAATTGAAAATCTAATCTGTTTTTAATAATATTGGTTTGGTTTGTTTCAACCCTCTTGAGTCATTTAATCCGGAAAATTGGATTTTTATTCAGTCTTTGGAAGTTTCAAAATTTGTGAAGTATAATTGAAATTCATTTAAAAGGTCAAGTTGTTGGGATTAAATTTTGGTGTAAAATTTACTTTTCCTTTGATCAAAATGTTTTTCATTGACATTTTTGAAAATTTCTTTAAGGTTATCTCAACTTATGTTTTATGGCCATTAAAATAATTGGTTTTGGGAGACGTTTTAGTAGTTTATCTAATTCAGTTCCATCTCCAAGATCATTAGACATAATGTAAACCAAGCTTATATTGATGGTTTTATGCAATGAGACTCTTATGTTGATTTTGCTCTGAGAAATATCATCTTTTGCTAATAAAATTGTATTGCTGTATAGTTTTTAATATCTATATTCTCATTGTCTTTAAAAAAAAAAAAGAAGATTCTTGAAGGCAGATGATTGCAGGACAGAAATCTACAATAAGCAAAATCAAATTGTTTTGATTTGCTTTTACTCCTCTTGAGTTCCATTCAATAATTTTATTAGCCATGATTGTTATGTTGAGGTTTTCAGTCTTTTTGTTGGGCTGTCTTCAGTTTCCATTTTTTCTGGGTTGATTTTAGGTGATTTCTTCCTTACAGAATTTTCCTTTTGACTGCGTTTTCCTGCTTGGAGATCTTCCTCTTGGGTTATAGGTGAGGAATCTGTAGATCGAGGTGTGTGACAAGATGATTCAATTGGTCTTTTAATTTTAACCAGTTAGAATTTTTCATATTATGATTGGGTATATTTGTTGTTTAATTTTTTCTTTTACTTTGTTGCCATATTATAGGTATTTTCTCTTTCATCGTTCTCGCTCCCCACTCTCCTCAGAGCCCCATTATGGAAGATGGCTGGTGTGGAATCCAATTCACCCAAGCATCTCAGGAATATAAAAATCGTATACGCGGGTTAAGTATTTATATGTCAGTCAGTCAGTCAGTTAAGTGCCATACGTGATACACGCTTGGGCGATCATGTCTCAAAAGAGACATGACTGACTGGGCAGAAGATTATCCCGCAGTAGGTTGCCATTGCTTTCTGCGGTAGACTGGTTGCCGACCAAGACTATAGAACCCAATCTGTCCTGCTATTTGACCCATAACTGGAAGGAAGAGACGGATTAATACCTTTCCCAAGGGTATTTGCGCGTAAGTGAATACAATGGATTCAACTGGAATTCGAACTCGACTCCCCGGTTTCTCGTTCCGAGCCGATATCCACTGTACCACAATGCACATTTATATGTAGTCATCAATAATTTCTTTCTTTCATATAAGTTTTAATTTTTGATGATACATTTGAGTTATAACCTGATTGACCTTTGTCATCGCCTTCTAGTATCACCAATTTGATTAAATTTGGTGGATGTGTGTATGAATTTTTTTTTTTGTGGGTAGAATGGTTCTAGGGCTTAACATGACTAGGCCTCACTGACCATACATCTAGCCCAAATAAGAGTCAAAGTAGTGAGATAAAATACTTTTAAAATGCCCAGAAGCCCCAGGGGGATGGGAGAGGGGGGGGGGGCGCCCACACACACACCAATTAATAAATGCCCAATTAGAGAATGTAGATGTGATTTTGCAAACAGTCCATTAATTTACACATCAGTTTAAGATATAAAAGTAAGTACGTCTATTAAATCATTTAAAAAAAAAAAAAGGGCATAGTATGAATAAAAAAGTCAAACTTAAAACAAACTTTTTCCATCGAAATGTTTATAAAATTATTAAAAGGGAAGATCATCAAAATTTTGGCAGAAAAGTGTGTTTTGATTTGAGTTAGTGTTGCAGAAAATGCTACAACTGTTTACAATCGATCATGTAATTTTATATAACTCACTTTTTCGGTAACAAACACATTAATTTGGAAATTCTCACAAAAATCAAATGTCAGATTTTAATGAAACTTTCAGTACTCATTCACAAATGAATGAAATTATTTTTGAAATTATATTTTTAAAAATCTTGGTGAAAAAAAAAAAAAAAAAAAAAAATTTTTTTTTTTTTTAACTCTGTTACCCCCCCCTCCATGTAAATCCATGAAATTTTAATAAATTATTTTTTTTTTATTAGTTAAACACAAGACTCATTGGGGAATATAAATTATGACACTATCTTAAAAAATGCAATAAAACTGATATAATTCAATTTAATAAGCTTTTAATTGCTGGAATAAATAATAATTAAGGACATTATAATCTAAAAAAAAAAAAAAATTTTTTTTTTAATTATTAAAATTTTAAAAAGAATTGCTTTCATTTTATTATTATTAATAAAGTTTTAAAAATCTTTTAAAGATTGTCGTCCTATTTTTTTTTTATTAAGAATTGATGATTATATTGCCTATCGAAAATTGAAAAGTTTAATAAAAATCGTTCAATTATATTTTCAAAGTAAAAAAAAAATTTTTGTGTGTAAATAAATATGTTCATTTAAGTACGATATTCCATAGGAGTTGTATTAATTTTAGAAGTCAACAAGTGTTTTGGATTATTCCCCTTACATGGAAAACGACAGAAACTGCACATTGATTCTAATTCGAGTCTCTTCAAGACATTTATAAAATTCAACAGCCTGTTTTGCAAGTCATTCCTTAAACATTTAAAGCAACTTTTACATTTTAATTCCTAATTTTCTAATTTTGTTAAAAAGATAATTGTGAAATTTACAATTTGTAGAGGTACCTAAAAAGAATATGAAAAATAGATATTAAAAATAAAAATTAATAAATGCCATAACATTTCATAAATTATTGAGTTACCTCTGCTGTTATTTTCATCCTGTTATTAAATTGTAAAATTTTTTAAAAGAAAGTTTTATTTTAATTTTTATTTTTCACAAAACATCTTCAAACATAAGCCTACAAAGATAAACTAATTAAAATTCCACAAAATATTGGATAATTGCTGAAAACTGTTAAATCTTTAATTTTAACATAGTTAAAAATAATAATAAAAAAAAGATTTGTATGAATAAGATTTATACCAAATTCGTCTTCCATACTTTTGGCCGGCTAACTGTAAATCATCCATTATCGCCTGCTGATAAGGTGATGACAGCTGTGATAACAAGGCTACCGTAATCAAGAAATGCTTTTTTGAAACATTTCAGGCAGTAAGCAAGTAATTCTTGTTTCAAGTTAACTTAAAGTAAGTTTAAATTCGGTAATTTGAAAAAAATAATATGTCACCAAGGTGTATTTTATTTTTGTAAGATTTTTTAAAACCGAGAATTGGCTTCTGTTTACAATCGATGAAAAATGACGGAAAATTTGAAATTTTAAAAACTTCTTTAAATTTAGAAAATTTTTGATTCCGATCAATATAATTTCAGTTTAAAATACACCAGGGTATTTTGCTTACCGGAATTACTAAATTTAATCCCTTGGCTTTCAATTAAAGCTTGAAGGTAACTTATTTTAAAATTTTAATTTAAATTTAGGTATAGAAAAAATGACTGGAGGTACTTATATAAATGTAAATTAATAAATGACAAAGAGGCTGAGAGAGAAAGTACAAGCGAGAAAGCCAGACCCCAATGCTAATTCAATTGTTAGCATTTGTTTATCTGAATGCAGGAAAGAGCAGATACAAAAAATAATAATAATAATAATAATTAAAAAAAAAAAATAAATAGGGGAGGGGTGAAATTGAATGCCTCTTTGTTTTTCTTAAATATCCTAAGTAGCAGCTGTCAGTGATTTGAATGACTACAATGTAAATATTAAACTATATCCTTCCCTGTCACCAACAACATCAAGAATAGGTACTGATATTGCTCTGACCCTACTTCTTTAAATCCACTGAGAGGTGTTGCTACCTGTGGAAATGGGTCCTCTTCTAGAGCTGAATGGTGCAAGTTCTGGGTTACAAGAACCAAAAGAAGATCCAAGGATTTATGGATAACACATTAATCCGGAGTTTCTCAAGATTCAGTTATAATCCAGAGATTATCACAGTCTTGAAGATTTTTTTTTTTTTGAAACAATAACAAGAACTTGTTTGAAACTTTTTGAAGCCGTGTCTTCCTATCATACATTAGGCTTGTTACCTATTACCATACATGCAAGGGTTTAGATTTTAGTAGAAATTTTACATTGAAATGAAGAGGAGACTGAGTGTTAAAATAAAGAAACCATTTAATAAGCAGAAATTTTTAGCAATGTTTAGTGATTAAAACTTGTTTGTATCGTTCATGGAATTACAAAAGTTAAAACCAACAGAATAAAAGATCATATCAAGGTCAGTGTCATCATCATCATTATTATTATTAATTAAAAAAAGAAAATAAGTCCTGTAGTCAGCACCATACACACAATGTGTGTAAAAATTCAGACATAAATAAAATACATCTGTAAAAAGAGATTATGAAAAATAAATAAATGTTTTAAAATATCTGAAATTTAATATTTTTCCTACACTTTAATTCTGCTTCTGTTGCATAATAAAACGTTTACATTTACCTTGATAAAGTCCATCAGGGGTAAAGAACTTTTATTTTTGTCCACACAAAGAATAAAAGCAACAATGAATTGTTATTAAACAAACATTGCCAACATTCAAAGGTTAAATTTTGTATTATGGCCAATAAAAATAGTTGCATTTATGATACAAATGAAGCTGAAAGTAAAAAGTTTACAAAGAGTTTGAAATGATTGTTTCTACAAAGCAAACCCTTCACTTTTTAGAGGCATTTGATAGCAGCAGATCAACTGATTGTGTGTGGAAAAGATATTGTGGCAAGAACCAATGTTGATCATAATGTCAGCAGCTTGTATATATATAAAAAAAATTAAATTGAATGTTGGAATTTTAGTAGAAATCAGAAACATGAAAGAGAGAGAAAAATATGCACAAGTGAGAAAATCTATTTTAATACATAAATCTTGAGACTCTTGATTGAACAGTAAATTTTTTTTCTCTCTTTTTTAATGGTTAAGACTTATTTAAGTTTCTGATGGGTTCAAAAAGATAACTGACAAAGCTCAAATCACTGTAAACTGCGACACAATTTTTATATAGAATTTATCCTCAAACTCAAAACAGTAAGTAAAATGCCATTCATTACAGAATCTCTGACATTATCAGCATTAATGATTTTTTTTTTTTTTGGATATGAAACATTTCATAAATATTCATTTACAATGATTAATATAGGTGCATATAAAAAACGGAATAATTGCTACCACCATTACTGCAATCACAATAAACCATAGCCTTTTTATTCCCAATTGCTACAAGCAACAAACCAAGTTATAAAAAATATTGACAAAAACTCACCACGGGCTAATTGATAAGAGGGGGAGAAAAAGAAAAAAAAAAAAAAAAAAAGTAAAAATGATTAGAAAGTAAACGTTTCAGTGACTGCAAATGAATAAAAAGGAAATAAACAATGAAAATAAAAAGGTTTTGTATTTGTCTACACTTCTGAGATGAGGTAGAATTTCCATTATTTCCATTTATTTAGGGAGATAACTACATGGCTACCGGAAGTGACATTGCACATGGAATGAGAATGATATACCCCAGTGATTGAAATAAAGGGTTTGGTTAAAAATTCCTAGCACCTGAAGAAGGCCAGCGTGTACAACGGCCGAAACATTGTAAACATGGCGATAAAGATGAGGACAACAGTCCAAACAGTGCTAATAATGTAAATAAAAAGGTTTCATTTCGTAAAAGTCATAAACAGAAAATAAAGAAAAAAAAAAAAAAGATTTTATAAAATATTTTTCATGCGATTCTTATTTTTCCTCCTTCAGTTTCAAATGGCTTTCTATTTTCCTTGGGTGTGAGATGAACGTTTAAATAAAAAAAATCATCAAGAAGAGGCAATTGCATGTCATTTAAGAGCTGATCAATCAGGTTTCTTGAATTAAAAGCAAGAATACAGATAATGTTTGATAAATTGAGGAAATCAAACTGATAAATTCTTAGAAACTTAATCCTTTAGGGAAAAATCCAGATTCTTGCAATTGACACTTGGCAATTCTGAGTAATTATTAAGTGAAAAATATAATTTGGGAGAAAAAGGTAAGAAAAACCAAACTCACTGCTGAAGGATTTTGTTGAACTGACTCCTTGCCATAGCCAAGTAATTGTCAATCTGGACCTGCAAGAAAGAAAATTAATTCTCAGACAAATACCAATATTAAATAACATTTTTTGTTTTGTTTATATCACTCCATGCAAGGCAACAAAGACACAAAGGGTTACAGAGTGTGGAAGAAATCACTGGAAGGGTTTTCTCTATAATAAAGTCCTCCTGAACAGGCAGATCCCTGAAAGTAGGCCAATCCACCAAAGCCCTGGGGCTCAACCGAGGCCGTCGCTATATTACCAGGCCTATTCTATGATTAAAGTTGGCTTGCTGACGTCACACTTAGTAGTGTTGTTTTACTACCCGGCGTCCGTTAGCGTTAACTTATTTTCAGAACCAAATTGCAAAGGGGAATATAAAAATGAACCGAAAGTTCATTGTTTTTCGTTTCCAAAAAATAAGCATTTATTTGATAAATGGAAACATGCCATTAAAAGGGAGAATTTTACCCCAAGTGCATTTAGCAAAGTGAGTAGTTAAAATTTTATCACCATTTATTTCAACAGTCGCTAAAATCAAAATTTGCTAAAAAATTAGTTTTGCCGTAGCACAAGAAAGAAAGCACTTTGTTTATAATATATCTTTTAAATTAATATAATAAAATAAGATATTTTTATTTCTTTGAATAAAATTGAAATAAAAATTATCTTAAAAAATATCTGAATTAAAATAAATAAAACTGAAGCCGAAAAAAGTTGTTAAACATTATATTTTCTAAGAATATTTGAATTAATATTTTATTGATATTTTATTTCAGAAAATAATGTTTTCTTTTCAATGAGATGTTTTAAAAAATTCTTAGGAATAGAAAGTAAAATCTTACTTAACTTTTCTATACTTGCAACTTTATGAATCGTTTTTAAACATGAAAAAATATTCCTGAATTAAATTTTTTTATTCTTTTTTCTGTATTAACAAAAACTACAAAATTTATTTTTTAGTCAATTTTAAAAGAATTTGTTTTATTTTTAAGGTTTTTTATTTGAAAACTCCGTGAAATTATTTCTTGCAAAAGTCAAGAAATCACTATTACCGAAAATTAAAACATGAAAATGATGTTTTAAACTTTGTTTAAAACTATTATTTCTGAATAATTTTTGAATTTATTTGAAACATACAGGCCTAAATCACACCACACTTGAATTTTAAAACCTAATTTTTAAGATATTTAATTTTTAGAAAATATTTAGCACAAAATGAACACCCTCAAAAAATATTTTCTAAACATTTTTTTCCTATTTGTGATAATTTGAAGTTAATTATCGATATTAATCCATAGAAAAAATTGGAAATAAAAAAATTAGAATTTTAACTGAAGAATAAATCTTTTATAGTTGGTTTAGGGATTTTTAATCCTTAAAAAAATTAATTAATAAGTAAAACATTAACCAAAAAAGAGTTTTGCAAAAAAATGATTTTTTTTATAAACAGTTTAACATCATAAATGAAATAGAAACATTAATTTTTACTTTTTTTTTCATTTTTTTACAATTAAAATATTTTAAAAATGTAATTGAATTAGCAAATATCCTAGGATTTTTAGGTGTATTTTTTTTAACGGTAAAAATTTATCTTTTTATTTCATCCAGTAGGATTAACAATGGATTCAATCAAAATATTTCAAAATATTATTTTAAAATTCGAACTCCGTTGTTTTTTAGCAGAATTTCCCTAAAGACAATTTGTTGATATTAATAAATCTATTGGATTAAAAGTTCTCAAGACGTTTTTAAAAATCTATTTCAGATTTAGCTATCCTATCGTTAATTCGTTCGATTCATAATTATTTATTGCTGTTATGCCGTTAAAAAAAATGAAATGTTATAGTTGTAAAAGTTTAGAATCAGGAAGAGTTGATATGCTTCCTGATATAAACAGTTATTTTCAAGGAATTAATAGAGGTTCTCTCTCTGTTATATCCCAATGATGTAACAACAAATTTAGTACTATACAATTATATTGTTATTAATAAACTTGTAAAGAATCCTTCTTTTCTTCATTCAATGAATCAAAGAAAATTGTCTATGTACATAACATTGGATGTTTTGGCTAATGATGAACTTCTTTTTCATGTTGACTCATGTGGTGAAGGTCATAGCATTGAAAAAATAGAAAAAATGATTATCTGGAGCTCTTCTAATGCATTATTAAATAATTTTTGTAGCAAGGAAAATGATAATATTATTTGTAAGAAGTTAAGTAAAAAAAGAAAACTTCAAACATTCAGCTGAATTTTGAGACAAAAAACTTTTATAAGTTTGATTTAAAAAAAAAAAAACAGTAACTTAAACTTATTTAGTTTGAATTAATTTGCTTGAATTTAAATTGTTGCATTTTTAAATATTTTAATTTGCTTATTTATTGTTGCTTCTTGTTTGTTCCTAAATTCTAATGGTTTCTTGATTGCTATATTTGAGTGATTCTGATTTAAAAATTCTTGCAATTGAAACAAAAGTGATTGTGATTTTTCATAATTAAATTAAAAATATGAAAATTTAAGCAGTGTTTGTTAAATTTTTAGAATTTAGACTAATAAACGAAAAGTTTTGTCTTTAAAACTGTGTTTACAAACACGACCGACAGTCAGTAGTCAACAATGATGTTTATATTTTCTTATTGTTTTCTTAATTTTATTTAAAATTAATAAAACCAGCATAAATCAAAACATGTGTCTTTCTTTCTCTTTTTTTCTTGTTACATTTTAAAAAGTTTTAAAATCTTTATTAAAAAATAACGTCTTATTATCAACATTATCATGAAGACGGCTACGCTAGGGATACGATTCATGACACTACTACCATGACGTCACATTTCATTTGCTTAGGCCTTGTAATATATAGGAGGTCTTGGCTCAACGCAGGTATCTCCCAGAAGTCACTTTTCAGACCAACTCACTTTCTGATTTATATAAATGATCTATCTACCTAAGAATACACTCTGATCATTTGTAAACATCTATGCCAATAATAATATATGGGCGCACCTCCAAAAGTCTTGATGATCAGAGATTGGCAGCTAACCTTTTTCCCTTCCCAGTGGGGGTGGGGGACTGGCTGGTTACATTCAATGCCTCCAAAACCAAACTGATTACATTTCATCATTACTGCCGATCTGTCTCCAGACTACCACCAGTCAGGATGAATGAATGTCCCCTCAAGGACTTGAGAGGATATTGGGTCTCAGGCTTACACCTGAGCTCAAGTAGAATTCTTATATACAATCCATTGCTAAAGATGCAGATAAAATGATCGTCCCCCTATACTTCTCGAGTAAGTACCTGACTTTATCCTCTACCTTTATAAGAGTCAGATCAGTCTGTGACTAGTGCTGTAACCATATTTGAGCAGGAGCTGCCCAGACCTCATCTCCCACTTAAAAAGCATCTCTGAGGCCTTGTTAAAGAATTCTTTCCCAACCTCCAACCTCTCTCTCACACAGGTGGGATGTGGAAAGTTTCTCACTGCTTTATTGCTCCTTCCATGGAAAGTGCTCAGATGAGCTACATCTCTTGGTTCCACCAGGTCTTCATGTCCAGGACCTGCCATGCCATTTACATGATAGCAAACCACCTCCATTCCCTCTGAATTCCATCAGTGAGAAGTAAATTACACTCAAGGTTTCTTTCCACAAACCATGGCCCCTATGAAACAGACTCCCAAGAAGAGCCCCTACTCACTAAAATCTTAACCTATTCATCTAGAGTTGACTATTATCTTCTACCTCAAGTGGCCCCCGGGTCTTCTACAGAGTGAACTTTACTGTAAAAAAAGAAAAAAAATCATTACTAATGAGCAGGAAGAGAAAAGAGTATTCGAAAGGACAGTAGATAGCAACTGACATTGAATTTAAACTTTTGAAGATTAATGTTGGCTAGAAAGCATGGAGCTCACAAGTGAGAAATACGAGAAAAGAAACTGTTAGCAGAAAATTTATGTCTACATCTAGCCGGCTTAACTTTAAATTGATGAGATCTCAAAAAAAAAAAAAACTTATAGCAGTGAGAAAGTGACTTAAACTGAGATGCCAGATCAGGATCAATAATATTGCTGATTCTTTGGTTTTTAATCAGAGAGCTCATGGTAAATAGTGATATTCTAAGCATGGATGAATGGCAGACTTATAGATATTTTAATTCACAATAAGAATTTTCTATTCAAGATTTAAATATATTATTGGAGGGAGAAATCACTGGTTTACTAAATAATATTTTAAACTTTGTTCTTTAAAGAGAAGACAAAAAAAAAGAAAAAAATCTTACTGATCCATTGAACTTAAAGCAAGATATGTCAAAAGTTGATGCAGTGATAACTAAATGAATCCAATTGGTTGGGATATTTTGATAAAAGTTTCCAAAACATTTTAAAGTACGGAGGTTTTACAATTGCGGACATTAGGCTAAAACAATAAAATTCAATTAAGTTATTTTTTTAGAGCAAATCAGACTTTGGAGATTCAGGTGAATGAACATCACTTCAGGGTTAAATCCTGTAATACTGACTCATTCATAGGAATCAATGTGGCTTCCTATCACAGTTACACTTAAATAATCCACATAAAAATAGGTTTTGGCTGTGCTTGAATTACATGCCTGTCTTTTTGATTTTACATTTTCACTAATCAATAAGAAAAATATAGCAAAGAATGAACATAGCCCACAAGTGTTAGGCAACATCCCACTGCCGCTCATGCAAATGACTTTTGCTAGATTTAAAATGAGCACCCAAGACTAATAAGCCTGTCTGTTTGTGATCTCTTTAAAGTAGCAAGTGAGCTATCAGTACGACACGTTGGTTCAAAGCTGGCGTCCTGAATTTGCAACAGTCGAGTGTTTAGTTGCAACTAAAGTTTCGATTATGACAGTTTGAAGCGTGTGTAAACAAAACAACAACTTACTACATACATCTGTCGTTTAGAAGGTATTTTTTGTTGTTCCTTCACGTTAAAAGAACACAATTTTTATACACTCAATGCCTTTCAAATATTTTTTGTTTTTAACACTAAATTAATCCAACAGTAAGTTTAACAATGAAAAAAAAAAAGAAAAAAGAAATTATTCTGCAGAGTATTTTTTATATAGATATGTGATTTTCTAAACACTGCTTAGATGTGGCACAAGGCCGAAAGTATGGGGGGTATCCTGTGAGGATCGAACTCACTACTCAGTTGTAATAGGTTCTAGTGAGACAAGCTTGCTAACCATTACACCACGTTAAGTATTTCTATATAAATGTTAAATCTGGTTTTGTGTGATTTATCAAATTAAGCTGAATGGAAACCTTTCAGATGTATTAATTGCATCAAGGTAATTAGACATATTGCAGTGGGAGTGAATGAGAGAACTGAGCACTTTCCCCAATGGTCTGAAATTATGGGATTTTGCAGATTTTCAAAGCAAGTATATCTGCCTTTCTTTAAGGGGAAACCCTTTAACCTTGCCCCTGCCATGTCCTCTCATTTGGCTAAATTTACTAAATATCCATAACAGGACGAAGAAACTCACCTTGTATGTTTCATAGATCTTCGGAAGAGTGAAGACTATTACAACACCTGGGGAAAAAAAAAAAAAAAAATTTAAACAAGATTATTTAACTTTTAACTAGTTTGATGGTAAAAGGGTGAGACCTTAATACCAATCTAGTAGCACAAGTAAATACATATGGTTGAGACACCAAGATAAAAAAAAAAAGAAAAATCTCATAAGGTCAATTGCCATAAAAATGCTTATAAAAAAGACAGAGGGAAACCACATCACATTGGTGAGAAAGTGATTGAAGTTGGGCTGCCAAGTGTCAGGATTGATTATATTGCAGATCCTCCTTAGGAATTTGTTGAGAACCTCAATATCCAACATGAAATTAATAATTTATAAATATGTTTTATTCTCACTACCAGTGGATATTGAAGATAAATTTAAAGTTTGAAGTGGTGGTGGGGAGAGGCATACAAACAAAATTTTCCTAACAGATTTAGTGATGAACGACACATTTTGATGATTCACTGAAGAATTGCTAATACTAAAAATGGAAAAAAAAAAAATATTTCTAGCGAAAATGATCTTTATATAAACTGGCTTCAAATTCAAATGAAGATTTTATAAGAGATAATAATAATAATAATGATAAAGACAACAGAGATCAGGTGTATATTATCGCCCACCCCCCAATTCTGTTCATTGCTTATAAAATGAAGAATTTGGAGCAAATTTCCGTTGTAAACCTCTTGACATTCACCATTGTTCTTTAAATTAATATAAGAATATGGATTATCTGACATCCAGAACAATGGACGCACATTAAATCCTTTCAAGTGAGCTATTGTATTTGTTGAGTGGTATTAGCAGGAACAGGCTTCTTGCCTTCTACTTCTCAATGCACTAAAGTTCCATCCTCTTAAGATATAAGATCAGGACTGCCTGAATGTCAAATTGTGGCTCCATTTATCTCTCTCGGGTTGACCATGATTGCATATGTGTGAGCCTCCTTTTTGGTTCTCCTGTGCATGCAGTCATTCCAGGCTTTGCGGTCATGTTGCTTGCCTCGTCTAGCACCTGTTCTGCAGTTACAAAAGGCACAGCCACCTCTGAGCCTCTTGCTTCTTCTAGGAGGCACATGTTCACCCCTGCCTCCATCTCCTGATCACAAGCAATACACCCTGGTGCAGCTCTCTTTTAACGGATATTTCATTGAAGGGGGATGGTGCAGGCTTCGGCCTCTGATGGGCTTCCTTCTGGATCTGTTACTTTCCACTCGTCAGGTAGTCCGTTATCTGCTGGTGAACTACAAATGTTGGAAGAGTTGTCTGGCGAATCTGGTCCGAGTAAACTAATCATTCACTTTCTTCCAGGTCACTCACTTTTGCCACTTGCCGATGAAGATGACCCTACAAAAGAGTGCAAATTTGACGTGGCATGGTATCCTCTCAATCCATATTGACCGAGGACTTGCCACCTTGGTTACTCATCCCGTCTTGAACTTGGTCATGCACCTGCTTCGTGGGGTTTTAACCCAGACAATGTTTCCTTCTTCATATCTGGTTCTTGATCTGAGGTCCAGGTGAAGGTGTGACATCAATACCTCTTACTCGGATGCGATATTTATGTAGTCTGTTGGCGTGGCGACATACCGGTACACCGCCTCTAACACAGAGCAGTTCTTTCTGGCTGTGATAGTTTTGATGCTCCAGTGACTTCGTTCTACAATACCATTCCCTGCTGGTACATGAGTGCACCGGAACCTTAAATGCATGCTCCAGCTACTCGCAAATTCTGTGAACTTTTTGCTAGCAAGTGCAGTGTCATTGTTCATCAATATTTCAATTGGTGGGACCTGCTTGTAGAAAATTAATTTCAGTTGACAGACAACACTGGTGGAATCCTCTCATTGTAGTGGCCGACATATTACGAACTGAGAGGGACCACAGTCTATCTGGGTCAAAAAATGCTCACTGCTGTAATGGGTTACATCCATTGCTAGCCTGCTCCAGTTATTTTTCACATCTAGTTTTCCTTTCTACCATTGAAGTGGGGCCGGATCAATCAACTGAGAGGTTTTGCAAGTTTTGACCACTGATTCAATAGCTTTTTGGATACCAACGGGTCAACGGACTTGGCAAAATACAATGTTCTTTTCACACCTGGGTGGCCACTCTGTAGGTAAATGTTGGCCACTTGACTTTCATCCAAACGTTTCTTTGCAGTATCACAACTCTCCGGTTCTGGCTTTCTACCTTCCTTGTGTATATTTAGCCATCTTTACGGCACTCTAGTGAGGCAGTCAGCATGGTTGACACCAATGTTATGTCCATTTTTGTTCCATGTTCTTCTGCTAACATCTTAAGTGTTCCTAAATGCCTTCTTGCCAGCCACTTTCGAGTTTACGCATACCTTTACAGTCAGTGTGTCATATATTCAGCAATGTACACATGCTGAATCAGTGACCAAATGTAGCACAGATGTCTGCCATTGAAGGGACAGATTTATGCTTTTGATTGCTAACATTCAGTTCGACCAGGTTGATATGTTTAGCATCATTAGTTGGGTACAACTAACAAGCATCCTCCACAATGTTCCCATTCACTTCCAACGCCACTCCAGCTTCCACAGAACTTGCGTCTACCCAGATCTTCATTTTGCCACCTTTTACACACCAGTCTCCACCAATAGGATCTTATTTGAGTACTCTGGTTACAGTTTCATTCAACATGCTGCGAAGGGAGGCATCATTGACTTCATCAACCCATTCTTTGGTCACTGTGGTTGCCTGGCACTTGATGGATGCTGTTACCACTCGGAGCCAGCCACACCTAGGGAAATGACCCACCAATTTCCTGCAGAGAGAGAACACTTGTCGCCTGATGAGAATGCAGAGAATGTCTGGCAATTCATCTCTTCGTCTCCAACAAAGGACGCCATTTTCTTTGCAGACATGAAGGCCCAAAAGCTTGGCTATGTCCTTCAGCTGCTTTGGGTCTTTACAGACCAACCCGTAATTTGTGAAGTGTTGTCGGACATGAGCTGCAGGCACCAGATCTTCATTAATGAAAATTTCATCAACATATGCCAAAGTGGCCTTCTTGATTGCTTGATCCTGTGCCGTTGCTACGTTAATGATGGACTTCATAATGAGTGGCACCACATTCAAACCAAAACCAAGATGTGTAAGGCAGAATTGACGATTTTGAACATGACCATTTGTCTATGTAGATATGCAGGTAGGCATTTCTCGAATCCAGAAGTGACAGATTGGTTCCCTGCTGTCACCATTTTCTGTGTTTCTCTGCACAGACATTCGCATTGGTAGTAAATGCACCCAAAAATCCATGTAACCTGTGATAGTCAAGCACTGGGCAGACTTTTTGCTTACATTCTTGGACAACTGACATTAAGGGAATCAAAACCTTGGGTGGGCCAAGTTCTTCCTCGGGATATGGTACCAACCATCTGTTGTGCTGCCATAACAAAAGCTCTTTCTTGTACATCCCCCAAACACACTTGGGCACCTTGTACTCCTCTATTGTATTCTTCAGTCCATTAGGCAGTTGGCCATTTACCCACTTCCACGACGCAATCCAAGCTTTCTTATCCTGATCGTGTCCACTACACCAAAGTCAGGCTCATCAATCAAAATAACGGCATATCTATTTACTCATAATACACTTTGCTTAATTAAGTTCAGTGCACACATTTGAGCCTTTTGATTGTGACAATCCCAAGAAGAAGGTCAAAGTCCAGCAGTTGTCCATTGACAACCAGTGCCAGTTGTCCATTGACAACCAGGTTTGACCTGTCCGACATCCAACTTGATTCTTTCGAAACCACGACATGTCAGGGTTCTCCTGTCAGCGGTTGGTACTCCCACACCCCTCTGCCTCCAAGAACGGCATACATTTTTGCTCACCAGCGCCTGTGAGCATCCGAAGTTCACCAAAGCCAGACCCTCTTGTCCATCGACAAGCACCCTCACAGCAGGCAATTTTTGGTTACACATTTGTCTGGGAAGAAAAACGATGCTAGTATTTATTTATTTTGAATATGGCCAGTTTTGTCACTGTTGTGGTGTGGGTTTGAGGTTATCTGCCTACCATTAGTTTCCTCTGTGACATGTGGTGGTGGTCTGTCACTACCATAGTTTCTCTCACATTCTTGAGCGAGATATGTCCGTAACGGTTGCACTGAAAGCATCAGGCTCTGTATGGTGACCTCTGTGCTTGATCATCTGATCTTTCTGGTTGTTCTAGAGTACAATTTCTAGCAACATGGTCGAGACCAGAGCACTTGTAACAGATAACTGCCTTGCTACTTGAATTGGTATGTGGCACTGGCAAACGTGTCTGTTGAATGGATGTCACAACTGATTGCCCATTCCTTACATCACCAGTCATGATGGCCCGTGTCCGGGCTGCCAGTTTCTTGGCCATCACTGTATCTATTTGCGCCGATGCTCAGAGTTGCTGCTTGACAAATTGTGGCAGCCCAGAAATGAACACACAGGCTATACATTTTTCTGGCGGCATTTCTCCAACTTGAAGAGCAAGTCTCTTAAGTGCTGCCAGGAATTTGTCTGCTGTCTCTCCAATGCAAAGGTGTCATGCTGTGAACTGGTCGAATGCTGCAAATGAGTTCGCAGAAAACATGGTATGAAGACCCGCTTGATTTCAGCAAGGTCAGCTCACTGTTTCTTGCTGAGTTGCCAATATACAGCAAGTGCCCCGCACCTGTCAACTACCTGGGCAGAATCCGTTCAACCCTCTCTTCATCCAAGAGTTTGCACATCATTTCTAGGTGTTAAAAGCCATTCTACCATCAATTTGTCAGTCGTGGCTCCTCAGGAATCAATTGTGGGTTGAATGGTCTTTTTGCCATTATATATTGTAATGCTGAAATAGCTTGTATTTGTTGAGTGGTATGCACAGGAACAGACTTCTTCATGCGTTAACAATCCATCCCCTTCAAGACATAAGATCAGGCCTCCTGAATACCAAATTGTGGTTTCATTTATCTCTCTCGGGCTGACCACAATTTGCATACATGTGTGCCTCCTTTTTGTTTCTCCTGTGCATGAGCACAGTCATTCCAGGCTTTGCTGTCATGTTGCTTGTCTAGTCTAGCACCCATTCTCAGTTATAAAAGACGCAGGCGCTCCTGAGCCTCTTGCTTCTTCTAGGAGGCATGTGTTCACCACAGCTGTATAGGGGTTACAAAATTTAGTCTGGCACAAGGCTATAGTGATGGGGCACATAGGAAAAATTGAATTTACAAGACTAACACATTAAACTCATCTAAACTTATTTATAAATGGAACTTTGTGTGTGTGTGTGTGTGTGTGTGTGTTATCTATAGACTCCAAAATGGCTGAACCAATTTTCTTGAAAATTTACACAGTTGTACTATAAGCGTCTGCAAGTGTTTTTAGCTAGGTTTTGTGCCAAGGTACTCCCCATAAATATTGAAAATCGATAATTGAAAAAATCGGGTTATAGACGGAGTGGTCCGATTTTAATCAAATTTGATACACTCATAGACAAAGACACAAGAAACGATATTCAAAAGTTTCAAGGTTGCAGTTCTTACAATAGTGCAGAAAATTTGATATCGATACCAGACCAGGAAATCAAAATTTGACTTACATCCATTCATTTTTCTTTCAGTCTACGGTTTTGCTTTAACTGGAAACAACTATTGCTTTTTTAGTCTTTCGTGCCAACGTCCAAAGAGTCTGAGCTCCAGGAGCATGGATTAGTTTTAAAGCTTTCATTACACCCGAGCAACACCAGGCTATACTGCTAGTTAAACATACTATGATGGGCACTTGCCATATTTGTCTTTTTGCAAAAGGTCAGTATAGCCAAAGAAGAAGAAGAATTAAAAAGAAAGTAAGAAAATGGGTGGAATGTTCAACAATTTTGGTCGTTTTTTTTTTTCAATTGATGATAAACTAGCAAAATTACTTACTGTTGATAATCAGTGTCATTCCATTGAACCAGGATCCAATGTAAGTCAGCACCCACAGCAAAAGTCCAAACTAAAATAAATAAAATTAATATTGTAGACACAAAAAAGAAGATTCCTGTTTTTATTTTACACATGTCTGGCATGAGTATCAAGAAAATTACACCTGACACAATTATTAAGTTAATTTGATTGGAAATTTCCACTGTATAATGTCTGTTTCATGTGATGAATAGAGTATCATTGGATTAGGTGCAATTTTTTATCCTGAAAAATAAATTTCTGTTGTATTAAAAGGATTTGTGCTACGTGTGTATTCATTATGACATTGATTGTTCGTCTTTAATTTAATCACTGAGCAACCAGTGCCCTGAATAAACAAACATCATTTCCTATAATTGCTTGCATAAAGTACATTTTAAAAAATATTTTGTTGGAATGACACGCCTTTAAATATTACAGTTCAATTTCAAAC
This sequence comes from Ascarosepion bandense, assembly GCA_037127315.1. NCBI lineage: Eukaryota > Metazoa > Mollusca > Cephalopoda > Sepiida > Sepiidae > Ascarosepion > Ascarosepion bandense. The sequence goes on from JBBBDQ010001116.1 coordinate 914,151, forward strand.
AAAAAGAAGATTGTGAAAAGAAAACAAAAGAACAGAAAAGATATTAAAAATAAAATAAAATAATTTTGTTGTTCAAGTCATTTTTGCATCAAAGTCACAGTGGCATCAGTTGCCTGAAATAATGGTTTCATTATTGATTTTGTTTTTTTTCCTGGCCATCAAGTTTTCCAGGCAACAAAGTTGTTTAGCCTTTCTCCAGAAAAAAAAAAAAAATTAATTTGATTATTTTTTTTCGTTTTGAAATAAGCAACTGCCATTTGACACCCAATAATAACAAATCAAAAAGAAAGTGGAAAGGAAGATGCATCACTTTGAAGTAAAAGTCATTATTCAATGCTTTTAGGACTAAAATAAAACTAACAAAATACCAAACCAAACTAATGCTGTTAACTGTTTATACACATATACTGCAAACATTTTCCATTTGCCTAAAAAGTACAGTAATTTGTAAAATATTAAGTATTAGACAAATTGTATTGGTAATTACCACAAAATATATCAGTTTATAAATCTTGTTAATCTTCAAATAAAATTTCTTTTACTTTTTATAAATCTTTAAAAAAATTGAGGGGAAAAATGTATTTCTTTTTTAAATAAACTGGAAAATTTAATTACATGATTATTGCAGAATAAATGACATTTGTGAAAACAAAATGATTCATGAAATGACAGATTAGCCTTTTTAAAAATTGACACTTGTATAAATGCTATACTGTTAAAAGATGACAAGAAATTCTCAAGTTAATCATAATTTATAACAGTCATGGGTTAAAACTTACATTTTTATTTTTTGTTAAAACAAAAGACACTCAAGATATTTTTTCTTTACAAATTCTAATTAATATGGTATTATTTCCCACCGTAAAAGCATTCCTGTCATTTTAGTATTATAACTGATTGTTTTTTTTTAAACATTTTAACATTATTTGTCATTAAAGTTAAACTCATCTTGCTTGTCATACTTGCAACATCCTGATGGCTGCACTTTCCAGCTATCTCGGAATTTCAAACTGACCTTTCATTGTCTGAAACAATGCATTTATAAAAACCGAGATAAGGTCTAAATAGCAAAATAGAGAATTCCTTGCCTCAAATTCAGACAATGTGAATTTCTTTTGTAAATTTCGTTTTGCCAATGATTGAAAAGTATTGCAGTAAATGAAAAATTGTTTTCATAAATGAAAAAGTAGACATTCTTCAGAAAAATGACATTTCTATTTTAGATCAAGTTTTTCTTTTATTGAAATCAAATTTGCATGCAATATGCAGTGGCTTATATATGTATTTTCATTACACATTGGTTCAGTGCACAAAAGTGGAGAGCTAACATTTTTAATAATTTCTTAAACTGTTTTTTTTTTTTTAACTCTACAATGCAGAAAGTACAGGTATATTTGCACAAAGAAAAATACTTAATAAAGTGAAGATCAATGGGTGAAGAATTAAAAATTCAGTCTCATAAGAAAATTGATGCTTTTTGTATGTTGACTGATTTTAAGGTCTGTGAATGAAACCATTCCTTTAATGGGAATGCTCATACACTTGTACTAGTAAAATCTTATCCCCTATCTTTTTACAAGAGAATTTAAAAAGACCTTTTAGTGATTTCGCATGAATCTGGGCAATCAAATAAATGTGCACACACACAAAAAAAAAAAAAAAAAAAAAAAAAAGTATTAATAGATTTTTTGATAAATTTATTTATACCATATTCCCCCCCCCCCCCCGTAGTCTCTTCATTATTATAAATGGTTGTTTATTCTAGCATGTCACTGTGATCTAACCAAATTTTATTTTCCTGAATCATCAAGAGGAAAAGGGGTAGGGGGTTGTCCAGTAGTTTCAAAGCTTCTATAACAATCTGTTTTCAAAGTGAAGTCTTCTGTGTTTTCATAAATAAGAGAACAAAAAAATAAAACGAAAACTTCAGTAATGAACTAAATAGGTAACCTATGCTAGTACTATGAAAATTTCACAATCTTCTACACTCCTCTTCAAATGATGCCAACCCTTCGTTCATGGCCAATTTCTCCTTGCCAGAGACAGTAAGGAATAAGTATTTATGCACAATCATTTTCCCCTTTAATATGTGTGTGTGTGCGTGAAAACAAGAAATTTAGTTGTAAGCAACATGAGAAATTTGATACAAGATATGAGTCAACCATGTGTTGAACAACAACAACAACAAAAAGTGGGGGCAGAAGAGAATGAAGAAGGAAACAATAGCTTTAAAAGCAACAACTAGAAACAGTATCTGATTTAACAGGCATCATTATCTGTTGATCACAGACTGAGAAGATTCTAAGCAGTGTTTTATACATTCCTATAAATATATTACAAATATTAAAATGGGTTTCGTAATCAGAAAATTAGTAGAATTTATTTCCACATTTAACTCGAAATCTTTACATAAAACAAGTGAAAATACATCAACAAAGAAATATCATAAAGATCAAAATGCTGTCATTGTATTTATATAAATGATATTTACAATTCTGATAATTTCCTTTCAAAGTTATCTATAAAATACTAATTTCACATTTAATTTTCAACATTCTTGTAAAACAGTTCCAAATATCATTAATGTCAGAAAATTTAAATACACCACTGTCAATAAGACTGAAAGATAGATTGATTTGTTTATTTTACTGTTTATCAACCCTTTGTAGGTTATTTAAAGCCAGAAAATATTTTTACATTGTAATAATTTTGAGGAATAATGATTTATTAATTAACAGTTTGGGAAGAGAAGAACTGGATTCCTAATCTTTCCCAAGGATATTTATTTGCATATAAGTGAATATAAATACCAAATCCAACTTGAATTGAAACTTAGCTCTCTGATTTCCAATTCCAAGTTGTTATCCATTACATCATCCAAGCTTACGGCACCTGGTATTCCAAAGTGGTCGCCCATCTAAGCACTGACCAGTCTCCATGTTGGTTAACTTTGATGCTCATACAAGAACTGGTGTATTTATAAACAAGAATTTATATAAAATCCTGCCCAATAATTTAAAACATGGCAAATATCAGTCACATTCTTTTTAACTATTATTTTGTTCTGTAAATAGAACATTTTACATGAAAACAGGCAATCTGAATTCTGTTAGTAGAACTAAAGAACATATAATCCAAATTTGCATTTTGTTTACTAATTAAGTCCATTATTTTGGGTTTGTTGGTTTGAAAGGACAACGCATCTTTTGTTACTGACCAACAAGGTTAAACACATTCAACAGACCTTTTGGAATTGAAGACAGATATCTTTGCCCGTCAACATCTCTAGTATATTTTAAACAAGGTATACAAGGCTTTTCTAGGGATGGTAAGGCCATCTTGTTAGGATTGCTGAATTTGAATTTAGAGAAAATTTTCTTTACTCTCATGAAAAAAAAACACACACACAAAAGCTAAAACTAAATACTGTAATCAGTGGTTGGCACATGAGAAATCTGAATGCTGAGTGAGTAAGTGCTAGCTGTGTAATGAAACACACACACACACACAGTGTGGTAGGAATACCACCATTGCCACTAATGTATGACTTACCAGTATGTGGTAAGAATTTCTGCCACACCTGATACTTGATAAAAAATATAGTTTTAAGCTATATTTATGGTTAAAGGGCTCAATATCAGGAACAGAGTGTACATAAATATAAAAGTGAGGTTGACAGAGAGAGGCAACAGTTCCATTTGAACTCAAGCTTGTTAGACTCTCTGCCTTTGGGCTGAGATGAAGCCAGACAAGACTGTACTGAGAGGCAAAACGTATACAAGACTCGATCCTGCTTATGTGGAGTCTATGGGGAATTTTTATCCAAGTGTATACACTTGAAATGTTTCAAGTAAGAAACCGACCCTGTGTCACAGCCCGCCTTTTGTGGGGAGGGCTCAGATAAACACCCAGAGAGATAACAGTCTTTCATTCTTGAATGTAACTTTTAAGTGTCAAGTGTTGGCTTGACTATATATGCTGCTCAATGGTGCATTATGAGTAGCAAGGTCTATTGTAATGCACCACTGACCAGCATATGTAGTCAAGCCAAGTTGTTGACCTCAGTGTCCACTTACACAATGAAAGGAGGGGAAAAAAAAAAAAAAAAAAAAAACACCAATGAAAAGTGCATAAATATTTTTTCAAATCAATATAAAGTGAACAAAAAAAATAAACAGTCAATTGCTGGTATCTCCTGACAAGTGGATGGAGCAATTGCTGGAGAGTTTGTTTATGAAACTAGTGATACTTAAAATAATTATCGAAGTGACAAATTGTATTAATCATATAAAGTTAATTTTGGTCATAATTAAGTTAGACCAGTACACAGTTGTATTAAAAAGCATTCAATACATTTATATTGTAGAACTTTTGAATATTTTTCATTTGGAAACAAGTTATTTCTGCAACCTAGGTTTCAACCTTTTGGTATCTTCAGGCAATTTATAATAACTGATTTATCTGTTTTTCAAATGTATGAACAGGGATTTTTTTTTTTTTTTTACAAAAGTGCGATTAGAATTTTAAACATCCGAAAATTTTCAAAATCAGGGAGGAGTTATTCAAGAATCTTACATTTTCATCCATGTTTGTATGATCCTAGTATGTATTTATAGATATGATTACATCTGGACAATTTTTGATCTGAGAACAATATAATGGCTAACTTTTTCTCCTGGCACAATCTGCATACATTGCCACCATTGTCTAGCCAAACCATACATGGATGGGTAGCATAATGATTTGCAGCACAAAAAATAGGATCTGCAGGCTAAGTTCAAATTCTAGCCAATGTTAGTATGAACTCTGCTCAAATGTACTTGTGAAAAGGCATGAATGCATCTCCTTAAAAAAAACAGCAACATAAAATGAGCCTTGCTAGAGCAACTTGTCTAGGAAGAAGAGATCTAAATTCGAATTTTGTCAGCACATTATGAGAAGGCATAGCAAATTAAAGACTGTCTTACAGGCCCCGAGAAAGTTTGTGTCCTGCAGTTGACAGAGAAAAATGCAGATAATTAAATTTACATAGACTTTTGGAACTGAAAAGCCAATTTACATAAAAGCAGATCAAAGAGTCCCATGTCCCCCATACAAAGCCGATAAAAGAAGAGGTGACTGAAAATGAAAGAGTAAAGAAACAAACGACATCTAATGATGCCTTCTCTTCAAAGGCACACAACCTGGCAGACATTTACTTGTTAAAAATAACCAGCTAAATAATACCATGTATGGCCAAGTAGAAGGAAACAGACAGACTCCTTGGTAATGGGAACAATATTGCTACAAAACACATTACACTATAGTTAAGTTTCTCTAAGCTGTCATTAAATGACCCACATCAAAAATTGATTCAACAAGTCTTGTTGCTTTCTTCCTGCTAGCCAAGTGCAGCAGTAGCCTGCATTCCTACCCTTTAGTCATGAAAGACTGCAATCAATTTGATGGCAGACCTCAAAGTCAAAGCTATTCATGGCATGTCAGAATGACAACCAGTCTATATAATAACTGATGTGTGTGTGTGTGTGTGAGACTTTGCTCATGTCAGACTTTTTTTCTCTCTATTTGTGTTACTTGCAGAGTCAAGGGATGGTTGAGAGGAAAATTATCCACGGTCAAGTGGCTGAAGATAAATGCATCACTAAATTGATTAAGACAACAGCAATCGGTTAGGTTTTCTGATAATTACTGTGTTAAAAAAAAAAAAATTCATCTGTGTCCATGAACTGAGAAATGAGTGCACAGGGCTTTTAGTCAAAGTTGTGAAGGCCTCCCAAAAGATTAAAAAACAAAATTTGTGCACCAACCAACATTAGTTTAAAAAATGTAGTGCAGGTTACTAAAACTATATCAGCTATTATCGTTTATTTTGGTTTTTAAGAATATCTTTAAGAATGAAGACATGTCAGTGTCACCACCATGTATACATAAGATGTCATAACATAACTGGCAGATATTCAGTATAGACAGAATATCAATTGTCATTTGCTCAAAGTCTGAAATGTCAAGGATGTTGGCACAACTTCGTGTACAAACACAAACAAACAGAACTAAGGAATTAGTTTGACTTTCTCAGTGCCGAGATCAAGTGTTTAGTAGAATATGTGGGTAAAAATATCACCAAGCATTCATAAGGTCCAACTCAACATTTCTCCGTTATTAACGTTTAAAAATTGGCCCATAGAAAACAAGGCAGCAGTTTAAAGATTGTGGAGAAAAAAAGGAGAAATGTCACATCCAAAAGGCAGTAACCACAGATGACAATTAGGCACCGAGTTATAGGATGGCCTAATTCTAAGAGTTGGGCCTTTCCACAATTAACGATACTATTGTCATGAAATTAGTGAAGTTGAGAAAAATTATAGTGTCATAAGATCTGTTGTAATCAAGAAGGCGGCTGTACTCAAGAGAAAAAGTCGATAATCAGAACTGGCAAAATGGGATCCATATTATTTATACTTGGATTTCTAGCAAAATATTCCATTTTGCCAAGTAGAAATGAATTCTACTCAAAACTTAGATTGTTCATCTTTCGCACGTGTGTGTGGCTGAGGTAGGCTTTACCTTTCCCAAAGAGAAAGGCTGCCAAACAATATTAATGAAGTATTAAACTGTATCTCATATCAACAAATCTGTTTCAGAAATGGGGAAAAAACTTTCTTTTCACAGATGACTGTTGTGGATGAAGCGGCGACTATACAACAGTGTTGTTTTTTCCAGCCATCAGTTGGTTCATAGAGACCGGGGGGCAGGAGCACGGTTACGTGCCATGTGAGAGTTTTTAGCCAAAGAGGAAAAAGGGTCTAAGGAGAAAGGAAAACTGTTAAAATGTCCACTGTCTGATGAGATGATAAGTGAGAGGCTTGAAGCAAACTCAAACACTAGAATGAAGAGGCATCATTTTAAGGGGTCTTTAAAAAACAACAAACTTTATAAATAGTCTAGAAGGTGGCGAGAAACTTGCAGTGACAAAATATAAACTGTTCATTTATCCTAAGGTACAATAAGTGTATGACAAAAAGGAGTGAAAACTATGACCGGGACAAGTTCAAATTTTTCCCCCGGTTAGGTTACTCAGATTTCCATCCAAACTTAGGAGATGAAAAGTTGACCCTATGTAGGCAGCAAAACCAATATTCATGTACCCGTGACATGTAGCAGAAGATTCATATCAGCTGTTCTTGTGCTTTAGGGAACAGACATTTAATTTAATTCTTTTTGAGGTTCAATAAGAATTCAATTTTTCTCAAAATATACACTTTCCTCTCTTTTGTTTTTACTATCCTCAAGTCCTTGAACCAGAAAAGACTCCAATGACATCAAAACATGGCTACCTTGAGATGCCAGAAAACCATTTTAAAATGTAAAGTACAAGTATTAACTACTGTAGAATCTTTTCTTTTTCTTCTTGAAGAAAAAAGTTTCTTGTGCAGTTTGGCTTTTTGGAAAGTCAAAGCACACACATATGTCTGTGTGTGTGTGTGTGTGTGTGTGTGTGTTTAATTGTCATAGTGTTTAGCATTGAAGTTGTTTTTTTCAGTGGATTTAATAGAATGTATTTTGGCAAGCAGGCTTTTTATTGTAAAGTGCTCGATATCGGGGTGGAGATAAAGTGTTGATAAGCACAAAGGGTTTGTGACTTTAAATGAGCAGGTTCAGGTTGACTTCAAAATTTAATGAGGACACTGCTATATTCTCAGCCAACCCCTGACTAGTGAGAATATCATAATGGTGTCCTCACAAAATTTCAAAAGTTGGTATGAACCTGATCATTTAAAGTGTCAATCTCTTTGTGTGTGTGTGTGTGTGTGTGTGAATAAGTCCATAGCCTTATGATCACAAGAAGTCGTTTACACAAATTATTTTTAAACATAATTTTTCTTTTTTGCCAATGCACTTAATGAATTAATCCCATAAATCAAACATTATTCAGTGAAATTTCAGTTCATAGCTGCATGTCATGGGTTTTGCCATGTTTGTCTATTCAACAAGTGATGCTTAGTCATGGGATCTACAAGTAAAGGTGTAAGAACAAACAATACGTGATGACTGGAGATATTTGCATATCAATAAAAGTATCAATTGGAAAAACTTATTTCAGACACGAGACCATCAAACTCTTCACATTTGTAATAATGAAGATTATTACTTGGCAAATCAAAACTAGTCTCTGTTTTATGTTCTTGCAGCCACTAAAAGAAGAACAATTAACCAAACTTTGGACAAATATTTTCATCAACAATGAGAATTAATTTCAAGGCATAACACATCAAATTCAAAATGGAGCTGTTTTCATTTTTTATTTATTTATTTTCACTTCTTTTCTAATTTTCATCAAAACAGTTTTCTATGTGGAATGCTTGTGTTGAGCATGCATACTTCTCTGATGTGTAAAATAAGCAAATACATTTTATAATCATTCTAAACAAGAAATTAATGGAGACAGAATTAGTAACGGCCAAAATAACTGAAGAGCATCATTTCCATTTTTTCTATTGGATTAAAATACAAAAATAAATAATTTGGTGACCATGACAATTTTCATTTCTCTTTCACCTTATTATTTGCATTTATTTTATTTCCGACTATTTTTTTGTCTTTCTTTGTTTTAAACTTTCTCTTAATATTTGCCACAGTACGTGTGTGTGTGTGTGTGTGTGTGTGTGTATGTATATATATATATATATATATATATATATGCACTTCTGTTTGCATAATTTACCTTGCACATTAATTTATTGTTAATTTTTGAGGCTCTTACATTTAATGACATTTTTCCAGTGTGGTATTCTGAATGATGTAGTCTGTCCACTATCCAAAAAGGTAGATATTAAAACTTTATCCCTGTTTCGCACTCTGTCCACAATCCTCCTTACGTTCCATAAAGCTTCTCCTTTGTAAGCTGGATTTTTTTTTCTGAATAAATAACTTCCCATTGCATGCTCCCACTTTTGTAACCATCTACTATAGTAATTAAAATGGGAACAGGGGATGTATACGCATCCTCAAGCAACCCTCTATTGGGGTTTTTAAATCTCACATCAGTAAGCTTGTCTTGGTATCTTTAGGTTTCAGACCTGTACGATGTTTCTGACTTTCTGGGCAGACGCGATATGTTCATTCAGAGCATCATGCAGCTAAGTTCTTTCCTGAGTCGATTGTCTCTTCATTAAGGATGCTGGGGGTAGACATTGTTTTAGTGTTGTCTGATATTCAGAGATCCAAACTTTCAAGTTACTCCAAAGGAGGCTACCCTTTCACCATGTGTATAATCTCAGGGCTATTGTACTGCCATTTTGTGGTTTCTGGACCTTGCAGTAATTTCTGTTGGGGCCTCCCGATTCCATGATGAGGGGTATTGCTATGGCTGTATCTCTGGAAGATTCTCCCCAGGTTAATTATTCAGGCAACTCCTGTGGGTGTGTTTGTCTAACTGCCTACTAGTCTTAATACACACATAAAACCAATCAAAATGAAAATGAACAAAACAACCTAAAAACAAAGTAAACCCAACGTATACCTGCACCAACGTGAGGGGTTTACATTCCAAATTTACAGCAGTAGAATACCATCTTCTTCAGTCCGAACCAAACCTCCTGTTAATTTCTGAAACCAATATCAATGCTTCAAGCACATAAGGGGAGCTCACAGTCCTTGGCTACTCACCTCTTATAGCAAAACACAACTACCTAAGCTGCCACAGCCAGGTACTCAAAGCCTACATCAAGGGTGAATTTCCCTGTGGCTGGAACGCAAACTATGAGGAACCTGATCTCCTATATATGAGCTTTTGTGAGGCACTTATCCATAATACCACATTCATTTCGGCTTTCTATCACCCTCAGGATGAAAAAATGGTGATATTCAACCGAATGTCTGAGAAGATTGATAATATCCTCACTGAATTTTCACATCTGCGATGACTTCAATATCCACCATAAAGAATGGTTAGTCCAACAAAACTGAAGGTGAAAGCAGAGATTTCTACATCACCTATGAACTAACACAGATCCTCAAAGAACCTACCAGTATCTCGGTCTAGACAGGACATCGAGCAAACAACTTTGACCTCTATTTGACCTCCTGCCCTTATAAATGCTTAGCAACCCCCTGGTACATCAGACCCTTTCCTCATCAGTGTTCAGACTGATGCCAAACTTACCATTCCATAGAATGACTTTTTGCTCTACAAAGGCAAACCGGGGCAGCTTTTGATCCTAACATGACGGACGCTCCTTTCCCAAACTTCAAGCATGTTGCCTCCAAAATCTGCTGCCCTGGTCACCGATTGGATCTTTTCTGGAATGGAAAGTTTCATACCCCCACTACCAATAAAGATCCATCAAAAACCAAACAATTAGTCCTGGTTCACTCCTGAATGTACTGCAACCATAATTCCCTGAAACCCCTATGTCAATATCTATCGCAAGGAGTGATAGAGATTGGCCCTCAAGATTCTACCTTTCGGACTGATGCCCATCGATACTGACAACATTCTGGATAAACACTTTCCAGTGAGTGGCTGAGTTTTTTTAATTTTGATCTGTCCTTCCAGAATGATCACCAAGCAGAGCTAAAGAGTCAAGTCTACCTTGTTATTTAATCAATAGCTGGGGTGTGTGGAACTTGTTGGTGTTGGAACACATGGTACCATACCTTTTCTCAAAAGTATTTATGCAAAATTAAATGTAAAAAAAAAAAAAAACTTGACTAGGATTCAATTCCAAGTCATCAGCCATGACACCACCCACACATCCATTCAGTTAAGTCATTGAAGCTTAATCAGACATTTTATCTTCTTATTGATTAGTTAGATTCATTTTGTGGGTAGCATATCAATACCTCTGTGTGTTATTTAATGCCAGAATCTAAACATTTTGAATGCAGTTTTATGCCTTCAACTACATAATCTTATACTTTCAGGGTAAACATGTTTGATCCGATCTTGGCGTTGTGTTTTGGTATAAACCTATTTCTTTAAGGCAGGTCATTATTTTGATAGTTTCAGTATTTTCAAATACTTTTTCTGTGTTGTTTTGCTTATTGCATCTATGTGGTACCAGTGCTAAGTAAGTGCATTTAGTTAAAATGTGGTTTATCGTGTGCATCTTCTGATGTTAAACCTTCCTATGTAATAAAGTAATGTAAATTAATAGTTCATTTCTTTTAGCTTCTCATGCCAGCATACCAAATTGTATCGTTTCAGTCATGAGACGTCATAGTTTTGGAACAACGTGAATTGTTATCAGCTGTATCTAGATTAACTATTATGGAGCGAGAGTAAATGTTTTCCTCAGTAGAATTAGGTTGAATGACAAAAGAAAACATTTACCTTGATAGAATCTACAAGGTCTTCAACAAGGAACAGTCTTCGCAATTCTCGCACAGTTGCATTGAAGTGCTTCATGACAAGTTTCACTACTTTCTGTGTTTTCGCGTCATTAAGCTCAATGTCCCACTCAAGGTATTCCCTGCAAAACAAAGTTTTTAGTCATCAGTGAATATGACAACAGGACAACGTTAGAGGATTACAAATGTCAATTGCTTAGCCGGAAACAACAGTACTCCCTCCTCCATCTTTATAATTACGGCAAAAATGTGTAACCATCAAGAACAAAGTAGATAACTTTACAAATTTACTTTTATCAGAATGGATTATGAGAAAGTTTTCTATTTAATATTTTTTAGAGGTTAAGAAAATGATCACAAACAACAATTTATGCAAAGAACAAATCAGAGAGTTAATACTATATATGAAATGAATTGTTTGAACATTATTTTTTATCGATACTCATATTTAAGTAGATATTCTGTTTTTTAATGAAACAGTATTATATATTTATTTCTACCGGCTTGATTATTTACGATAAATTTTTATTACGAAAATGTGTGCCATTCGGCAGGATTCGAACCTGCGACCCCTATCTATATAGACTGGAGGCTATAAAAAAAAAGTAAATGAATAAAATAAAAATAAATGTGAATCATTTTTCAGGCTTTATCTATTTTCTCATGAAGGAACTGTATTAAGTAACCAAATATTTCAGGCAATGGTATAAATTTCCATTCACTGATAAATGCTCAAAGTAATGTTTATCTAAACTTCAGGAGAAACAGAATGTGGGAAACCCCACCAATAAATGAGATAAGAACATTGACAGTTTTTTTTTAGTAAAATATTACTAAGATATTGTCTTATAAAGTTAAAGACATACTTGTTTCTCATTCAACAGGGACCAAGTTGTTAATGAATTACAGCTCCTTCAATAGGATAGAAATTCTGTTTAATTTATGTAACATCAACATAAATCTTAAATGAAATCAGCTTCAGTGTGATAAATATGCATTTTTTTCTTATCGCAGAATATTAGTTCTTATTTTAAAAAAAAAAAAAAGTTATAATCCTTACTTAATGCAACATCCATCATAACCAATGAAGAAATGTTTTTTAGAGGAGAAATATTGAAAGATCTTTTACATTTGCAAACCATTACAGTTAAAATATTCTGAAATGAATTTCTTAAAGGCATTGTCAGTTTGGATTTTTACAAAAGAAACTGATGTTATTTTAACAATCGGTAGTTCATGTAAAAGTGACCTACTTGAAAGGATGTCCTTCTCCAGACTTCTGCACTGCCTGCATGATGTTCTTGTAAACACGAAAACTGAGTGTGACCGACAGAATGGCCAATGAGAGGTATGCAATCACACTGAGTACGGAGAATATGGCCAGAGAGAGGAGGATGAAGAGCATGCTGCCGAAAACAACTCCAGTTTTTTTGACATCCCTCCAGTATATGAGATCCAGAACTGTAAAAACAAAGAGAAAGTTTAAGAAACGCTGATGTGGTAGTAGAATTTACAAACATCAAAATGGCATTAATGATTTTAAGTTGAAGGACTAAAAGAGATGCTCACTAATTTATACAAAATACAAAACTTAAAAAACAACCTAATTTGATAAATCCTGTCTAGCTGTAAAAATTGAGAAACGTTCCTGTAATTTACAGACGTCTAATGAAAACTCACTTTGAAATGACAATTTTTGATTATCTATATAGTTAAAATTTATACTGTTTACTTATCACACAATTTTTGACAATTACTTGACATTTTATTTTAAATGGTTATATTTGTACAAAATAAGACACCATCTCAAAAAGTCTAAACATAACAGATCCAGTTAATTTGAAATGGCAACTGGAAGTAATTACAAAATTTTGAAAATGATAAAAATCTACATCAGTTACATTCTCAAAAATGCTGGCATGGTTAATCAAGGGAGATAACCGAAAAGGACCGAAAAAAGTGTCAAAAATTAAAGTAAAGTAGTTTGAATCAGACAAATACAGAAAAATTTAGACATTTTCAAATGTTCATAAACAAAACGAGAATTTTAACATTTTTAAAAGGCTTTTTAAAATACTAGAATTTATCTCTTTAAAAACTAATTATTTTTTTTTATATTTGTAGTGAATATTTTTTTAAAATTGTTGATCAAGATTATATTCCACATCTCAGATGGCAAAGCTTCAGTTGTCACTTCCATAAAATATAAATCTATGGTCATCCAAAGGTTTGTTGATCATTACAGACTAAGGACAGAGTGGTGAAAATATTGCGTTTCTATCAGACATTTTTACAAATTGCAGCATTTTTATTGCAGATATGAAAGTTCAAAATGACTGATTAAAGTGGAAATTATAAAATTATTTTTTTTATAATTTTTATTTATTCATTTGAAGTCTTGTTCTGCAAAGCAAATTATATATAACATGTAATTCTAATAAATGGTACCATAAAAAAGAAAAATAAACGTAAAGATCTAAGATATGACATATTTTAGAGAGACAGAGAGAGAGTGAGAGACAGAGATAGAAATACATGTTACCAATTTCTTATTGATAATTACACATTATTTTTAATTATTTAAAATCTTTTATTTAACTTGTATATTGAATGACTAAGCATTAATAGATGATCCCCAGATGATAATCTCACACTCCAAAATGCTGATGAAGAAATTGTTAAGTTTTTATTTTTTCAACAAACTCAGACATGTCAATTTCTCAATGAGGCTTTGTTTTACAGACACATGAAAATATAACAATGTAAAATTAAAATATAATTTGGTTCTTTTAAGTTTTTAATATGATGGTTCAAATGAATCTAGCTAAAGCCTACTCTATTAAGCCACCCCAACAGGCTAACGCAAAGCACGTATTTTTGGTAGTGATGGGTGATAAACAAGTCGTCATAAGCCTCTAACAAGATAATCAGTCATTTGTTATAAAAGGACTTTAGGTGACAATTCTTTGTTTATTCATCTCACCTTTTTGATAAATGCATCAAAATATGAATAGGAAAAAAGAGGACCCAAGTGAATAATCTTTTAATAAAGAAAAAAAAAGAAAAAGAAAAAAATTGCACGTTGAAAGCCCCAAGTAATCCTTAGAGTTAATACTGTATCATTAAAGAGTGGCTGGGAGCCATGATTCCTCCACCAACTCTGACCTGCAATAGGTAAGCCAGGTGGGGCGGGGTGGGGTAGGATCCATCCTAACCTGTTGAAAGGAGGCAATAGAAAAAGTAATCTGATTAGATCAAATAAGAGTAGAATATTCAAGAATATAAAAATCAGCTTACTTAATATGAAACATTGTTAGACATCAAAAGAAGCATTAAAGGGCATATCAAAAGTAAATAAAAAAAAATTGAAAAGTTAGAAAATAATATAAAATCTACAAGTTAAACAGAAGTGACTAATGACCTTTACTGTTGGTATACATTTTTCTGTCTGTCATTAGAGACGCCATGAAGTTTTTACTTAATGCAAAAATTAATGAAAGAACAAAGTTAAAAACAAAATGGTATGAAGAGAAAATTCAAAAAGCCCGCTACTGACTGGTGACTCATTTGTACAAACGAAGGTAAAAAGCATCCACAGACTAAAGTCATCTCTTCCAGAAATGTGTAATACAAGCACAAAGACAATAGAAAAGATGAGGGTTCAAAATCTGTAAAGAGTTTGTCTGTTTTGTATCTAACAACGCACTATCTCTACCCCAATATTGAGAGCACTTTACAATAAAAAACTGGCTTGCCAAAATACATTTCATCAGTAAAACCCCTGAGAAAGAAAAAAAAAACAAAAAAAAAACAAAGAAACAAAAAAAAACCCCAAAAAACCAAAGAAACAAAAAAAAAACCAAAGAAACAAAAAAACAAAACAAAAAAACTGGTGCTAAACATTATCACAATTAAACACACACACACATATATATATATATATACACACACACACACACACAAAGGCAAAATACTCACACCATAATGGTTCAGAAGTTGCTTCCATAGCTAAACCCCTCCTCCAGAAAAAATAAATAAATAGGCTGTAACAGTGAGCAACTCAAATAATCACAGACTGCAACATTTACATCACAGATAAATTGAAAGGCAGTCACTATCTGTGCAGACCAAATGATAGTAAAACTGAATCTATAACGAAAAAGAGTCCAGATGGTGAGCAAATCTACTTGTCATCCAGCCTAAGAGGGAACCGATACCAGTTGGTGACACAAATACAGTTGTTAATCCAAGAGTACACAACCACCACACTATGTGAAAAGATGTCAACTGGAGACACTCTTGTTAACCAAAGTCAACAATAAAATAAGGTTGGTCCAATCAGGAGGAGATGTGACAATAGAATTAATGAGTTGGTAGGAGTGAGAAGCTAAGTCAGGTCATGGATAATAAAGCCTACCTATCGTAGAAGGTGGCTGGCCAGTAAAGGTACATGCTTAACATGATGACCCAAGGCAGTAATCATAATGAGGAAAGCTACTAGTTACAAGCCGTCATTTCCATAAAACAGATCCTTAATGCTTAAAGTAGTAGTTGTTGGGGAGAGAATAATAAATGATTAAAATGTACTTCCCCATATATATATATATATATATATATATATATATATATATACACTGAATTGGGCAATTTTGGAGGTAGCCTTTATTCTGTAGTTGATTTATACAAGAAAAAAATCTTGTGTGTATATATATATATATATATATATATATATATATATATATATATTTCAATCCTGGCTAAAAGCAATCAGATGTCTAATTGTACTGATGAGTTGTAATACAGAAAAATAGGACTGTCTGCGGATGACTATATAACACATGTAAAACTTACAAACACAAATAAAATAAACCCAACCATGACCCAGAAAAAATAAACCATCACATGGCAAAACATACCAACAGCTAAGAAAAAGGTCAAACCAAGCTCAACAAAACAAAAGGACCCATCCCAACTAAACAAACACCCATTCATGCATAGACTAATAAAAATAAATCAAACAACTATACAATAATAAAAAAAAAATAATGAAAATCAACTAATCATAAACAAGAAGAAAAAGAATAACTAACCAATCACAAACAAGACTACTCCCACAATATTCTATATAAACAAGAAAAAACTGTAACAGCATACAGCCCTGAAGAGTGAGAACATCATAAGGGTGTCTTCACAAAACTTCAAAGTTGGCATGAATATGCTCTATTAAAGAGACAAATTCTTTGTATCTATCAACACTATCTACACCCTGATATCGACCAATTTATGATAAAAAAAGAAAAGAAAAAAACCCTGCTTTATCAGTAATAACCGCTGAAAAATAACAACCACGGCATTAAGTACTATTACAACTAAACAAATATATGTAAATAAATTTTTATATATCAAGAGCAATAAAGTGGGAAAAGCTTTTGTCTGATGCATTCCATTGTTTAAGACTTCATCAGGATATAGCATCACATGAGGTTGGACTGAAAAGTGCTTGGCTAGACCAAGAAATGATTTTAGAATTTCAGTGTATAACCAGATTTTAGAAAAGTGGATGTGAAAACTTTTCAATATAACTGTTTTTATTTATACAAAAAACAATTTGTGTATATGTGCTTGGAGATGAGGGTAAAGGTTTCTTGATCAGGTTAAGAATTTTCCAGCACCCCCTCATATTTTAGAAGTCCCCCCCCCCCCAAATAGTGAAGATAATTATTATAAATTTCAAATATTGGTTAAAATATTAGTTGAAAAAACTGGACGTTGAATTCAATTTTCACTTGAAGGCTTGCAGAGCCTAGTTAGGTAGAAATTTGGACCCAAAAGAAAGGTTTTAAGGATGGAGAGAAGCACAAAATATGGATTCTTTTCTTTAATTAAATATGAAAGGGGCAGAAATTAATTACAAGATTTTCCTTTTGATTGGAAAACCTGAAAACATTCGTTTTACTTTGAGGATAAGATTTTCCTAAGATTTCCAATTAAATTTCATTACAGCATTTCTCAAATTGCCCTATTTGATCATCAGACTAATCTTGAAAGAACACCACCCAAATTCTTAATGGGTTTGAGAGATTTTGAAGCTAGTTCACAAACTATTCCTTGATGAACTTAGCATTCAAAATGGCTGCATTACAAGTTTAGCATTTGTTCTAATTGCCAGTCAGCAACGACTCCCTGTAATGCTGCACATTTTGCTTTCACAAAAATTGTTTGCCAAATGAAGGTTTAGAAAACAAATCTTGTCCTTAATGTTGTATTCTACTGGAACCATTTAAATTGAACTTGTCCTCAACAGAGGATGCCACCTTCTTCACTCAATGCACTCTTTTTCACTTATGAACTTTAAAGTCAGCGAAGCAAGTGATTTTTTTTATTCTGGATTGAAACACTATGTAGACTGAGCATGGAAAACTTGTCAGACTCTCATAATGATATCAAAACCAAATATATTAATGGTGGTTTTAGATTTATTTGATTTTTGTATCCTGTTTCTCTTCACAATAATTCCAAATTTGTCTTTTCATTCAGTTTCCTTCCTGAAGAAAAAGAAATGGTCTATACCGTGTAGAAATGATAACATCTAAAACCTGAACAAAGTTACATGAATAGAAAGTTCTAGAAGCCTTCTTTACAATATCATTAGGAGTGAAAAAGGAAAAAAAGATATATGAGAGCAGGTTCAAGAAATATTTGAACACTGAATTCCCACTTTTTATTATTACATGTAACTCCTCCCCTGACCCATAAGCACAAAATGTAAACCCTCTGCCCTAAAAATATTCTACCTATTAATTCAATTTTCAAGATTTTAATTTTAATAAATAAAATAAATGATTACTGAAATTAATACTGTATATCTTATTAGTAAAGGATACGATGCATATTTTATTACTGGCTGAATCATGAAGGACAAACACAACTTTTATTATATTGAAAATATGATGGACGAACAGACACGGTTCTTATTATTGTGTGTGGGTGTGTGTATGCGTGTGTTTAGTCCTTGTTTCCAGTTCCTTCTAAAGTTTACTTCTACTCTATACCACTAACTATATTTTCATTCACTATTATCTTTCCTGCATAGGCCCAAGAATTTCACTTCTTGCCCTCTTTTACACAAATACAACTCTACCTTAAGTGACCTTAGGGCCTTATATATAAAGAGTACAACTCTTTGATCAAGATCTAAAATTTCAAAGATATATTTAAAGTGTTAATTCTAAATCACATACAAAGTTTGATTTTAAAATAAGCCTCACCTCACCACAAAACAAGGTAAGTAAGCACTATATTTTTAATCTTAAAATCTAATCAGACTTTTTCAAGCACAAACATCAATTACCTTTAAACATATTTTTCTGTTATTTTTTTCAGTTTGATATTCATTAAGGTTAGTAATAACAATTTGAATTCAATCAAGTTTAGAAATTTATTTTAATGTTGAATTTAAAAGTTCAATTCTCAGATAAGTAATATTTCAATATTTTTATATCAAGATAAGAAAGACCTTTAAATCATGCCAACAAATGACCACAGTTTATGAGAAGAAGAAAAAAAAAACTATTTCAACATCAATTCTATTATTTCATCAAGAGCAAAGCTGAGCTATATAAAAAGAAGAGACATTTCAGGTGTTCTTTGGGAAATTTGCTGAACTATGTATTTTAGACAAGATAGAAATAGTTTGAAATGAGAAATTGGAGAGACGAGTTCAAATTTCAGTTGAATTTGTTACATTCACTCACTCACAAATACTCTTATGGTAGGTATTAATATGCTGCTTCTGCCTCCAGCTATGGGTTAAATAGTAGGACAGATTGGGCTCTATAGCCTTAGTTAGTAACTAATCTACCACAGAAAGTAATGGTAACTTACTGCAGGAAAATCTTGCCCAGTCAGTCATGTTTCTTTTGAGACATGATTGTCTAAATGTGTATCACATATGACACTTGACTGACTGACTGACTGAATATAATAATTGGAAACATAAAGCTTCTATTGGCATAAAGAGGAGGATCTATTTTCTATTGTTATGAAGTAATAAACTGATCCCCCACTAATTACTACTTATATAATAATATAATCCATCTCTTCCTCCTCCAGTTATGGGTTGAATAGCAGGACAGATTGGGTTCTATGACCTTAGTTGGCAACCAGCCTACCACAAAAAGTAATGGCAACCTACTGCAGGAAAATCTGCCCAGTCTTTTGAGACATGATCACCCAAGTGTGTATCACATATGACACTTAACTGAGTTAGTAGAAAATTAAATTAGATGAGTATTAAAATTTTATATTTAAGCAAAATTTCATACATTTGTTAAATTAATGAGAAAATTATTAAATGCAGCTGTTGCAAATTTTTCAGTGAAAAAATTCGGGAGGAGGTAATGTGGAACATAACTGAAAACCTAATGAAATTGTGCAGGGTGTGTTTATAAATAAAAATGAATGAGAGAACCCATATTTTTCTGTTTAAAACCAAAGCAGACAAGCAAAACTAATTTTAAAATAAAACTAAGTTTTATCTGATAAATTCTAAGACAACTGAAGACGTTAGCACTATCTTGTGATTTTGATTATCAACTTAATCAAAGAAAATGAGGATTAAAGAAAATGTTGGTCATTTCAAAATTAGCAGAAATAAGATCATCTTTTAATTGTCATTTTTTATTCAAATTCAACAACACAACACTTAATCTGTAATTTTGAAATTGAGCTTAATCCACTTTAATCTCAATGGAGGGTGGATGGTGGGGTTGTTAATCACACTTAAACTGGTTTCAATTTTTTCGTCATATAATGTTCAACTATAATGACTCATCAAATTTTTAACAGTTGCTGGTTATTCCTTTTTAATATGAAAATTTTACAAGTATTTTCAGAATTTATCATTACCCTAATACATTTTATGTAAAAAAAAAAAAATTATTTGGACTATTAAAGAGAAAAATTTAATTTTTAATAGTTAAAATGGTGACATTTCAAGCCCATAATCAATTTACCTAAAAAACAATTAGCCACAAGTTAATCTTGATAACATGGATTCAAGTTTAAGAACTGCTTTCTTACTCTCCACACTGATCACAAAGAATTACAAAAATAATGCTTAGCCATCTAAGACATTTAAAATTGTTCTTCAGGTGTTTATCAAGTTATCTACCCTGATCTATAATAAATAAAATGAAAAAAAAAAACAGTGAAAATGTCTTAATTGGTGTTTATTTTTTTATCATTATAAAAACTAAATATGCTGACGGTGACACAAATATTTAGCAAAATGCATAATTTTAACAAAAATTTCCCATTTTACAATTAGCATCCAAAGGATACAATATTTCATTTATATGGTGCATTGAAAATATAAAATAGCTTCACTAGCACAGCATCTCCATTTAAGGAAGAAATTTAGAGGGCATGCCAGCATATTCTCAAAGAAAATGGGTTAAGGCCAATCGGAGAAAAATGGAGCTGTTCTTCTCCTGCTAACATTTGAGGCTTGTTCAAAGATTCAAGCATTTATTTTTACATATGCATGCTTTAAATGAAAATCAAGTTTTTCTTTCTTTCTTCTGACAGCTTATGAATGCAACCAGATGTTACTTCATGAACAAATGGCATTAATATGATTCATAAAATCTATCTGGAAATCAATCAATACTCTAGAGATTAAAGATCAATAATTTTAGAGTAAGCCTCCCCCAACTAGCTTTCATAAAACCCAGCATTTAATGCTTTTCCTTAAGATAGTCAGGTCAATGATTACTTCAACATAATCATAACAGTAGCAACAACTATTCACAAGTAGAACACAAAAGAGAGAGAGAGAGAGAGATGAACATTAGCTTTTATTTTTCACTCTTTCTGCTTATACCAAACACACACTTCAAACTCCTCTCCCTACATAGACACACACACACACACATATATATATATATATACACACACACACACACAAATATATATTTGGGCAGCAATCTTTCTTTTAAATATGTTTCACTAAAAAACAACTGACAAGGAAGATTTTATTAATTTTTCCACTATTCTTACACATTTCCTTTTTGCTGGAGATAAGCAATGTAAAAATGTTCTATAATTTTCAACTTTCCAAGCACTTTCAGCCACTTCACTCACCTTTTCAAGGATGTTATTTTGTTCTCATGTTTTATGAAATTTTTGCATTTTTTCATGCTTTAGAAGTAAAAAAAAAAAATTATGGAACATTTTTACATTGCTTATCTCCAGCAAAAAGAAAATATGTAAGAATACTGGAAAAATTTAATCAAAAACTAAATTTTTTGTTGGTTGTTTTTAATGAAACAACCACACACACACAAAATATGAAATAAAGAGAAGAAAACAACGCATAATTAAACAGTATGTTTTCCTCTCAATATTTCATATTACTTTGCATAATATCCATTGAGCTCTCTATTTTTATCTAGTTAATATTTTATATTAGATAATTTTGGGGGGATTATTCTCTATGTTTTCATGGGTTTTGTCATCTTTTCCTATATATAATCATATAGAAAATGAGAGATTTCCTTAAATGAATGAGTCCAAGGATTTCATTTGAAAATAATCAACAGACAGGAAAAGAAAATCAATAGAAGATAATGAAAAAGATGAGATTAATGGCAAAACATTAGAATGAACGATAGATGAGTGGGTAGGAAATGGGGGGTGGTGGAAGTCTCTAGAATTTAAGAAAATTTTATATTCACTGAAAAGAGAAATAAAGCTCTAAATTCAAAAAGGAGAAGCTTTTATTAGCAAGAGAACAAAAGAAATGAAAAATTTTAAAAAGACAACGCTATTTGGCAAAGAGAAGCTACAGTTGTAATTTATATATATATATATATATATATATATATATATGCAAACATTGTCTATACACTTGAAAATCAATAGAATCGAGATGCAGTGATGCAGTTAAGGTTGAATAATGCTTGACTGCTTGAAATTAAGAGAAAGCAGACAAAATCTTAGCCTCTCAAATTGAAATCTCAAGAGAAGTAGTAGTAATTTAATTAAAAAAATTATCTTTAATAACCTAAATATTTTTCATTAATTCATGGCATGTCATTGATCATTTACATTGCAGAATAGATCATCAGTAAACAGTAGGTATAATCTTGACAATAAAAAAAAAATAGTGGGAGGAAATTGAAAGTCAGATCACAGATTAAACCTAGAAGCATTACAGACACTCCATATACTTATGTGTTTTATATACACTTAATAAAATGGTAAACATACATATTTGAAATAGTACAGCGATATTGTAAATACATAATTATTTTTCAACTATTTACAAAGTATTAACCCAAGTACATATAAATATATACAATTCATTTAGGATTTAGGCAGAGACAATAATTTCATATGTTAGTTTAAGAAATAAAGGACATGCATTTGTATGACAATGGCATATTAAAAGCAAAAATGAATGAAAAGAAGGAGTTTTTTTTTTTTTTCCTTTCATCAGACCCTACCTGCCTTTACTCTGGCTTCCATCTTAAAAAAAAAAAAATTCTTCTCCAAGAGTATGTGTTTAAAATCAACAAGACAACAGAAGTTCCCCCCCCAACTTTGACTTGTGCAAAATCAACTGGCTAAGTGGAACTGGTGGTCAGTGGTCAGTCTGTTTGTCAGCCAGCCAGTGGACATTTCAAGTGGTGACAGCAGAAAGAGGCCAAATATCAGCAGAAGAGCAGTCACCAAAATGGACAATAAAGCCAAAGACAGATGCTACAGGAGCCTTTTTTGAAAACAGATGAGGCTGTTGCTGCTACTTGGACAGATTTCCCCCCTGCCTGTACACTACATTAGAAGGGCTGCCACTAGAAAGAGGAGGGGGAGAGAGAGAGAGAGAGAGAATGTGGCTAAGAAAGAATCTCAGGAACTAGTGGCAACCGTGATCCATCTACTACTAAAGGAAAAATGAAGCAGCAGCAGCAGCAGAGAAAGGTTAAGTAACTGCGTCTTC